>CAOLHI010001625.1:0-353642 GCA_948474755.1 Ctenosaura bakeri | reverse complement strand
CAGGTGCTGTAGGCTATATTTCAGAGGAATGGATTGGCAAAATCACCTCTGTGTATTCTTTGTTCAAGAAAACCCTGTGAAATTCATGGAATTACCTAAGTCAACAGGAGACTTGAAGGCACATACACACAGAATTCATATGGACATTTCAAAAATATGAAGCGAGCAACATCAGAAGTCATAGTTATATACCAGATCTAACAGAGAGTAATGTTACAGAGAAAGCTTATGCATTCTATTGGACAGACTGTCCAGTCAGGATATCAAAGCACCCATTTGTAATCATGATTGAATCAGGGGTTTCCAGTGGGCTCTGGCTTTAGTTTCCAATTTGTGTGAAGAGAGTACAGGTCACATTTGGGACTTTGACTAAAACTTGCCCGGCATATGTGGTTCCTTACAGTCCATGCATGAACTAATGTTTCACAGATGAAAATAAGAAAACGTTATTTAAACATCCAATTCTTAGCCAAATTTTACAGCCAAGATGTCTGCCAACACTATTGCAAATTGCTGTAGGCTCTATTCCATGTGCACTTTGCTGTGCTCCTATATTTGTTCTCTTGGTTCTAAATGTATTTGAAAAAGCATAATTGGCCTTCCAGTGTTATTGTTCAGAAAAATATACTACAGCATGTAAAATGGGAGGCTGAGTCCTGCACAGCGCATTACAATTCATGCAGATGCATTTAGATGCCTGTGCACTAGAGACAAAGTACACTCCAACTTCTAATCTCACCAGAGATTTAGGTGTAAGTGACCTCAGGAATTACTTAACTCTAAAGAGGATCAGCTCACACTAACAACAGTTTAACAAAACATGCAAAACTAGAGAGACTGATTTGGTAGAAATAAGTACCAAACAGTGAAATTCAAAAATGTACTGGTTGTAGGGCATTTGGATCAGGCACAAGCATCTGAAGTGCCAAGAAATGACCCTAAATGGTACACCACTGTTCAGCATAAATCATCAATCAGACTGAATTCTAGGGAGTCTAGATTCTGCACTGCTTCTTCAACTGGCCTAGTTTTCTGCCCAGCTGGCCATTTTCACTAGTTAGCACTGTGTGCAAAAGCAGGAACCAATTCCTCATAAATATGGGCTATGTTCACTGGAAGTTACAGTCCCACTGCATCTTGAAGTACACATGATTCTCAACCCAGGTATAGAGGTTAGACCATGAAGTTTATCACACCCTAAAAAAATTTTTTTTTTCTAAAAATGCTATGCAGTTGGAGTTCCTCTCTTTGCTTACACACTCTGGGAACAATTCTGGGATTGCAGCATTGGTTTTTGCTAAAACCTTATCAAACATAGAACTTCAGGTTGCCCGCTTAGTACCCCCTTCAAGACATTGGCCATTTCCACACTAGACTGTTATAGCACTATTATTCTGTTTTCAAACCCCAGGATTCCATAGGATGTTGAAAGTGGAATAATAGTGCTGTAACAGTCTAGTGTGGAAATGGTGATTATCCTCACCACTCTTCCTAGTTTTGCATTATTTGGCCATTTCCCTGAAGGCTGCCAACTTTCTCCCCTCCTGATTGGAATCTTTAATATGAGCCAGGGAAACTCACATACACCCCTTTTTGCAGCCACACATGCGCACACACACACAGAGATGTCCACACACATAGAAAAATAAATGAAAAGCCTTATGTTCAAAAGGGCATTTATTTAACGCAACTAAGAAGAATAAGCCTTCTGCCTTTTGTTTTTTCTTGGAAGGGTGAAGGAAGCTTCCTGATTCACTATAGATCAGACTAAGGTAGCTGCTGGCTTTCATCTGTCAGTGACTAACTGAGTTTGAAGCTAGAAGTAAAAAGAAGAGGCAGAAAGTAGGGTTAATGAAATATATGCCCTTTCAACTGTAACACTCTTTTCCACTTATACTTCCAGGTGTGTGTGCATGAGATTGAGAGAGACAGACAGACAGATTGAGAGAGAGAGAGAGAGAGAGAGACAGACAGATAGATAGAGACAGACAGACAGACAGACAGACTCAGGAACTGTACTACTCCAGCTAGAAAAGAAGGTGGAATGTGGGAGGCAGCAAGTAAAGTTTTGTCTTTTTGGCTTCTCTGTGACAAGCTCCAGCACTGTGAAGGGGGTGTCATTTACTAACGGAAGTTTATTGCCTGCCTAAATTCCCTAAAGGCACTAGATCCTGTTTGATATTGGAAGCTAGGGAGGGTCAGCCCTGGTTAGTATTTGGATGGGAGCCTGCCAACAAGTACAGTCAGCCCTCCACATTTGCAGGTTTCACTTTTGCAGATTTGATTGTTCACGATTATTTGCTGTCATCTCTGCTGCCTCCCTATGCCATTTTTAATAGGGACTGCAAGTCCTGTGAGACTGAGGAACTGAGAACAAGGCTTGTAACTCCGTATTAAAAATGGTGTGGGGCAGCAGTGGAGGTGGCAATAAGCCCCACCAGCCACCCACTTCTTTCTTGTGAAGGAACTCTGATGCCTCAAAGGGATCCATGGTGCGTTGAACATGGTAATCATACTTTTTTGTGTGTTAAATATGGTTTGAGAGGGCCTAGAGTTATTCACGGTTTTTCCACTTTCACAAGGGTCCTGTGCCCTTAACCCTAGCGAATGTGGAGGGATGACTGTATTGTTGCAGGCTATATTTCAGAGGAAGGAACCAGCAAAACCATCTCTGAGTATTCTTTGCCTAAGAAAACTATGAAATTCATGGAATTGCTATAAGACAACAAGGAACTTGAAGGCACATAGACAATGAGCAACACAAATCTCAGTAACTTTTCTATCTCAAATTGAAATTTCTATATAATGCCATTACCTTCCTCTCTTGACCATGGGAGGTAGACTGAAGCTTCCCAGTATCTAAGCAAGGGGCACTTAAGTCACAACCGAACCACACACACCACACACCACCTGACCACCCAAAATTGGCATAAAGTGGAAATGGAGTTTTGCACTGCAAATTGTACCAGAACAGTAGCCAGAAAGGAGGTTATTAAGGGATAATTTTTTATTATAAAAGAAATGCTGTGCAAAAAGTCTCCCACTGGGAGAACAGAAGAAGAATGATGTCATGTGATAAGTCCCAGTCAAAGATGGAGTTATCCTGTTGTAATTGCAGTATACCTGCCACAAGTGATAAGCTCACATAAAAATAATTACAGCAACTCACATAACTATCTCCTGAATTTCCCCCAAATAAGGGCCAAAAAAAAAAAAAAAAAAGTAGGGGGTGGTGTTGGTGGAATAGAAATGGATTTCCTAGGAACAGGTTCCTGAAAATAAGAACAGTTTCTGAACAGGTTCAATATTAACATGTGATGATTGCAAAGTTAAATATGAAAAATGATCTGGGGAATGTTGTGGATATAGTATGTTTGGATTCAATATGTAAGGCTTTTGACAAAGTCTCCCATGATACTTTAGCAGATCAGCTGGTACAATCTGTGCTAAACAGTGCTGTAGGTCATTGGATTTGTAACTTATCGATGGACTAAACCTTAAAAGTGCTCACCAATTAATTCTCTTCATTCTGGATAGATGAGACAGAGGGATGCCACAGGGTTCCGTCATAGGCTCAGTGTTGCTCAACATCTTTGTATGTGACATGGATGATAAAACAGAGGACATGCTTATGAAATTTGCAGATGAAAGCAAATTAGGAGGGGTAGCTAATACCCCAGAAACCAGGATCAGGATGATTGAAGAGTTGGGCCAATACGAAAAAATGAATTTCAACACAGATAAATGTAAGGTACTATATTAAGGCAGGGAAAATTAAATGCACAAATACAGAGTGAATGACATCAGAATTGATGAGGATATATGAGTCTTAACATTTAGTTTATTAAGTATGAATCAAGAGGCCCAATATGAATCAGCTGTGTGATGCAACAGCCAAAAACACCAATGTAATTCTAGGCAGCATCAACAGGAGTATAATGTCCAGATGAGGGAAGTCATAGTAGAACTCTATTCTGTTTTGGTCAGACCTCGCCTGGAATACTGTGTCCTATTTGAGACACCACAATTTAAGAATTATACTGACAAGCTGGAATGTACCCCAAGGAAAATAACCACAGTGGTTACAGGAAACCAAACCCCATGAACAGTTTAGAGCACTGGGTATGAGGCTGGGGGTAAGTGAAATCACAGAATAGAAAATTCTATCATCATCAAGTGAATGCAAGGCCTTTGAAAGTTTTCTCCTTTTGCCAACACATTTCTCAGCTTGAAGTTCTTTCAGCAATGCCATTTAGAAGGAAGTGAGCTTGTTTTCTTCTGCTTCAGACACCAGAACACAAACCAATGGATACAAATTACAAGAGAAGAGATTTCACCTTCAAGGTCTCTTCCAACTTCATAACCCCATCAAATAAGAAAGCTGACCATAATCTTACTAACATCATGTTAGAGAGAGAATGAGGGAGAGTGGGGCTTACTTCTCCTGGAAATGGAGTGGAAAAGGGAAGTAAACTCTACAACTCACAAAAAGCTTGGGAATATAATGAAATACTGCAATGTAAAGGTTCACGGTTGGTATCCATTCCCCTAAAGTTTCAGAAACTGAGTATTCGAATAGTTTCTTTTAAAGAGTGGTACAAATGATATAACATTTCTTTTCCATACTGTCACTTTTTTTTTTTAACAGGCAAGGGGATTTACGACATATATTACTACTATAGATAATTATTAGATGTATCAGCTGGTGATTTCCATGTCAATTGGGAGGTCAGACTGCTCTAGCTTTTAGTCTGAATTTTTAAGGAGCTTTTCAATGTGTTCTATCCTAATGCTCAAATAGATTCGGCACCTTGGACAGCTCCTTAACAGTTTGAACTAAAACCTGAAATGGATTTGTAGCTCTTACTGACATGGAAGCCACTAGCTGCCAGTCTTGCAAATAATAAAAAGCAGTTTGGTCTTAGACAAGTGCTTAACATAGCTTTATTTGTGCGTGAGACATTCACATTCTCCTAAAAATACGGGACAAAACTGTGGTTTCACACACACACACACACACACACACACAAAACTTTAAAAAAAACTAATGTGGTGCTTTCTCTGGCTTCTTCAGGTAAAAGATGTTCTATTTTGTAGCACAGTTTTATTCTGAACAAATGAAGTAATTTATGCAGTATGCAAACTTAGCATCCTCACAGAATAGTTATTTAGACTTACCAAACATTAATAAAACACAATACAAACATCATATACTGTGCAAATAGTGCAGAAACAAAAACAAATATTGTGGATATATATATATATATATTCCATATTAATCAGTGGCTCTTATCCAGCTAAACACAAGTGTGACTAATTATTTTGAAGTTAATTGACCACATTAGCCTCCACTAATGTAAATAACTGTCTAGAGAAATAGCAGACCAAGAACATGTGGGCGCAAAATTCTACAACTTTTTAAAAGGAGGAGCTTTTATATATTAGCATATGAAGTAGGAATTCCATAAAAAAAAAAATCAGTTTCATCCTGAATATTTTCTTGTTTCTCTTATTTCTTCTGTGGTAATCTGTCAAAAATAATTGCAATATCTGCAAACTTTGCTCTCATTTTACTCACTTGAGAGCAAGGAAATTCCTTCCTTCACTCACTAGCAGTTTAAATGTTAAATCTTTGCAAGATTTTATTTTTTATTTTTTAAATCTAGTAGATGCCTTAATGTAAAAATTAAGGTTGCTTTTGAGTTGCTTTTAATTTCATTTTATTTTCACAAAAAATGTTAAAACATCTCCTCAAATGTCTCTGAACAAAATGTTTAAGACAGAGTTAAAGACAAACATTCTCCATCTATTGTTCTATCATGAAATTTCAATGCTTTACTTGTATTTTATAGATGCCATCTTTAAAAAAAATGTGTTTTTGGAAATATGGTTAACTTATATTAATGCATAGTCCATATTCATATCCCTGTAGCAACAGCAATAACAGTTACATTTCTATACAGCTTATCAGTGCGAAGAATTCCCTAAGTGGTTTACAATGTGTTTAGCTAATTGCCCCTAACAAGCTGGGCACTCATTTTACTGACCTACCGAAGGATGGAAGGCTGAGTTAATCTGGAGCCCTGCAGGATCGAACTTACAATGTTGTGGCTACAGTATTGACATTTAACCACTGCACCACCAGAGCTCTTCACCTCTTCTCTTCCTTTACCAGACTTTTCTTTCTTACTGGTTTTTTTTTTTTTTTGTAATCATATTTAAAAAGATTCAGTAGACAAACACGTGTGCACACATATACAAAGACAGAGGTGGAAAAGGATCACCTGTGAGCTGAATGTGGCTCCCTCAGACCATTTTTGGCCCCTCGGCATTCCCACAGAAAAAGTTCGGGGAAAAAACTGGAAGAAAAATCAGCCAGAGGCATTGGAGGCACTATAGGCCAACATTTTTTTTAAAATGGTGGGGTGGAGTGGGGTGTGGCAGGGTGATACAGTCCTTTAAGGCCCTTCAATGTGGCCCCCAACTCCTATCAGTTGCCCATCCTGGGTCAGTAAGTAATTAGTAAATGTTCCTTAGTGCATAATGCAAGTAATAACATTGGTAGTTGTTATGCTACTTCACAAAAAATAATAATGTTGTGACCTTGTTACCCCAAAAGGCAATGTATTACAGGCAGTGACATTACTTGTAATGCATTACTTTCAAGATCTTTTTACCAGAACAAACTAACACTCTGGTCCCTTTGGAAATTATCTATAGGAGAGCAGTTGTGCTGAGTATGTGAAATTCAGTATCTGGTACTGAAAAGAGGCATAGGTATGCATATCTGTAATTTGTCATGATGAGCCGCGGCACTTCAATATTTACTGCTAGACCATTGCCTAGTGCTTTTAACTGGATTTAATTATAATTAGCTTTAGTTGAATTGGATCCGACTTTCCTTTATATCCCACCTTTTTATTGTAATAGGAAATCTCAAGTACTTTTACAATTGCAGTATATCACTAAAATAACACTGACAAACATCACATCGATATATAGTAGAACCACAAGTAAATCATATATAAATAATTCCATTGTCTGCTGACAGATTAGCCTATTAGTATTACTTAGCTTTGTTTGGCTGCAATCCTGCACACACTTAGGCTGATTAAATACTACTGAAGTCCATGGGATTTAAGATGCTTGTGTATGAGATGGAAGTCTTCAGTTTAAATACTGTACTAGCTGTGCTCCCTATGAAGAATTTTAAATGCAAGTGATGTCTGTTTCTACAAGCTTCCTACTCAGGGAGAAATAGATGGAAAGCTTACTGAGAAATCCACCTCTCGCAACCAGAGATTTGAGCTCTGTTAGGAAACAAAATGATACTAACAAACAAAATAGTCTGGACGTTGGCATGAGAGCGACTGCAATGAAGCTCACTCCAAACTAGTGTACAACTGGAATCTTCAACAAAATGTTGCAGTGTGAAGTGCTCCTGTTCAGAGGTCAGCCACTCAGCCATTCTACGTTTGCATGTGTATGTATGTTCTTCCTACAAATGGGATTCAAGATGGAATGCAAACAAGCCATTCTACCTTCCCTTCCAGAATACAATTCCTTCCCTCCCACCTGTTTCTTTTTTTTCATTCCACATTCCTTCCAAGAGACCCTCAGAACTAAACTAGATGATTCATACAATTAAAAAATAAATAAAATAAAGGCACAAGAGGCTTGATCTGGGTTAGAATCCTGATGTACTGAAAACCCTAGCAGATGCACCTATCCCAGAGTCTTACAAGAATAGTCAGGGTAGGCAGATAAACCCTCCTTGCTCTAACACACTATTTCTCAAAGGTCTAACTTTCTCCATGGGCAATTGCATCCATTGCCTTTTCCCCCATGCCAGTATTGCTTGTGCTGACATAGTTATGCTGGTGACTAAGTCTATCAAGAGGATTCTGTCATAATATCCCCCCTGAATATAGACTAGAGGCCCTGTGATTGCTGGAGAAAAAAAAAACATACTGATTTAAATTTTGCTCTTCAGCCCAGTAAAAATAATAGGTAGAAGATCCTCAATTAAAACAAGTTTATACCCTCCAATATTTCACACTGAAAAACTGAGACACATGTGGCTAAGCAATATCAGAGAGTGGTCAAGATGACAAAGGTTACTAATGAAGAAGAAAAAACAGCTAAGAAAGGCTACAGCAGCTTGCTTTTGTGTAAGCCTACTTAGAAAAGTAAGATTATGTCCCGTCTGCTGTGCTCTTCTCTAAGTTAATACAGTGCGAACTGTTTCTTCACTTTGATTTCCATTTGCAGCAAATGAAGCAAGTTGAGAAGAAAGGGGGAAGGAGAAGACAGAAAACCAGCTGAAAAGATGGGGTGGCAGAGGATTAATTGGAACTGTCCCTACCAATTTGGGGAGGGGAGGTTATGTGAGACTGCAGAGAGCAAGGAATTATGGCATCTTTACCAGAATCTTGATCTGAAATTCAATTTACTTCATGTTTAATTGGATTCTCACTCTTCTGTGGCCACTTACCACAATTAGTTTTCATTGAGAGGTCCCCCTTCCCTTACGGATTTTGTAAAAATTTTTTACTTTCCCTAAGCTTACTGATACCTTGATCTTATGAATAAGGAGAATCACTCACAGAATGGGATGAGGAGCTTCCAGATACAGCCTCTGTGAGGACCCCACCTGGCTCACTAGCATCCTTCCTGTCAAAACTATCTCCTGTCACTCAAAAGAGAATTTTCCTTCCTCTCTACCATACTGCAATAAGACTTAAAAACCTTTTTAAAAATGCAGCTCTTTGAACCAGTTGAAGTTTCTGAACACTCTTCAAAGATAGGCCTATATAGAACACGTTGCTGTTGTTGTTGTTATTGTTGTTGTAGTAGTATGCCTTCAAGTCATTTCCAAGTTATGGCTGCCCTAAGATGAACCTATCACAGGATTTTCTGGAGTTGATGGGTTTCCATGGCCAAGCAAAAGCTGAACTTTGGTTTCCAGATTGTAGTCCAATGTTCAAACCACTATACCATATTAGCTTTCAGAGCATGTTACACTACTCCAAATGCAACCAAAGACATGTATCACTGTGACATCTCTAGAAAGGGGCATAGCTTATGAAAAGGCACTTCTGGCCACCACCGAAACTCCAGGTTGAATCAGGAGTACACCTCAGCTGCAAATCTGCATTTTCAGGGAAGCGCAATCCCTTCCAGCACAATTTCATCCCCTGTTCCCTCATCTGCCTTTCAACTGACCACGAGTGTCTCTGTCTTGTCTGAATTACGCTTAATTTGTTTGCTGTCATCCAATCCATTACTGATGACATGCAGTGCTTCAGAACAGAGACAGCTTCCTTGGACTGGGACGGAAGGGAGTAACAGAGCTGGATGTCATCTCATACTGATGGTAGCAGACCCTAAGATGCCATGCAACCTCTTCCAGCAGTTTCATGTATATGTTAAATAGCATAGGGGACAAAACTAAACCATGACGAACCCAATGGTCAACAGTCATCAGGTTAAGCAGGAGTCCCCCAGCACGACTACCTGTTCTTTCCCCTCCTGGAAGTAACAGAGTCGTTTTAAACATTAATGTCTTCAAGTTCTATCCCAGTAAGGTAGCTGAGAAGGACACCAGGCCTGATGGTATCAAAAGCTGCTGAGAAGTCCAGCAAAACCAACAGGGACACACTCCCCTTGTCCAATTCCTGGCCTGCAGCCAGATTGAATTTAATCTAGATAATTCCTCTCATCCAGAAAACCCTGAAGCCAGGTGACCAACACATGCTTTAGTACCCTACCAGGAAACTGAATGTTGAAAACTGGCCGTTAGTTATACAATATGATGCAATCCAGACAGCCTTTTCAACCATGTTCTTACAACAGCTAAACCACCCCTCCACAAAGTGAATGTTGGAAACTAGCTGTTAGTTCTCCAATATGATGGGATCCAAGATGACCTTTTCAACCATATTCTTATAACAGCTAAACCACCCCTCCCCAATGCTGCAACCCTTCCCAGACACAATATCGACCTTCTCATATTGTGATCAGTCTTTTAAAAGTCATCCATAGGTATTAATAGAGACTTTTTGTTTAATTACAGTGGGAGAGGGTTTGCATTTGAGTGGGGTGTATGTGTGTGTTAGTGAATGAGGTCTGGGCAATCATACCAAGGGGTCTGCATGCCTGCAGTGAGGCAGCCTCACCTGAGTTTTATATATGGCCCTACTTGCAGCTGGCTTGCAGCTGGAATGCAGCCTCCCAGTGATTTTTCCAGAATAAATTCTGCCTGTAGGCCAAAAGATTTTCACTGCTGTACTATAGGGTATGCTCTAGAATTAGCTTTTATATAGTCACTTCTTGTGCCAAAACTCAACCTGCTTTTTGAACTCAGACAAGCTTTTTAAAGAGTCAGATCAGTCTCTTGATGGAGGATATTAATAGAGGAATCTTTAAATTTAATTGCTGATTCTGAAATATATAGTGTAGATTCTTTGCCACAACTAATTATTGTGAGTGAGCAAATACGCTGGTGTATGCTGCTCTGTCATTCCCACTTGGCTTCACCTGTCAGTGGGTGCGGCGAAATAAGCCAAAGACTTTGCATCTTTGATTTTTTTTAGCATAGCATCCAAACCTGGCATGTTCAGAACTGTTCAGAAAGCTGGCTTTTTGCTCTTCTAGAAGGACAGTCATAAGCCAGTAACAGCCCCTAGCTTGCGCCATGTGGCCACTAATCTACAAAATGGAGGTCTACACTCACTCATCTGTTAGAAGTTGACCTCAGCTATGAAAGGAACAGAGTGGATTCTAGCATAGTGACCAACTTTACTTTACTTTGTTCAAAATCTTTTGACCTCCAAGACTCAGCTAATTCAGGAACTCAAGGGGGACTGATAAACTGCCCCAGCAGGTCCATACTTGGAACCAGACTACCTGTTATTCATTCATTGTCAATCTTAGCAATCAATCAGACATCTTGGGGCTTTGTCCAACCTATAACGCCAAAGAAGTAGGTGTCCTCTGTCTGTTGTCTATATTAGAAATCTCCCAGGTTTGTTGGAAATAACCCTTTTCCACAATCTGCAAACACATTTCATGGTTACTCAGTAGTCAAAGCACTCCCAAGTGATGTTACTTCAACATTCAAAAGAGATAACATACACTGATCTTTGATGAAGTACCACAGCCTCATTTTTAGCATTAAATTTGCAAAGTATTTCATATATCTTGGGCCATTTCTGCGCCACACTATTATAGTGCTATTATTCCACTTTTGACATCCTATGGAATTCTGGGGTTTGTAGTTTACTGAGACCAAAGACTCTGTTTGAGAATTCTAAAGGCCCCTCCCTAAACTGCAAACCCCGGCATTCCATAGGATGTTGAAAGTAGAATAGTAGCACTATTAACAGTGTAGTGAAGAAATGGTCTTGGTAATTAAAGAAATGACAAAACAATTGGATTCTGTTTATCAGCTTTACAACACAGTAGGGGTAGTCAAATCAATTTGTGTTGCATAAATGTCAGACTTCTGATATCTTTGTCCCATCTTTTCGGGACATGAGGCTCTTTTACTTTCTCTCCCTAGGGTTGGGACTTTATTAATATTAAACCTTTCCAGATTGCCTGCAGCCTTCACTCTGGTCTCTGCAGGTCACTTCACAGTTGAATAAACTTTAGTCATAATTTCTATCAATATACTATCTGAATATATTTGCAAAAATATCATCAAAAACAAAAATTACAAAGCCACAAGTAGTAATTCAAATTCATTCTAACCATACCTATAGTATGTTTCAGAGGCAAGAAAGATTGCCATATCTACTGGTGACATACAGATCCAGAGATAAAAATCAGCACTTAACTGAATGAGATCTGCAACTATACTGGGCACTGTGTATGACACTGCAGTTATTTCAGAGCATGCACATTCTGCTTAAAGAGCTATGCAATATTTGCAATCAGAAGGTTCCTTTCTGCCAATGCCAGAGGTGGGCAGGTCTGAAACCAAGGTACAGGGAGAACAAAAAGTGGGTAGGGTGACCCTCTTGTTCCCTCTTTGCCTATTTACGTATCTCATTCTACCATCATTTCCTCTTTTCCCCTTTCAGGCTGCTGGAGGAGAGTTTTTGCTACAGTTTGAACTGATCACTTGTATAAGGCTTTCCACAACATCTGTTTTAGATTCCCTCTTCCCATTTCACCCCGTAGTTCTCTATTTTCCCCCCTGCTCCCAAATGTATGAAATTTGTCTAGGGGTCACAGATTGCCCAACCTTTGATTTAAATGATCAACATTTGTTTAAATTTAACTTTGATAGAACCACTTGTTGATTTTTATTCCTTCTGGTTGCTTTTGGTTTGGCTGCTCTTTGGATTTCTTGTTGTTGCTAGTTATATGTTGTTTTGCTTTAAAATTGTTTATTCTTGTCTTAAACATTTTTTCTTAGATACTTTGCCTGTATAGCATTATGTAGAACCCAAGGGTTTAGACAAGCAGAACTATTTGAAGAAAGTAAAAGAAAAAGAAAACAGTGGCATTCTTTGATATGGTAGAGGGATTTCACTTGGAGGGCAGCATGAGAAAATGGCAGTACAGTTGGGCCTCCCCATTTGCTAGGATTAAGAGTGCAAGACCATTGCAAAAGTGGAAAAATTGCAGATACCAATGTGTGTTGGTGTGCCTGTGATTCCTCTCTCACACTTGTTGCCTTCCTGGGGTGTGGGTGGGGCATCGGGAAACAGTTTGTGGTGCTGAGAAACTGGGCTGTGAGCCATCCTTATCTGATCAGACAGTGGCTGGAGGAGGAAGAGGAGAACCAGAGGTGGGTCTCTAAAGGGTTGCATACCCTGTTTGGTGCTGCTGAGAGAGAAGGTCCCCCAGAAGAGAAGGGCCTGTGGTAAGAGGGCAGAGGTTGGAGAAACAAATAATCAAATCTGTGAAAGTCAAACCTGCAAATGTGCAGGGTTGACTGAAAGAGAGATTGTGTTCTTTTGTATCAGGAAGCATGGTTAAGTTTAACATTTAAAGATGATGGAGTGTGATTTATAAGACCTGAGAATACATTTAGTGTATTCATTAATATTATTATTTAAAATAACCCCAAATTAATCTGGCATTGGACTTCCTTTCATAAGGGAGGTCTTCTCTCAGTTCTGCACAGGCATAACTTCTCTTTGTTGTGCCATACTATTTAATACAGTGGTTCTTAATATTTTCTTTACTGGGGACCCCTGTGAGTTGCTGTGGATCTCCATGACTCAACTCAAAATTTAAATATTTAAATTTAGATTTAAATATTCACTTTTTTTATTTAAAGTTGCTCATCAGGGATCTTCAAATGAGGGAGCAGTTTGGGTGCATGCACGGCTGCCACTGTGACCATTTCATCAGGGATACAGCTGTGCAGGTGCTGAAACTGCTCCCTTATTTGCAAATGAGGCAGCAGTTTGGGTGTGCACTCACACCTGCCACTGTGTCTCTTTTGTCAGGGATGTGTGCTAAATTGGTCCCTCATTTGCAAATGAGGGAGAAGCTTAGGTGCTCGTACATATCTGCCATGATGTCCCTCAGTGTCCATACCCCCTGCTGCCAGGTAGAAAGGACAATAAAACTAGGCATCCTATGCAGCAGCAGCCTTCTGAAATGAAAAATTTAGCCTATTACTCACACAGATCATTTGTTCGCATCTGTGGGGAGCCCAGAGGAGGGAGGGAGGGAAAGGTGGAAAGAGAGAGAGAGAGAGCGAGAGCGAGCAGAGGCACAAGGAAGGCAGAAAGCCAGCACTTGCTGGGTGGTTCCTGTTTGTAGGAGAGGAATCAGTGTGTCTCCCCTTGAACTTTTTCACTTGGCCTGACACTCAATGCAAAGTTCCCTTTCTCTCCCTTTTCAAGGAGCAAGGCCGAGCTGAGCATGCAGGAGCACTCTCACCTGTCTTTTTCTCTCCTTTCTGAAAAGAGCCAGCCACTGGCAGGGAAGTGTTGCTGCTGCTGTTGGTATCCCACACCAGAGCTTCATGGACCCCCTTGTGAGGGCTCTGTGAACCCCAGGTTAAGAATCACTGGTCTAATACATTTTGTTTTTATATTATCTCCCAATAAAGATGATAAAGAAACTACATCTTCTTGTTAGCAAAAGCAGAACTGTAAACTTGGTAGAACTATTGGAAAACAGATTATCTTTTCTAATGTATTAAGTTAAGGTAGGAAGTTATAGAAAGGGAACACACAATTAAAAACAATGTAACATTTTGGAGCTAATAAAATATATGCAGTTCCTTTTTTGGACTGTCTACCCAATCCATTTAAAAAACCCCGAACAGCATATATAAGATAGTTTGTGCACAAGATGAGTATGTCCTCTACCACTCAGTCTTCCAGGACAAGGACAAGGACAAGTCCTAGAAATCCTGCTTACATAGAACACTATCCCTCCTACACACTCATTCTAGATAGTTAAGCTTAAATGTGGTATCAATTGCAAGGTTAAAAAAGCACTGTGAATAAGACTTAACAACTACTTTAAGTTGCAGACTGTCAACTTGATGGACTAAAGGCAAGAAATGTAACATAATTTCTAACACAAAGGGCTGCTCTATTTATCTGACATTTCAAAGTTGGTGGGCTCAGCAGAACTCATTCTGAGACCTCATATCTGAGGCCTAGTTCTCACAAACACTGAATATGGTAGTAAAGCTAATTCTTTGCATGTAGCCGCAAAGGGAAACCAGTATTTTAAGGAATGAAAATATTCTAGCTTGGTTTATTCTCTACTGTGTTACTCTGAAATAGACTGGCTTAATCAACAGTAGAGACAAGTAGGATTTGGTAACCAAAATGTTGCACTGGTGGAGTGTTTCTGCTCAGTGCCCCAGCCCAGTCTGTCAGCCTCTTTTGGGATACTTCTTTTCATTCCACCTTGGTCCTAGTTTTCCATTTTTTCCCTCTGTTCTAGACACCAAGCATTCTGTGGCCACCAAGCATAAGGATGAGTTGGGACAAGACTGTATCTTAGATCCTCTCCCCAAAATGTTTTTTCAATATCTGCAAACTTAGAGATTCTCCCAAGCATTATGCAGGAGCCCCATTTTCACAGCCATCTTAGGTCAGTGGCTGAGTTTACTATAAGTGTGGGAAACATAATTTTGTAATGAGAAGTGTTTTTATTCAGGAATCTGGATGTCTCTTTCCTTGCTTTCTCTCTTATTTTCTGCACATAGTCATTGTATCCTTCTGAATTGTTTGGTTGATATGGGACATAGGGGCACTGTTCTGCAGTGATGGAGGGGGGAGGTTGGCTCAATTTTCCCAGGAGGTGGTGTTGAAACATCTTCTTCAGTCTCTTCACTATTATTATGTGACTCCCTCAGGGCTCAATACTGTTCCTATGCTTTTTAACATCTAGTGAAAGTCCTGGGCACTGTCATCCAGAGTCTGGGATATGGGTGTCATCACTATGCTGGTGAGACCAGCTCTATCTCTCTTTTACAACTCCCTCCGAAAGATCAGGTTCATAAGTTGGAGTTGTTCTTGGATCTAGCACCGCTCCTGGAAGGTAAAGTGGCTGTTATGCAGAAGAGTATATCATAGCCACTTTGGCTAGTGCATCAGCTGTGGAACTCCCTACCAAGGGAAGTAAGCTTGGCTCCATCACTTCTGAACTTCCAGCGGGCAACTTAAAACTGTGTTGGTCTACATGGCTTATGGTCCTTGAAACTACTTTGGCAGTTTTAACTTGGACTTTCAATTATTTTTAAGGAATAGTTTCTGTTTCTTTTACTTATGTATTTTTTTATCTATGTATGTTTTTATCCATTGTGTATTGCTTCAGAGATCCTGATGGGCTGAAAAACACTATATACATGCCTTTAAAAACTGAATATGTCCTGTGCCAGAGGGAACTCCAGGAAAACCGACAAGCATATTTTTTACAACTGTAGCATCATCTGGTCAGGCTGTATTTAGTTAAAAAAATGAAGCATACAGGATGTAGAATTCCAAAAAACATACCATTGCTTCTTAACTATTAAGCATTGCAGGGTAAGAAGCTTATGTTTGCATCTTGGATTATGGAGACCTGCAAAAACAAACTTTTACAGACATGGTCTGAGCCAGGCTTGGTATTTGTTTATGGGATAAGATTTCTTGCAAAAGTTCTGTATGTCCAGGAAGACCTCAATGACATTGATCAATTGAGGAAAGTAATACTTTGTAATAACCTTTTGCAAAAACTGTGTCTGTACATTGTCCCGTTTTGTTTTTTAACTGCTACTTTTTTTTTCATAAATGGAGCAGGAGAAAAATGGGTGAAGATTAATAATGCTGTCCTCAGCCAGGTGCATGGTATCCCCATTCCTTCATAACTCTGTTCCATGCTCGCACCACCATCACCAGCAACAAGTCTCTTTTCCTCTGAATGAGGAATTTTCAAACTCTGTCACAATGAACACTCTCAGTTCAATAAACTAATTGTTTGTAAAACTCACTCTTATCGTCAATTCTTGACAATTTCTTTTTTAAAAACTTTGGCAATAATACAAATAATGTTTACACTCCCCCAGTTTATCATAATGGATAATACCAGTCAGGCTAGCTAAAATCCCCACAGTGGATAATCTGATGAGTTCTATAAAATGCATATTTTGTTGTTTTGTGCCTTCAAGTCATTTCCAACTTTTGGTGAACCTAAGGCAAATCTATCACTGGATTTTCTTAGCAAGATTTTTCAGAAGGGGTTTGCACTGGTCTTCCTCTGACATGTGCACTGGAGAAGGAGGAGAAGGAGGAGGAGGAGGAGGCAGTGGAAGAGGAATGGGAATATTTCATTGAGTATTGCACCTATTGCTGTATAATTAAAAGTAAAACTTGACTGACAATATCTTAAGTTCTGATGCCAGTCATGGATCTTTTTCTGTAGTAGGACCTCAGTTATGGAACTTCATCCTAAGGGAAGTCAAGATGGTGCTATCCTTATTGAGCTTCAGAAAGACAGTCAAAATGGTATTATTTTGCCAATGCTTTGTCTTTTAAAAACTGTCTTTGGTTTGAAGGAGTGTTTTGTATCTATCCTCTCTGATATTTCACTTTTATTAGACTTTGCTTCGGGGGCACTTGCAAGCAGAAAGGCAATTCTTAACTACTTCTACCAAACAAACAAACATGTTCTAATCATTAATTCTCCAGCACAATGTGTCCTTATTTATGTAGCCTTTCACAGATTTAGACATGCATGCACATGAAGTAGACTCAATAAAAACTGTACAATGGCAAACCTTTTTGATATTAGGAATGAGCAGGCCTGTATTTTAGGCATTATTCACTTCCCTCTGAATTACCACTTCTCTTAATGAAAGATACATGATATGTACCCAAGAACCACTGAGACTGTTCAAACAGCTAAAGCACTATATGGACTATTTATTTATTTATTTATTTATTATCTATTATATTTATACATCACAGTCATGTAAATTGTTCTGAAGAAGCTGTTAGGTCTCAGGTAAACTTGAGTTATCCTTATTTTACCAACTCCATACCTCTGTAGTCTTGGATGATATGATGTTAATTCAATGAACTGAAATTCCCACTGTTGTCCCCAGCTGCCAGGTAACATAAACAGTGAGGAAACAGATTCCATCAGGCAGGACTAGTGAGCACTTTCAGAGTGAAGGGCAGCAGGCTAAGAGTGGTGCTACTACTAAAAGTCTTGACCCTCAGACCAATCCTAGTCCAAACACTATTAACTGCTGGTTGATTGAGAATTACCAGGAAAGAAAGAAACAGTTCTAGGCAAGGGGCACAAATATGCTACTGGCTTCTTGAATACTGAGAAAAAACTGCTGGTCCCTCACATCAGATATGTTCAGAAACAGAAGCATAGACCACCCCTCACTGACAGCCACTTTGAGGAGTAAGTAAATGAGGAATTATTGGGCTCGTGAAGCTCCATTCTTCTGAATATTAATCAGTGGAGAAGACGAACAGACCAAGAAGGGCACCCTTGGATTGCTTTTTGGGCAATAGAAAGCATGGAACTGTCTAACAATTGATTTATCATTCTAACATAGGGTGATATCCTCCCAGCATTCTCTTCAATGATAAGGAGGTTAACTGAATTATATAGTGTATTTATGTGAGTGCAAATTAACGATCTGTCACTTGACAGAACTTTTGTACCTTTTCCCCATTGGCTGTACTGGTGAGAGCTGCTGGGATTTGCAGTTCAACAATATCTGATGTAACTAAATATGGTGGAAAGCTGAACATTTTGAGTTTGTTTACATATTACTAAGCTATTTCCTTTCCTCAAGTAAGCTAGAAAATAAAAACAAAACAAAACAAAAAACAACCCGGTGATTCCTAGAGGGGCCCACTAAGAAAAATATATCCATCCCCTTGCTTTTTCTATGGATTTCTTGACCCACGAAGGATTTCAATTCTCTCAACAGTGTCTATGTCAGACATGGGAATTGGAACTCATTTTGTGTACTTGTATACTATGTCACACTGAATGAGCTGATAGATTCATTCTGAACATTCTGATGATGAGCCAATATTGTGGCCAATTCACAGAAACCCATGGCATGTAAGCCTAGATATAGTGCAATCCATGCAAACACATGTAGATTTATCTATAGGTTTTCTCTGATTATGCCATCTGTCCACTTCATTTTCTGTGGTGGTATGGATTTTAATATACATGAGATATATTTTGAATAAGTATTAATTAAATCCTGAAATAACAAGCAAAATGTCTAAGTAAGTAAAATGCTCAGAAGGAACATTGCGTTCTCAGGCCAAGGAATGGGAATAGATGAACCAGATTCTGTTGTTCAAATACAAACAAGGATTAAAGGTGTTACCTAACAAGGACTTCAGATCTTTCACTGCAAAACTCTGACTTTTCTGAAACAGATCAAAGGAGCATATGTTCTATGCTAGGCAAGTAAGCAAAACTTGCTCATTCTTTGCTTAACTCTGTCCCCTTTTGATTTGTGGCTATGATAACAAGGTACAGGATTTCTTTCACATCAAGATACTGTGCTAGGAGTTGTGGAATGCTCCTCCTCACTGTTTCTGTGTACCAGTGGCTAGCACACCTTGAGGGACAGAACTGTTGCCCAGTGCTGCTTCTTTGCAACACAGCTAGCAATGCAACACACAGCTCTCTGCCACTGCTCTTTCTCCTGTGGTGCAGTCGTAAGCTTCACATGATTGAAGTCTGAGGGAGCTATGGAATGCGGCAGAACGAACTGGAATTGATATTGGGGGAAAAATTCTGTTTTCTAATTTCCTGTTTGTTCCAAAAATCTTTCTGCCACTTAGTCTTCACTGTTTTATTGTAACCTGCCTCCTCAAGCATTAGAAGACAAATTATAACAGACACATAACATCTTCCTTTCTAGCCCCCCACTGAAACACAAGGTAAGAGCCCTGCTTTTGGCAGAGCAAGACATGGCCAGTTTTGGACAGTAGTTTTGTTTAATAGGGATAGATTATGGCACAATAAGAAGAAAAGGCAGTATGACCTAGCCTTTATTTACTTAACCACAAAGGAATAAGAACAACCAGGGATGGGTGACATGTCAGTCTTTGTCACATACACATGAAGATGAGTTTCCAGAATGACAACAATGACAAAATCTTTTTAGATGTTAGGAAGATTTGTACTGATGGTTTCCTTTGTATATCTTGTTGAGAGTCAAGCCTCTTTAATTTTCTATATCCCTTGGTACTTTGAAGAACAGACTATTCCTGCCTCTCTGACTCATGAATCTCTGGGCAGTCAGACCTTCTGAGTCACTAGACAGTCAAAGTTGCACATTGAGAATACTGCATGGCTCTAAAAATAGCAACTGTATACCCTAGAATGAAAAAATAGAGAAATAAATGATTCTCCTTCGATTCTGCATGATCAGTGGAACATGTGGCTAAAAATGGAGTCATTACGCTTCCCTAGATCTATTTTGAGGGTTCCCCCCCTTTCTTAACCAGAGTAAGAGATGCACAAAACATCCCTGAAAATTTTTTGATTTGTTTCACTGCCCTTGAATTTTCTACAGATGCCTTATCTTTGCACGTCCAAAGAAACTTAGTGGCAACTTTAACTTAGAAATAAGTCATTCCTCTAAAACTTTTTACAAAGGTATTTTGATCATAAAGTAAAATGTGACCCAAAATAACAGATTTCTTTTCAATTCTCTTTCTCTGAAAATAATGAAGTATGCAGTGGGCGCAAGATCATTCCCACTTTGTTTGCTCCTAATGACCAGTGGGTATGTTCAGCATTCCATAATGAAAATAAAGAGCTTTTAATCTTAGCACCTTCATGCACTGGCTTTAAATTTTACTCTATATACAGACTTTTTTTTTCTTGGAAAACGGGCAGTGACATACAAGTAACTATATTTATTATTTTTGTAAGAGGTTCAGAAGATTTTTGTTAATATTCTTTAAGTTGAAACCATTAGCCCTTTAGAGCTTGCTGCAAGAGCAACATTTTTCTTTTATAGATGAACAGGCTACAAATAATATTTTATGAATATATACTGCCAGAGATTATCCCAGTCCAGGATTGCATGTTGCAACATAGCCACTGATGACAATAGAATCCAGTAGATTTGGAAAGATGATATAGTCATATGAATTTTTTTGATTAAATCTTGGGAGTCTTCAATGAGTAAACTATTTCTTTTAGCAGTTGACTTCTATACTCACATTTGGGATTGTTTGGTTTGCCTCAATTACTGTTTTAAAGATTGTATAAATCTGAAAAATTGATTTCACTCAGTTGATAGATTTTATTCAATTTCTATTGAATGTCTGGAATAGTATTCTTATCATCTTGAGATCTCAATCTAATGTGGTACAAAAGAAATAGAGGAGGGGGTGTCACTTTATTCCATTGAAATATCACTTTCTATTTTTTTTCTAAAGTTGGTTAACTAGGACTTTAGCTCACATGCTATTAAACACAAAAGAATGAGTATATGAAAGTCTTTACGCATATCTGTGGAACAGGTTATTGGCATTAGGTAGATAACCCACACTTAGAAGTGGGAAAGGCAGGTTCTGAACAGTGTTTCTGAAGTACTGCATTATATAGCCTATCTACGGCTTACTGCAGTGGTTCTTAACCTTTTCTTTACTGGGGACCTCCTGCAGATATAATTTGTTTCCAGGGATCCCCAAGGTTTAACCAAGATTAACATATTTAAATTTAGATTTATTTAAATATCTATCTATCTATCTATCTATCTATCTATCTATCTATCTATCTATCTATTTATTAAAGGTTTCTGGACACTAGAATTCAAATCCATGCTCAGACACTGGGTGACCTTGGACGTCACATTCTCTCAGGCTCAGAGGAAGGCAAAAGCAAACTTCTTTGGAACAAATCTTATCCAAAAACCCTGTAATAAGTTCACTTAGGACTGCCAGATGTTAGAAGTGACTTGAAGGCACACAACAACAAAGTGCCACTGATGGGGGAGGTTGTTTCTAGCCTTATGGTGACCCTAAGGCAAATCTATCATGAGGGTTTTCGTAACAAGATTTGTTGGCTTTGCCTTTGTCTCTGGCCAAAAGAATGTCATTTGCCTGAGGTCAGTCGGTGGGTTTCCACAGACAAGTGGAGATTCAAACCCTGGTTTCCAGAGAACATAATTTGGACGTGCACACATGCCATGATTTGCAAACGAGGAAGCAGCTTCAGCACCTGCAGCCCAACCTCATGTCCCTGTTGCTGCTGCTATTGGTGTTCAGCAGCTGGGCTTCATGGACCCCCGTGAGGGCTTTGCAGGCAACGAGGGGTCCCTGGACCCCAGGTTAAGATCCACTGCCTTAGTGAGCTAGACTGCTCCCAAAAGGGGCCAACTTGTTCTTTCATTCAGAGAAACAAGGGACATTTTTACTCATATTGTGAACTGACTATCATGTTCAGTCATTTGGTAAAGGTCTAAAAATTCCAGTCATCTTCAGGACTGAAAATAATAGGCAAACAATACATTAAATGTCATTTGGTGTTTGCTACCATTGCAGCTGTATAAATTATTTAGTTCCATTGTCAACTGTATGCTAGATGCTAAACAATTATAAACAAACAAAAAAGCATTTTTCATGTAGTTTCAGTGTTGTCTGTAATGGCGTATGTCTAGGATAGTGGAAAGTTTCACATTCTGTGCTCTTTCTGGTGTTGTGCTCATTAAAGTTTCTATTTGGAGACTTGATGTCTCTGCAGGGATCCTCAAACTGCCTCATTAAGGGAGGTGTTCCGGTCACAGTGGTGACAAGTGATTACCCTGAAAATCATGCAACCTGCAGCTTAATGTCTGTACAATTAAATGTCTTTGCAAATAGAATGAGATTTAGAGAGCACAGAAAAGGACTGTATTTCCTTTGGTTGTGTTTGCAAATTGAGGTGAACAAGTCAGGATGATTTCCACCAGAAAGTCCAATGTGTCTAATCATATAGTGAGACATATACAAACTGTACAGAATTTTAACAGCTGCCTTCTTTGAACCATGCATGCATACATGCCTTCCACATTGCCATGGGTGTACAAATGTCTTATTTTTGTGTTGACAAATACCTCCAAACGGAAAAAAAAAAAAACCGAGGCCCTGGGCATTTCACTGAGTAAAAGTTGTAGAAAGAGAAAGCCACAATTGTTCCAGAGTCAGACAATCAACTGCTTGAGTTTTTTTGCGTATAGCTTTTGAAATGTTTCCATTTCTAGTGTGAGCTACATATGAATTTCACAATGTGAAAAGAGGCTATGAGGATATAAAAAGCTCCAGTCAATAGGCATTTAAAATATTGGAAACATCTGATTTTGCAGCCTGTAATGATTAGAGTCTAATCACATATTTACAGTGCTTCATTGCTCTAAATTAAAGGTGTGATACTCAACATAACAGCCACTTTCTGCTGAAGCAAAGAGACAGCTGACCACCTGAGTTCTGCAAATGGTTTTCGAAAACAAATAGCTACAAAAGTCTTTGTTTAGCTTGCTGTGGAAAGATGTGGGGGGGGGATTGTGATGAAGGAAGAAAAATATTCTTGCTGCAGTATCAGATTTAGCTTCTGATTATGATGGGGGTAACTGTAGCCACCATGAGATTAACCTGACATGGGAACCCACCCTGGGTTTCCTAATGTGTACCTTTAACTTCTCATATATTACACTGCTACAATAAAAATAACTACTGCTCAAAGGACGATAGCATTCATAACAGGCTCAAAATGAATGAGAACTGAAGTGAAATACAGGGCACAGAAAGGTGTTTTATACTTATTCCAAAAGCCCATTTAGTCCAATGCTGCTGACACTGATTGGCAGTGATTCTCCTGGATTAAATCAATAGAACTCGTTCTTGGAAACAGGAAGGGTAGAGGCAGAAACTGCTCCATTAACTTTACATATACATAGTCACTCCTATTTGTGTGCATAGTGCAAACAAGCAAACCAGGAAAAAAAGTTCCTATAAATGAAAGGAGGTATTTCTCATACAAATTTTGAATTAACAAAGAAAAATGTGAATTGTCATTATTATTTCTATTTGTCTAAGAACTTGAAAGGTATTACAACAGAATAGGGTAGACAGCTTCATAAGCAGAAAGTACCTGTGCCTCAAGCTAAGAAAAGGCCCATAGCTCAATGACAGATTCAATTTCTCACATGTTCAATTTACAAAGTGTCAGGTGATGTCATAGAGATCCTAAACATCTGCTACCTCCTTGAATAAACAGTATTGGACTACATGGACAGTCTAAAGTATAAAGCAGCTTCCTAGGTTTGTGTCACAACAAAGGAAGGTGTGTACACTTCAATGCAATACACTGAGAGGGAAAACGGATGCCACATCCTGGAACTAGATTTGATGTTAGAATGTAAGCTGGACAAAAGCATGAGATTTCTCTTCAGAGGTCTGAAAAGCAGAATTTGGGATTTATTAACCCTAAGAGTAGTCTTTTGTAACTGCTTTCATTTTAAACTGGGAAAAGAGAGACCATTGAGATTCTGTGATAAAGGTACCTGGGGAGTCTTCATTCTCCTAGTGTTCTACTGAGAGCACTTCTGCATTCATCATAATGATGGTCAGAGAAACTGTTATTTTGTTGATTTCTGAATGAGTAATTTAAAATATTATAGTATAACTACTCATTACCCCAAGAGAATTGCAGTTAAGCTTGAATCACTAAGTTTATGTTTCCTATGTCAGAGATTTCCCCAGCACTTAGAGATCAGGCTAGAAGGATGTTTAAAAACACAACAGTAAATTAAACCAAGAAGAAATGAAGGTTTGTGAATGAAGAGCAGAGCGTGTGCGACTTTGGTTCATATCTGAAATATCGATGTGTTCGCAGCATAGCTCTGTAGGAAAGTGGTGTATTCATGACTGATTCATAGTTATTATATAAAAGCCTTATGCTTTTCCAAATGGGTCTTGTGTGGGGCTTTGAATAATGCATAGTGACCTCAACTGGGGTAGATTTGCAATGTTATTAATATACCAAGACATAAACATATTTCATGTAGTGAAAGAGATGGTGCAATTTTTATAATGCAAAGTGCCATCTTAGTAACAGTTTCACAGAACTGGCAGAAAAGTCTCTCATTGTTCAGCTACAAACACAAACTATTGAAAGAAAGCTTTCTTGCTATCTAACTAAATTTTTCTCATGCTTTGAAATGTAAAAATTGCTTAAAGATTGAAGCAATTTTAAATAAATATTTGATGCTAAACCTCAATATAGTGCCTGAACATTTTACAGAATAAGCACCTAGTACGACTGGCAATAAATGCCTCCTCCACCTCATCATAACCTGATTTACTGTATTAGTTTGTTACAAACAACTAAACAATTCAATTTTGTATATGTGTAGATAACTATTTCCCCTACCTCAAAATAGCAGGGATTTTGACTACATCACTTTTTTCAAATAAAAGACTTGATGGTCCAACAGTGTGGCATTGTTTAGTAGACTGGTAGTTTACCTGACATATCTGTGTTCAAAACAGCTGTAAGTTTAATAAAAGATCTTGATGCTCATATGCAAGTTTGCCCCCATTCATCCCTTCTTGTTATCTACCACTGGAAAGGAAAATTTTGTTCTGTGTATCTTACCTGACCTTGAATTTTGTTCTCCAGAAAGTAATATACATGTTTAATTTCATGTACCAGAATGCTGCTGGATCACTAAATATGTAGTATAGACACTGATGCAATAATGTGAGTGCAAACTGGAAGTGTTTTTTTTAAATGTTGGCATTTTAGTATTACTGTCTGTTTTGTATTGTCTTATTTTGTTACTTGATATTGTTATCTTATTTGTTGTATAATTGATAGCACTTAAAATAAATATAAGGAATTGCTTTAAATAATTGAAATATATTTGGCATATGAATATGTGCCTTTAAGCAAGATGTGGGAGTTAAAATGTGACCAGAGAGACATGTTTTTAGGAAAAAAAGAGCAGAGATAAAGGATCCTGACATGTCAGAAGCCAGCTAGGACTGAGAGAGATAAGGAAAGGCAGAAGACCTTTGGTACTTTTAGGTAGAACACAGATAAAAATCTAATTTTCAGGACAGGAGGGAGAAAGTCATGTAAAGATCAATAAAGAGCCTGTGTCAGGGCTGACTATGTGAAGTTTTTAGCCAATTAGAGTGTTAATATATATTTATTTATTTATTTTTTAAAAGACAGAAGAGTATAAATTTTAGGAAAGGAAATGTGTTCAGCACTAACTCATAATAATTTTGAGTTGGTCCAACTGCACAATTGAAATCTTTAATTGTAATCTTTAACTGTCATAATTAAAATCTGCCTTCTTACTTCACTCAAGATTCTCTGAGTTTCATTGGCTCCATAGATTAGGCTCCAGGAAATTTTGTGGCAACATTATTGTTCTTTCTTTTTAATGTAATTTAGAAAATAATAAAGATTATTAAAAAAATAATGTGTGTGCAAAAAAAAGCATATCATACACAAGTATATATGTACAGTATATCTGGTTATATGCTTACATATGTACATCTGGATATATTTCATCATGTAACGACACTCCTGTCTTTGTATTTTAGTAGCCATTTTCTGGTATGAAGTAGAATTGTTTAGTATGTCTGTTCAGTTGCACTTAAGGTGGCTACCCACTCAATGGCATTTGAGAAGACTGTCCTCCATTTCAAAGAGTGTCTTCTGAATTACCTGGAATAATGCTTATCTAGAGGTGTGTGTGTGTGTGCACATGCACATCTTTTCAGACCTTCCTTTTCCCCCCTCAGCTCTCCAATTTCACTGCAACATAATCACCCTCACTCCTGCTCAGTGTTGTTCCTTTTGTATGTCAGAGTGTGTGTTTACAAAACATTTTTAACACTATTTCATTTATGAATCATCTCATCTCTCCAGCTCTTTTCTAGAATAAGATTCCCCCTTCTCACAGACAAGCCCAAGTTTATTTTGAGGAAAGTGTTAAAAGCATACAATATTTATTATAAGCCTGAATTAGAAGTGTGAGTAATCAGTCATTTTGCATAAAATAAAAGAATAAGAAAAAGAAAACTTGGAAGAATGTCTGGACACTTGCACATATTTATGAAATTTGTCCAAATCTGTCTGCAGACAATGGAACTTCTATTCAGGGTATATTGCACATTTCAGCTCTAGGGTAATAAATTAAGTCTGAAATCCATCTACAAATAACCAATCCTTTAAAAATGATTGTAGATTCTAAATCAACAACAGAATTAAGAATTTATTATGATCACCAATACAGACAAGCCACCTATTTCACTGCAGATTAAATTTCACAGCATGAAATTCAGCTACTCATTTTCAAGTAACAGTTTCTTTGCTGGAGGACATCATCAGCTTCAAATTGTCTGCTCAATTTCACAAGAGAAACAGGTGGCTTGTAGATTTCACTGCAATTGTCACTTTGCTGATCAACTTTATTGGAACTTCTGAATATCACTAATAATTTTCAAACTTTCTGAGTGGTATATTTTAAGACAGGCTATTATGAAGCATCATGAATGATTTTCAGCACAATGTTTCAAATTTCTTGGCTTCCATAAATAAAGATATCCAGCTTTAGTCTTGGATATCTCCTAACTATATACTGAATTTGCCTGTTGGACTTTTGCCCAGTTGGAAAACATAAACTGTATTAAAGTCAATGAAAAAGCTTTCTGTAAACCTCAGTTGAAATAAAGTGATTCTTATTAAGATGGAAATATCTGACAAGCTCAGTATCTCTCAGGAGATCCCCAGCATCTCACAAATAGAGGTCCACATAGTCTAATATCTTTACGATTGCTTCACTGGAAATTCTCTCCTGCAGGATTCATTTCATCATGTAACACCATGTTCCTACAAAGCCAATGTTCTCTTCACAGATGATAAGGAAAATATTAAAACAATTAGGTTCACAGAAAGACTGCTTTTTTTCAATGGAAAAAAGTGGGGTTGGAGGAGAAATATATTTTAGAAGCTTAAATTTTTGGATGTTTGGGTTCACTGATTCCTTTGTATTTCTTTCCTATAATGGAAATAATTATCATGCCCTTGATACTCTGTGTGGTGTTTTAATTACCTTCAAAAACATTAATTATGGAGCTTTCATTTTGCATTTCATGCCAGTGTTTCTTACATATATTGAAAAAGTAGTTTTTAAAGGTGAAAATGTTTGAACTATTCTGCTATAAACTGCTGCCTCTTAATAAGAAGGAGAATTGGTACTACTACCAAAAACAAGACTATTTGTCTCTTCCTCCTTAATGAATTTACTTAGGTAATGAAAAAGATGGAAGGTGAGATGGAAGATTTACAAACAGAAGATTATTCTATCTGGACCCCTTCCTTAAAACTGTCATTATTATGTAGTTCTGTAAGAAAAGCTCCCAGAATCTTAGTATTGCACTCAAAGCACAACATCACACTGGTTCTTCATCAGGGCTGTTTGTGTTGATGGCAGGCTACAAAGCCAGGAGGAGATCTTTACTGGAAGCAAGTGAAAACAATTATAAAATGCCATATCAAGACATGGCTTTTTCTTAAAACCTTAGGAGTTTGATATACTTCAATATACATGTACCTGGTTTTAATTGTTATAACTTTTGTAGAACTTATTATATTTATAATAGTTACTATAGCAGTTACATTTCTTTAACGTTTATCAGCGCAAAGTACTCCTTAAGAGCTTTACAATATTTTTAGCTACTTGCCCCCAAACAAGTTGGGTATTCATTGACCTACCGAAGGGTGGAAGGCTGAGTCAACCCGGAGCCCTGAAGGATTGAACTCACAACGTGGTGGCTGCAGTACTGGCATTTAACTACTGCACCACCCGGGGCTTATAGTTTACTGTGTTCTTATTATGTTTACATTATTCCATTGTTTTAATTTGGATTTTTAAAAGTTTCTTTGTTGTTTTTTCTGTATGCCACCTTGAAATCTGATGATGAAAGGTGGGATATAAATAACAAAAAATACATAAAAGTTTGGATTTGTTGTGCGTGTGAGCAACCTCATGTTGGATACTTACCTCCTTCCAGGTCTAGTGTTGTGGTTGGTTAGCAACCATGTAAGATTCTTTTTTCATGAACCCTTTCCCTTAGACTGTCTGAAGCCTCAGTACTTACTTTTGAGTCAAAACAATTTTGAAAGAGAACAGTGGAAATTTTAACTCTATCCCCTTTTGACCTGTGTGTCCCCACACCATCATACCAACTGCTTCTGAGAATCACCTCAGTTGCAAGGGTAGTTTGGGGGACTTGAAATGAAATAAATTCAAGATTTCATATAATCAGAAGAACCAAGAGAAGCAAAGAGCACAACAACAAAAATTGGTCAAGGTATATGTTCAGCTTTAACTATTAGAGCTACTTCAAGCTACAAAGATAGAACCTACTCTAATTCTAACTAAAGTCTGTCAGTAAATATGGAAAACAGAACAATGGCTCACAGATTGGAAACACTCAATATTCATTCCAGTCCGCAAGAAAGAAGGCACCAGGGACTACAGTAACCACAGGACCATTGCATTAATTTCCCATGCAAGCAAAGTGATGCGCAAAATTCTACAACAATTCTACCATATATGGAGTGAGAAATGCCAGATAACCAAGCTGGTTTCAGGAAAGGAAAATATACTAGGAATACTATTGCAAACATATGTTGGATAATGGAGTGCACCAAAGAACTTCAGAAGAAAATCAGCCAGTGCTTCCACATTCACGAGGAATAGTGACACAGAACCTTCGCGAATGTGAAAAAAATGCAAATAACTTGTGCCCTCTCTTCACGTTCCTACCCGTGGACCCCACCAGCACTCCCATGCAAGGGGCAGCTGAGGGCATGCATGGAATGGGGGATTGTCCGTCCTGCACATCCCTGCGGGCTGTCTCCGGCATACTTGCACTGGCAGCAGCCCAGGGCATGCAGGCAATGGTCAATCACCCATCCTGCACATCCCTGCAGAGGCCTGTGATTGCAGATGTGCTTTCTGGGCAGCGATCACAGGGCAGGTTAGGCCCTTTCTTGTGATCGTTGCCTGGAAGGGAGTTGCAAGGGCATCCCTTCTGGGCAGGGATCACGGGGCAGGTTAGGCCTTTTCCTGCAGTTGCCACCTGGGAGGCCTGTGATCTGAGCAAGGCTGAACAAGGCTCAGATCATGGGTGGTCCTTCTGGGTAATGATCACGGGAACAGAGCTAACCCACCCTGTGATCACCCACCACAAAGTGTGCAGGGCCAGAGAAGGTCTAGCCCAGGATCACCCCACCCCCGGGGAGAGAGGCCAGCACCCCTCTCGTTGGGCTATCCTGTGGCCCACTTGCTCCAGCCAAGGAAGAAGAGGAAGAGAATTGGGGGGGCAGCACACAGACTCGTGAATAATTAAATTTGCAAATGTGAAACCCACAAATGTAGAGGGAGAACTATATAGTAAAGCCTTTGATTGTGTGGATCATGAAACACTATGGACTACTCTTAAAGAAATAGGTTTGCCACAAAATTTGATCATCCTGATGACAATCAGAACAAGAGGCTTGAATGCTGAATCCTACATAACCAGGATTATACTTGGAGCGGGGGCATGAAACTTGGCAGAAGGAATATCACAATTACAAAACTCACTGGATGACTTGGGCACATCACAAACTCTCAGCCCCAGAAAACCCCATGATAGATTTGCCTTGGGGTTCACCATGATCTGGAAAGAAGTTGAAGGCACAAACAAAAACAATATTAATTACAAACATTTTGCTAATACGAAGGGTACAGTTTATGGAAATGGGCACCCAAGGGCCACACCAGTCAAAAAAAGGCTGGGAACCACTGCTCTACATAATTGCAGCTTGTTTTTGTCTTTGTTTTTAATAAGATAGATTAATCCAACCAGGTAGTAGACTCCAAATAACAAGAAGGTTTATTGTAAGTATGTGCGTATGATGACTTCTGTGTATTGTGAATTCAGTGAGTTTTGTTGAACTACAGTGCAAGTGTAACTGTTTTTGAAGAGATTTTTCAAGCTAAACTGAAACAAGGTAAGTCATAGTTATCACCCTTCAAACATCCAATGACCTATTTTAGAATGTGCAAGACAAAAGCAAAGTAAATTTAACCAATACTATTTCTTCATATGTGGGACTATTTACTGAATAGTCTATATATAGTGAACAAATCTTATGTAAGAGCCAACATGTTCAAGTGCTAAAAATAGAACTGAACAGAACACATTTTGGTAAGCCTGCTTTGAGACTTGTTATTTAATTCTTTGCAGAACCTTAATATACACTGCATGCAATTGATGAAGCACAAATTTATTTATGGGAAAAATAGGTGTTGACACTAATGGACAAATTTTTCCAGATGGAGGAAAATATGGGAAATTCTGATTGCTTCAGTTCACCCTCATAAAGGCAGATGGGTAATTTTAATTCCACAGAGACAGATTTGATAGCAAAATTCACATGGAATTATACAGACAAAGTAGACTATTTATCATGCTGTCATCTGAAGAACTGCAAACTTTGTCCCAGAGTTTCAGCAGTTTTGTAAAAAAGTTTATTTTTTACAAAGAGTTGGGACAAAAATGGTCCCAGCTAGCTATTTCATTTATGCCACTTGCTTTATTTTATTTTACCTTAGCTTATTTTATTTTAGCTAAAAAAGAGGGTTGACTACTACCTAAAACAAATGTTTCCCCTTCTGCGTATATGTGTTTTCTGTCTCTGGTTGTTTGAATATTTGAGTTCATTGAATATCTTTGATTCTGTACCTGTAAACACTATTGTGGACACTGAGCACTTCTATACACTCAAATCATTGGATTTCTCAATGGGGTGAGAAGACATACCAGATCATGACATTTAATGGCCCTTTTTAAAAGCTGCCTAGATGAGGGATAAATTGTTAGGAAGATGGCATCAGACATGTCACTTAAACTTACCTTTGTATGCTACTCATTGTCTGCATGGAGAACCTCATAATCAGGCCCAGTGCATTTCATAAAAGAACAGAAAAGCTGCAGAAACTGTAGCTGGCTACAGAATGGCAAGTGCTTCAAATTCAGCATTGCAAGAATCTCATCTTTCTTTTCTTTTCTTTTGTAAAGAAGGTACTTAGCCATTATGGTCATACCAGTGTATGCAATTATGCTTTGGCCAATGTCAAGAAAACCCAGGGACTGGTAAACACACAGCCCAATTGCTATGCAATAATTGCCAGGATTGCTGTTGTTCTTTGGGAGCATTTCTAACTTCCCCTAGCTAAGGAATAGAATGGGACAGACTTGCAGCTCTTCATTAGAGGCATTTGTAATCATTCCCATCCAGAGACTCACTGTCAGCTATTGTATGACTGCTTCTTTGAGCAATCTCTGCACCATAGGTGTGCCTAGGGTTTGCCACCAGTACAGTTCTAAGAGTGTCAGCTCAGTATTCTGTATAGTACAAGAGGGTAAAAAAACCAAACAAATGATGTAAGAATTATTGTGCTTGAGCATCTCCAGTATCATGCATTAATACCTTCTGAGCTATAGATATAAAACACTTCCAGACCAAAGGCTACGTATGTGTCACACACGTTGAACCACAATGCTCAATCTGTACAGAGACAGTTGAAACAATCAGCAGTGATTGCACAGCAAGCAAGCACTGACCGTAACATCAAATCTTCTGTGCTGGTAGATATCTCTCATCTTGAAGGTATATATTCTCCCAATTTCCATTTGGTATTACAATTACTGCTGTAGTTGTTAGGGGAAATGCAGCCTGGAAGTACCCTTTAGAGATCAACATCATGCACAGACTAAGCCATTTATTTATATTATCCTGCCTACTGTGTTAAGCAATATGAATTTGTAATCTTTCACTTGCTTCCTCCCTGCGATGCGTAAAAGACACATTTCATTCCTGCCCAGTGTTTTCTATTCCATTTGGCAAATATTGATTGACTCCCTGCATCTCTGATGACGCACAAACCAACATGGCTCTGCCTTGTCCTGCCTTCTGTACTCTTATCTACAGCATCAGTGATCCCATTCCTAAGCTCATTTCAATTTCAAGAGCATGTCTGCTTTGCTGGTTAATTTGAGTGCTGTCTGTTGACTAAGCAGCTGCCTCTCTATAAAGGTACAACACTCATGAAGAGTGAGCAATTTTAGGTGACAAAGAAGAGAGTTTTGCTCAGTCTAATTCTCTTTAGCAAAGCATAGCTTCTGCAAGCAGAAGTGTGTGTGTACATAGAGGGAGGGGAAAATGTAGAATTATAAAGAATATCTATGCTTGAAAAAGGAGTGTTTAAGAAGGTAGGACAGTGGAAATAGCTGCCACACGCTTCCACTAAGCTCTCTGACCTCACTTCAGCAGGGAGGAAACATTGCTACAGCTTCCTATTCCCTACCCTTCTTAAACTGCAGCAGGGGAATTGGAAGCAACACTGGTCAATGATGCAGCCAACTGTCTAGGATTGTACAGCAAGGAGGGGGGATACATAGTTAGAGCATAGGAGTCCAGATTGAGTGACAGAATCTTACCTTTCGGAACCTAATATGTTCCCAGATATATTTCTGAAATTGACCTCCATATATTTCCTATGATTCAATATGAAAACAAAACCCAAAATGGTTTTCATTGCCTCCTGAAGATGTTCTGGGCCAATGTTGGAAAACCATCTTGGCCCTTCATATCTGAAATGCTTAATGGGACAACAGGAACAGTTAGCTTTCTGAGAGCACTTTGAAAATGCCAGCTTTCAACCTCATTTCATACTAATTGTTAATTCTCATTCCCTTTGTCTCATTATTTCAGGCATTTCTAAGTAGGTTAAAAGGAGGTTAGAAGCCCTGCTCTCCATATATAATATGACACACTGCAATTCCTCAGCCAAATCCTCTGGTGCTTTTATTATTTTAATTGCCCTTAATTGCCATTTCTCACAATGGGGGGGGGATATGAGGTTCCAAATACCAATCATCAAAAAACAGTTTTCCAAAACAGATTTTAAAATGTTTTCCTTCTTGATTTCTGAAATAGTGCAAGCAATGGTTCAACAGACAGCTAATAGGCAGTACAACAGATTACCTAATTGAGTTGTGAAACACTCCCAAAATGGTTTCACATTCTCATACAGTTAAAGTTCTCAGAGAACTAGTTCCTAAAATGCTTCCCCATAGCACTTCAGGTATTTGTTCTGCAAAGACATCCATTAGTATCTATTTCCTACTGAAAAAACTGATCTTTAGGGCTGAAATTAATATTTTTGGTTGGTGGCTATGCAGATCAGGAGATGATGGGAGTTGTACTCCATTTCCCCCCAAAACTCTGGGTAGATGGAGCATTGTTCCACTCCAACTAGGCTCTATTTTTAGCACTCTGTTCTGCTGTGAATGTCACATTTGTTAGTCTCCAATTTATTTGGAAAACTGATCTATTTTTTTGCAAAACATAGCCAGCATATTTGAATGAAGCCTGAAATGAACTTGGTAATGTGTCTTGTCAATAATGCAATCCACTGTGCTGACAGATATCCACCTGGTAAATTAAAAAAAAATTGAGACACACAACACTGTTTCACAAACATCAAGTATTTGCAAAGACTACCCTTAGTTTAGTTTCTCAATCCAAAAGCTCTTCATTCCACTTCTGCTGCTTCTCCTAAGTAGCCATTTTTGGGTATCAAACTTCAGGTGCTACCACTTTAGCAGTGAGGTAGAAAAGACTGAAGAACTTTCCTGATACAAGCAGCTGATACATTATGAAACAGACCAACAAAGCCTTTATGCCTTTGTTCAGTAAACTGTCCTTGCTTTTTCAACTAATTGATAAAGTTTCATTTTGGGGTGCCACATGGTTCTGTCCTGGGCACAGTACTATTCAACATCTTCATCAATGACTTGGATGAGGGAGTGGAGGGCATGCTGATCAAATTTGCAGATGATATCAAACTGGGAGGGGTTGCTAATACACCAGAGGATAGGATCAAATTTCAATACGACCTTGACAGATTGGAGAGCTGGGCCAAAGCTAACAAAATGAATTTCAACAGAGAGAAATGTAGGGTCTGGCACTTGGGCAGAAAAAATGAAAGTCACAAGTATAGGATGGGGGATGTGTGGCTGGATAGCAGGACGTGTGAAAAGGATCTAGAAGTCTTGATAGATCACAAGCTGAACATGAGTCAGTAGTGTGACACGGCAGCCAAGAAAGCCAAAACGATTCTTGGTTGCATCAACAGGAGTATGGTGTCTAGATCGAGGGAGGTACTGGTACCACTCTATTCTGCATTGGTTAGGCCTCATTTGGAATACTGTGTCCAGTTCTGGGCACCTCAATTCAAGAAGGATGTTGACAAGCTGGAACGTGTCCAGAGGAGGGCAACCAAAATGGTGAAGGGTCTGGAAGCCATGCCCTATGAAGAACGCCTTACGGAGCTGGATATGTTTAGTCTGCAGAAGAGAAGGTTAAGAGGGACATGATAGCCATGTTTAAATATTTGAAGGGATGCCATGTTGAGGAGTGAGCAGGCTTGTTCTTTGCCGCTCCAGAGACTACGACAAGGAGCAATGGATTCAAGCTGCAGGAAAGGAGATTCCACTTGAACCTCAGGAAAAACTTCCTGACAGTCAGAGCTGTCCGGCAGTGGAATATGCTGCCTCGGAGTGTGGTGGAGTCTCCTTCTTTGGAGGTTTTTAAGTAGAGGCTGGATGGCCATCTGTTGGGAATGCTTTGATGGGTGTTCCTGCATAGCAGGGGGTTGGACTGGATGGCCCCTGCAGTCTCTTCCAACTCTATGATTCTATGATTTTTTTTTATTTATAACCACTCTCAGACTCACCTGACATTTGCAACTCCCCACTACATCCAAGTTGTGAAATATCTACAGTTTTAAGTTTGTCACACCAGTTAACAAAGATGATGGCCTTGGTTCTCCAAGTCTTGTTTATGTGTCTTTTTCTTCAGGCATTTCTGCCTATATTTTTTCACGCTTGCTTTAAGATGTATGGAGCAAGTCATCCATTCTTATGACACTTAATAGTCACTCATTTTAACATGCCTGTCAGCATTTGCAGTGTTTCCAACTCACTTCTCTTTCCATTATGTTTAGACTCAACAATGCTAGGAGAAATACACAGTATGGATGCACAAACAGCCTTGAAATTTTGCAGCAGCATTTAAGGCACAATGAGCAAATGAATAATCAATTTTTTAAGGACCAGGGTCATAATCCAACAATTCTTTCCCACATGTAGGACAGATAATAAGCACACACAGCACCCATTACACTTCATACAACACCCCACCCCTCTCCTGATATCCTATGGAACATGGGGGGAAAACCCCCAAGGTGCCATTTGATACAATGACAGCAAGTGTAGCTGAGAAATTAGGTCTACTATGTAAATATTGTGGTTTGATGACATTATATGCAGCTAATAATTCCATATACTCCTAATGTATCTCCTAAGGTATTTTAAATACCAGTACAACCCATTGTCCCTAAAAAGCACTGGGGCTTAAACTAATTAAGCAAAGTTCTCTTATTAGCATCAAAAGTGCTGCCATGAGACTGGTATGAGGTCATGCCAAATCCCTTTTTAAAACCTATACTAATTTTTCTTAGACTGTCTTCCTTTCAGTACAACAGAAGTTCCTCCTCACCTTTCGTAATGCAATTAAGCTATGGTCAAAACACTACAGAGAACTGGCAGAGCAGCCATGCTATTCCAGGGTTGTACAGAAAGGGAAGACAACTGGGGCAAAACTAATGATGCCAGCCCTGCCCTTGTTCACCAGCATTCTGTGTCCATGCATAGGCACCTCTGAGGCAATGCTAAGGCCTCTACCCTGGGTAGAGTCATGTAGGTGACTCTGGGTGATTCTTTAGTCTAAGAATGTGTGTGTGTGTGTACACATATATTTGCAAATCCATACAGACCACGCTCCATGAGATCTTGAGTTCAAAGTATAATTTCTTTTGCCAGAAATAGAAAAATAAGACTAAAAAAAACAAAACAAAGATCAGCACTGACAACACACATAGCAAAGAACTTTCTTATAATCAATGTGAAATGCACTCTCATTTATCCAAATGGAGAAACCAAAAACACTGCCCATCCCATTAGTAAAGCGGGGATGTACAAGCCTACTCCTCGTTGATCTGAACATTAATTGGGTTTTTCAGGTGCTCTAGTCGAACACTCACAAACCTAGAGAGGGTTTTCAAGTGTTCAGTAATAACACTCAAGAGGCCCAATTACTATTTCTCCCTTTCCTGCCTATCCTCTCACTACCTCATGCCAAAAAAGATCCCTTAGCTTGCAGAAGGAAGGACAGGAATTAGAGGATTTCTTGACCATTCCAAACAGGAGATGCTCTTTTCTGGGAGGTAGCCCATGAAGTATTACCATCTACCCCTACCCCACAGTATGGCCTTTTTCACTCAGGAAGTATGGGGGAGGAACTGGCTTGGAGGGCAGAAGAACAGCAGGCATTCAGCATGAGTCCCATTCTGAATTACAAACAGCTTGAAGAAGCTAGCCTCAACTAAGAATGGAGCTACCTTAGTACAGCTGGTGCTTTCATGCATTACTAAAAGCCAGAGTTTTAGAATACAGTGCTACTTTATAAGAAATGTGGAGCTGCCAGGGAAAATGACAGTCTTGTCTTAACTTATCCCTCTTCTTCTATAATGTTATTCTTAAGGCAATAGAAGAGAGTCAGAAGCCAGAAAGTTAGAACTGAGGGACAAAGCTGAAGAATATATTGAAATACAAAAAGATAAGAAAGGTGCTTTTGGTCTCGTAAATTCACCAGGGTCCTTGGTAAGAGAACAGCAGGATATATTGAATGAATGAATGAATGAATGAATGAATGAATGAATGAATAAGCCTGAGTCCAAAGAGAAAGCCTTTAATTATGCTTCCCCTCCATTTAGAATATTCCAGAGCCTGGAAAAGTTATTTTTTTCACTATAACTCCTAGAATCCTCCAGCCAATATTTGTAAACTGTAGCACAAAAAGTAACTTTGCAACCTCTTTAATGTCCAGTCTGGCTGAGTGGGACCATGACAGAGCCTGAGTATACTTTACGATCAAGGAAAATCTTCTGAACTGCTGTTTCAGTGATTGATCAAAACATGGGGCAGCTGCATATAGAACCATGTGTTACCAGTTTTAGTCCTAGTGTATAGTTGCCTGCCTTTTTTTTCTTTCTTTCCTAACTTCTTTTTCTCTCATATGGCACCATCAATCAGCTAGAGTATGAGCCAGAGCTCATCCTCCTGATTTCAGTGGATTTTCTCCAAGTATTACTAAGTCCAGATACAACTTTATATATTTTTTTTTCTTTTGTTCTGTCTGTCTAAATACATACGATAAACTAACTCAAGACACATGCAAAATTATAGGTATCACATCAAGGCAACTTTAAATTGTTCCATTTGGCATTCATAAGCTTGGGCTACCTGAGCACAGTTCATTTTCTTCCATTTAAAACAGTGTTAAGAAGAATGCTTTATCTGCAGTGCTAAATTTATTTAGGAAATAAAAATATATGTAAAATGGATTATCCAGAAGACATCTAGGCTCAAATTCCTTTTAAAAATAGTATTTTCTTACATTTTGTCATACAGAAGAACTGAATGCATAAAAGCAGAAATACATTCCACAAAATAGGACTGCTAACACTTACTGTGAAAACTATTCAAGAGGAAGAGTTACCAAGGAGATCCTTAGACAAAAAAAAAAAGAAAAAGAAAAAGATGAGGATAGCAGGGTGCACATATATTGTATATATATCTTCTTGCTTACTGTTATTATCCACTGTATTTTTGAAGGGATATTCAGTTTGCTTCCCCACAAAAGCACATTTCTACTTTTATTTAAAATGTTGACATTGAATCGAAATTGTTTAGCGTAATACATTTCTTCTGAATTAAGTTCAGATTCCAGGCAACAGTCATCTTCAGTGACAAATTCCACTAGAAAAACCATATGTCTTCTAAAAAGAACTGGATATAAAACTATAAAATATAGTAATCATGGTTCTGATGATATTTAAAAAATACTTGTTGTGCACTAAAGCTGGCATTATATGAAGCATTATATTTATTGTTTGCTTTCAAGTCATTTCCAACTCATGGCGACCCTAAGGAGTCCCTATCACAGGAGTTCCTTGCGAAGATTTGTTTGGGAGAGGTTGCCTTTTTCTCCCTCTGAGGTTTAAAGAATGTGGCTTGCCCGAGGACACCCAATGGGTTTCCATGGATGACTGGGGATTCAAACCCTGGTCTCTGGAGCCATAGTCCTATGATCAAACCCCTACACCATGGTATAGAGAAATATTGATTCACAGTCCTTCTTCTTTACATATTCTTACATCATTTCACCTATCTATAACTCACCTGAGGTTCATGGTACCAGTTCTAGTAGGAGGGGGTGCTTTGCCCCAAAATTTCAGATGAAATATCTCATCTGACCCAACTATGGGTTGCCCCTGCTCGAATAGTAAGAACAGGTTGCTTACCTGTAACTGTGGTTCTTCGAGTGGTCATCTGTGCCATCATACACTAGGAGCTTTAGCGCCTGCGCGGTAGCGTTCGGAAACTTCTAGAGCTTGTTCGCTTGGCGGGAACCCCTCCCCCACGCCGGTACTGCGCATGCTCCTCCCGCCGAGCAACGGTCTCTCCTCAGTTCTGTCGTCCGCCGTAGAACCTACAGGGACCTGAGAAAGAGGGGAGGAAGGGCGGGTGTGTATGATGGCACAGATGACCACTCGAAGAACCACAGTTACAGGTAAGCAACCTGTTCTTCTTCTTCGTGGTCTCTGTGCCTTCATACACTAGGAGACTGTGTAGCTTACCGGTCGGACGGCGGGTCAGGTCCTACAGCACGGAAGCCAACACCTCACGTCCAAACCGGGCATCTCTGCGCGACCGGCAGTCGAGCCTGTAGTGGCGCACGAAGGTCGATGGTTGGGACCAGGTCGCCACACGGCAGAGTTCATGCAGGTCAACTCCTCGCAGGAGGGCCGCAGAAGTAGCCACCGCTACTGGAGTGGAGTGGGCTCGAAGCAGGACTGGCGGAGGCTTCCTCGCGAGCTCATACGCCAGTTCAATAGTCCTCACCACCCACTTGGAGAAGCGCTGGGTGGACACTTTTAGGCCCCTCCGACGTCGCCCATAGCAAACAAAGAGATGCGGCGTCTGTCGGAAGGAAGCAGTCCTGTCCTTGTAGAAAGCCAATGCCCGACGCACGTCCAGGGAGTGGAGGGACCGCTCCAACGGTGTCGTCGGGTTCGGGAAGAAGGCAGGCAGGATGATGTCCTGGTTGAGATGGAAACTGGACACCACCTTTGGCAGGAACGAGATGTCAGGTCTCAGGACCACCTTGTCCCTGTGGAAGACCGTGAAGGGCTCATCGGAACGAAGAGCTGTGATCTCACCCGCTCGCCTCGCTGAGGTCACCGCTACCAGGAAGGCAGTTTTCATTGTCAGGAGCCTGTCATCCGAGGTCGCCATTGGCTCGAAGGGCGGCTTCGTCAGCTGCGAGAGCACCAGCGAGAGGGACCACGGCGGTAGCGGCGGCGATACCGGCGGGTAGAGATGATGAAGTCCTTTCAGGAACCGCTTAACGGTATCGTTCCTGAAGAAGGCCGAGGCAGCAGATCGTGGCGGTTGGTATGCCACGATCGCGGAGAGATACACCTTCAGGGATGGAAACGCCAGGCCCTGTTGCCGGAGGTGCAGGAGGAAGTGCAGGACGGTCGAGAGCCCCGCGGGCGATACCGGCTCACTCCTCTCGTTAGCGAAGGTCAGGAAGCGTCGCCACTTGTATTGATAGTTGCGACGGGTGGATTCCTTCCTGGCCGCGACGAGGACGGTACCGATCACGGGATCGTCTAGTGCGATATCCTCCAGGCATGGAGGGCCAGGCGTGGCAGGTCCGGATGGAGGACTCGGCCGCCGGAGTGGGAGAGCAGGTCCGGTGTCGGTGGCAACCGGAGCAGGTCGTCTCGCGCGGCTTGTAGCAGGGGTGCGAACCAATGTTGCCTCGGCCAGTACGGGGCTACCAGGATCGCGTCGGCTCGGTCGGCGAGGATCTTCGATATCGTCCGGCCGAGCAGCGGGAACGGCGGGAACGCGTAGAGGAGTTCCCCGGTCCACGGAAACTGGAAAGCGTCCCCGATGGAGGCACGATCGTGGCCCGCTCTGGAACAGAATCGGCGACACTTCGCGTTTTCCCTGGTTGCGAAGAGGTCGATCGATGGTTCGCCCCAGCGGTCCCGAATCAGTCTGAACGCCTCTCCGGAGAGAGACCATTCGTGATGGGATGAGGTGTCCCTGCTGAGGGCGTCTGCCGTGGTGTTCTCCTGCCCGGCCAGGTGAACCGCCACGGGATGCGTGTGCAGGCGAATGCACCATTCCCACAGGTCGAGCGCGATGTCGAGCAGGGTCGTGGAATGAGTCCCACCTTGTCTGTTGATGTAGCAGACGGCGGTGGTGTTGTCCGTCAGAATCAGGACCGTGCGCCCCGCCACGGCATGGCGGAACGCCCGTAGGGCTTTCCAGACGGCGAGCAGCTCCAGCGCGTTGATATGGAGAGCGGTCTCGTCGTCGGTCCATCTGTCGCGGACTCTGAGATCGCCGCAGTGGGCACCCCATCCATACAGGGAGGCGTCGGTCGTTACCGTCACCTTCGGTGTCGGCTGTTGGAAAGGCATCCCTGACATGAGATTGCGTCGCGACTGCCACCATCGGAGGGATGAGCGGACGTCTCCCGGCAGCTGCAGTCGGAGTGTCTGTTCGTCTCGCAGGGGGTCGAATATGCGGACGAACCAGTGTTGAAGAGGTCTTGCTCTCAGCCTGGCGAGATATGTCACAGCGGTCGTCGCAGCCATGTAGCCCAAGAGCTGCTGGAACGCTTCTCGCAGATAACGTCGGGGCCGTACGAGCGTGAGCGGCGGCCCGGATCAAGGTTTGTGCTCGAGACTCTGGTAGGTACGCCCTGGCGGAGGTCGAGTCGAGCGTCGCCCCGATGAAGTCCAAGATCCTCGCCGGCTCGAGGTGGGACTTCTTCGGATTCACTCGTAGACCAAGGCGGGTCAGGAGTGACAACGTCATGTGGACGTCGTGGTAAAGTCTCTGTTTGCAGGACGCCACCAACAGCCAATCGTCGAGGTAGGGGAAGACGGAAGCGCCCTTCGTCCGCAGGTAGGATACCACCGGGGCCATGCACTTGGTGAAGACCCTTGGGGCAGTCGAGAGTCCGAACGGCAGCACCTTGTACTGGTAACAGGTGTCGTCGACTGCGAAGCGGAGGTACCGTCTGTGCTGCGGGCGAATGGCGATATGGAAGTATGCGTCTCGGAGATCGATGGAGGCGAACCAGTCCCCTCGATGTAGGAAGGGTAGGATCGACGGTATCGTGACCATCTTGAACCTTTTGGGGGGGATGTAGTAGTTCACCCCTCTGAGGTCTAGGATCGGCCGGAGGGTACCGTCGGCTTTCGGTACCGTGAAGTACCTGGAGAAGAAGCCGGTGGTCTTGGCCTCTTGCGGGAGCTGCTCGATCGCCCCTTTCTGGAGGAGGGATTGGATCTCTTCCAGGAGGGCCGGACTCGACGGCGTGGAGTAGTAAACGCCGCGAGGAGGAATTCGAGAAACTCGATGGCGTAGCCAAGACGGACGATGGAAAGCACCCAAGAGTCCGTAGTGACATACTGCCACTCCGCTAGGTGTCGAGCGAGAGTCGGTCGGTCTCCGAGCGCTGATGGTAGGCTGAAGAGTGGGTATTGGTGGGTCCTGCCAGGCACGTCAAAACCGAGACTTTGTCTCGGAGGAGGACTTCTTCGACGAAGGCGGGCGCCGCCTAATCGTGCGTCTGGCCGATGAGCCGGAGGACGGTCTCGACTGTCCAGACTGGGCCGAACGCTGGAACGACGAGGTGGAAGATCGTCGCCAGGATGGGCGGAAGGTGGAGGCCCTGCGGGCCTGCGTGGCCGGCTGCAGCCCGATCTTTTTTGCGGTCAGTCTCGCCTTGACGAGATTGTCCAAAGCTTCGTCTGTGGACGAATTGAATAGGCCTTCACCGTCGAAGGGGAGATCTTCAATCCTCCTTCTGGTGTCCTCCTGGATGTCGGCCGGTCGCAGCCAAGCATGGCGGCGGAGGCCGACGGATCCGCCATGACCCGGGAGGCGATCTCCACTGCGTGCCGGGAGGAGGCCATCTGGTGCCGAGCGATGGAGATAGCCTCATTGAAGATCACGGAGGAGGCTTGGCGGATGTCCTCCGGTACCGCTTCCATCGCTGGTTGCAGGCGATCGAGCACTTTCTTCAGGTATGCCGCGAGGCAAGCCTGAGTGTTGGACAGCCTGATCTGCAAGGAGGCAGCTGAATAGAACCTCCTTGCGTAGGCGTCCAACTTCCTGCCCTCTTTGTCCGGCGGGGTGGTGTGTTGCCTGCCGGAGCCCTTCGTCTGCGCGGACTCGACGACCACAGAGTTCGGTGCAGGGTGATTAAATAGATAACCGGCGTTATCCTTCTGCACCCTGTAGAGGTGTTCTAACCGCTGCGGTATCGGCTGAGCCGAGGCCGGTCTATCCCAGGCGGCCTTCACCAGTCTGGATACCCGGGGCAGGAGAGGCAGCGGGGCCGTGGAAGGTCGCTTCTCCTCGAAAACGGAGAAGGCCGGATCGTCATCCTCCGGCTCCGCATCGGCGATCTTAAGGCCGAGGGTAGTGGCCATGCGGAGCAGCATCGCAGAGAACTGGTGGACGTCCTCTGGAGCAGAATCTGGGATCGGGACCCCGAATCCCAACGGAGGAGACTCCTGGGAGGCCGCCTCAGACACCTCAGACTCCGCACTCGAGTCGTACGACTCCGAGCTCGGTGAGTCCTCTCGCCGCTCGCTCTCCGGCTCCTTCGTAGTCGCCGCAGGTGTTGCCTTCCTAGGCTTCTCCGCAGCCGGGGCGGTGGTAGCAGCAGCGTCCCGCTTGGGATGGCTGACCACTGACTTCACCCTCTTGGTGGTGACCGGGGTAGTCTGGCAGGCCGACGTCGTCGTAGCCCGCTCAGTCACCACCGACTCCGTAGGGCGCGTCGCCGTTGCCGTGACCCTAGGAGGTGGCGATATCGCCCGATACCGTGGTGAAGGCTCCCTCGCCCTATGATATCGAGGGGAGGGAGAGCGGCTGGAGGAGCGGCGGTCCGACGGAGATCGGCTTCGGCGTCGACGGTACCGAGCCTCGTCCCCTCTAGGCGAGCGCGATTTCCGCGCTGTCGACGAGGTGACCGGGACCTCCGGAAGGTCTCCCAGCGACTCGGGCCACGATGGTACCGATCCCGGTACGATGGCGAATGCGACCGATAGGAGGCCGGGCGCTCTCTCCATTCAGATTCCCTCGCGTACCTGGCCACGTAGGACGCCGAGGTGTATCTGGAGGCAGACGAGCGAGGTTGTTCCTCTCTTGTCTCCCTCGGAGGCGGCGAGGCCACCGGACGCTCGGAAGAGCGGGACCGGGACCTGAAGGAGGTCGAACGCCGCTCCGGAAAAGCAGAGGGCTCTCTCTGCTGCAGGTCGGCCGACCTGCGACGGCTAGAGGGCGGTGGCGCTCCTCCACTAGGGTTGGAGGGTCTGCCACAGGCGAGTCCGGGCGCTGTTGGGGAACGTCCTCGATCTCATCCTCCGAGAGGTCGACGGACTCGCCTCGCCCTTTGGAAGGCTGCTGAGTAGGAGGAGGAGTAGGAGGTTGAGCGTCCCCAGCCGGGGAGCGCTTCTTTTCCTTCTTCTTCTTCTTCTTCTCCTTCTCCTTGCCCTTGCCTCCGTCCGGAGCAGGGCGCTTTTTTGCAGGCGTCTCCGTAAGGGGAGCCTCAGCCTTCCTCGCCGTCGAGGATCCTTTCGCTGACTTGGCAGCCGCCGACAGCTTCGGGATCCTCGGTAACGCCGAGATCGGCGTTTTCGCCGGTACCAAGCCCGATACCGACGAGGTGGACGGAACGGCAGCCGCCGATACCGTCGATGGCGTGGTCGTCTTCTTGTCGGCCATCTTGGAAGTGGAGGTCTCGTCTATCGCCCGCAGAGACTGTTCCCAACAATAAGATTTGAGTCTCGCGGAGCGGTTGCGAAGAGTTTGGGGAGTAAAATCCCTGCAAATTGGGCAAGTCCGGATGTTGTGGGACTCGCCCAAACAGAAGAGACACTCCTTATGGCCGTCGTTGAGGGCAACCTTGCGGCCGCAGGACACGCACTTCTTAAAGAGCGCGGACATAAGACGAAGAAACGCCAAACTCCGAAATCCAAAAAGACGAAAACCGAAGGGGGAGTCCGAAAGAGAGGTCAAAGACAGTCCGAAAGTCCGTAAAACCGTGAAAAAACAGCAAGCCAAGCACGACGTGAGAGGAACAAACTAAAGAACCTTCCGTACGCGGCGGCGGACGAGAAAGAACTGAGGAGAGACCGTTGCTCGGCGGGAGGAGCATGCGCAGTACCGGCGTGGGGGAGGGGTTCCCGCCAAGCGAACAAGCTCTAGAAGTTTCCGAACGCTACCGCGCAGGCGCTAAAGCTCCTAGTGTATGAAGGCACAGAGACCACGAAGAAGAATTCCATTTATCCAAAACCATTAGAGTTCTTGGCTTCCAGTCATTCTTTTTATTGTTAACATATATAGCCTTCCTTTCTTGATGATTTTGGGCTTTTTGACAATCCACTCCTTAATAAACCTGTGAGATATGTAATGCTGACTGGTGATCTGCCCACCAAATGCCTTCTACCTACTACTGAAGGTGGCTGAAATCACCTCACTTTTTACAGCCAGTGCTTTATATCCAAAATTTTCATTTGAATCAAGAGTTTCTGCTCACTGAAGGTCATGTGTACTCACAGAACCCCTGTGAATGCAAACTGTGGGTCCAGCCTAATGGCTTTGCACTTAAAGGCTCTAAGGTATTTCAATCAGTTTGCACCAGCATAAAGTATTACAAAATCTTAAACCACGCAGAAATTGCTGATATGTTTAAACTAATGAAGTGCTTATTGGCCAGGATTTCAAGACTAAACCTTTCCTCTTGGCTATCAGGTCTTAGACTGGCAATGCCCCTTGTGGTATCAGAAGAACTAAGCCAATGACAAAATAGAAGCTTTGATCCTCCCCTAAATTTTCACAAATTGATAATGATGAAGACCAGATTAACTATAGATGAAGAATATACTTCTATGGAGTTATTTATTCATATATCAGCTAAGCATCTGGGGAAGGAAAAAGAATGGACAGTAATATGTACCTCACATAAGCATAAAGTGAAGTGCAGTCATCCCTTCACATTCGTGAGGGTTAAGAGCACAAGACCACTATGAAAGTGAAAAAACCATGAATAACCCTAGGCCCTACCAAACCATATTTAACATACAAAAAGTATGATCACCATATTCAACCCATCATGGATTCCTTTGAGGCATCAGAGATCCTTCACAAGGCAGAAGTGGCTGGCTGGTGGGGCTTACTGCCACCTCCACTGCTGCCCCACACCATTTTTAATAGAGACTTACAAGCCTTGTTCGCAGTGTCTCAGTCTCACAAGGCTTGCAGTCCCTATTAAAAATGGCATAGCAAGGCAGCAGAAGTGACAACAAATAATCCGTGAATAATCAAATCCGCAAAAGTGAAACCCCAAATGTGGAGGGCTAATTGTATATTTTCTTGCCTATACAAATACAAATCTGCACTATACAGTAGACCCACAATATGTGCAGCCTCTGGATCTATGAATTTCAATGGTCGCGGAGCGTCATGTCCTATATCTAAAATGGCAGTGATGTGAATGCAAATGTGCTGAAGTGTCCATGTCTCTGCTATTTAATAATATGGAGTGTGAGCATTCATGTTTTTCACCATTCATGCAGGGAGGAGGTTCTGGAATGGAATCTCCACAGATACAAATGGTCCAATGTATAATTCAGCAGGTGATGTGCTAGATTTTTTTGCAGATCTTAGCATTCTTGGTTTGTAGGAAATATTTCAAAGTTAACATCTGGATATTCTGCAAATACAGGCACATTTCAGTCCAAGTTATCTGGATCTTAGTTAGCCATAATCATTGTGTGCTGTCTGGATCTATTTTACGTAGTATTCCTGTTTAATAAGATGCCTTACTGTGTATATGTGCCTTTAAGTCACCTGTGAACTTATGGCAACCCCATGAATTTTCTAGGCTTTTCTTAGGCAAGGAATACTTCTTAGTCAAGGAATACTTGCCAATTCCTTCCTCTGAAATATAGCCTATAACACCTGGTATGACAGCCAGCATGGTGTAGTCGTTTGAGAGTTGGACTACAACCCTGGAGACCAGGATTCGATTCCCTGTTTGGCCATGGAAACCCATAAGGTGAAATTGGGCACATCACACACACTCAGCCCCAGGCATTCCCATGATAGGTTTGCCTTAGGATCACCATAATTTGGAAATGACTTGAAGGCATACAACAACAACAACAACAACAACAACAACAACAACAACTTGTTGGTGGTCTCCTACCCAAGTACTGGACTTGCTTAGTTTCCAAAATAAGATGGGATCTAGTGCGTTTAGGGTATTTAGGCCCTAGACTTAGAATCAAAGAATCATAGAACCATAGAGTTGGAAGAGACCCCAGGGGCCATCCAGTCCTACCCCCTGCCATGCAGGAACACACATCAAAGCATTCCCAACAGATGGCCATTCAGCCTCTGCTTAAAAACCTCCAAAGAAAGAGACTTCACCACACTCCGAGGCAGCATACTCCACTGCCAGACAGCTCTGACTGTCAAGAAGTTCTTCCTGAGGTTCAGGTGGAATCTCCTTTCCTGGAGCTCCTTATTCTAGTCTCTGGAACAGCAGAAAACAAGCCTGCTCCCTCCTCGACATGACATCCCTTCAAATATTTAAACATGGCTATCATGTCCCCTCTTAACCTTCTCTTCTGCAGACTAAACATACCCAGCTTCCTAAGCTGTTCCTCATAGGGTGTGGCTTCCAGACCCTTCACCATTTTGGTCGCCCTCCTCTGGACATGTTCCAGCTTGTCGATATCCTTCTTGAATTGAGGTGCCCAGAACTGGACACAATATTCCAAATGAGACCTAACCAATGCAGAATAGAATAGATTTCTTATTACCCTATGCTGATTTTGATTGATAAAGCCCCAGATGGTTTGGGCCCAAGTTATCTGAATGACTGTATTATTTTATTCATTATTTATTTTATTTATTTACTACATTTATATGCTCCCTCTCTTCCAGTGTGGAATCCAAGGTGGGTTTCAAAACATTTCAAAACAATTTGCAAGAAAATTTGAAACTACAGTCCTCCCTCAACTTTTGTGGGTTTGACCCTTGCGAATTTGATTATTTGCGAGGCATGCGTTTGCCTCTCCCTGCATTTTCCTCCTCCAATTTCTTGGATTCCTCACTCCAGGCTTTCCAGGCTTGCGTTTAAAATGGACTTTTTTGCCTTTTGGGTGAGCAAATCCCCTTCCCATGGCTGAAAGCGTGCCATCTTTGCCATGTGGTTGCACATTCTACTGTTGGCTGAGGAATGGTCATGTGCTCTCTGCTCTGACTCTGCCTTTCTCAAGATGGCAGAAGTAATTAGAACTCCAGAACCCACCCCTTCTCTGTCTTGAAGTACCGGTAAGCCTTTTAGGTTGTCTTTCTCCCTCCTCTTGCCAAGATCAGAGGCAACAGAATGAGAGGGGGGAAACTCCAGAGCAGAATGGGAGGGTTCTGTGCCCCACTTTCATGAGGGTTCTGTGCTTCAAACCCTCATGAACGTGGAGGAGCTAGTGTATTAAAATTAACCATAGAAAACAGCATAAAATCATTTTAAAAACCATAATAAAAGTAAAACACTAAAAACGTCCTAATAAAAATTAAAAGCTCTTCTGCTCACACACTGAAAGCCTGTTTGAGCAGAAACGGTTTTGCCTGCTGGTGAAGTTGTGCAGTGGGGGGAGCTGCCTACCGTCTCATGTAAGGGAATTCTGGAGAACAGGACTAGCCACAGAGAAGGATCTTCCCCATATCCCCACCAAGAGAGCCTGGAATGGTACCAGGACTGAGACAAAGCCTTCCTCTACAGATCTTAAAACCCTGGCAGGTTCATATGGGGAGATGGCTGTCTTTCAATTAATCTAGACCTAAGCCATTTAGGGCTTTCTAGATCATAACCATCACTTTGAACTGTGCCCTACCTCCATCACATTTTCTTCTTCTTGAGGCATCTTCTACTTTCATTTCTGTGAAGTTAGCAAATGTTCTTGGTTTTGCCTGGATTACAGTAGTCCTTAGTTTGTTTAATCAAAGTCTTGAAACAAAACTGCAAAGATGTCAGACCTAAACACCTTGCACTTGGACACATTGTGCTTACTCTCTTTTGAGTAAAGCCATGGTTGCTGACAGTCCTAGGAATAACTTCTGCCATTCTCATGAGGGGGTCTGCCTCACAGCTCTTTATTATTATTGTTTTATTCATTTATATACTTTCTTTGTTCCAATAATGGGACTTAAGGTGGCTAACAACATGTTTAAAACAATACACATTAAATTAAAAACAGAGAGTGCTATTTCTCATAGTAAGCCCAACAACAGATTGAAAGTATTACTTTTTCGGGTACCACAACTCCTGGAATCACCCAGACAACATGTCCATACGATTCTGGGAGTTGTAACAGCAGCAGCAGTAGTGGTTGCTATTGTAATACCTCAGCTTTTCAATTGCGACACCGATTTCTTTCAGCTATAAGATATCTAGAAAACAAAACAAGAGGCATACTCAGTTGAAGACAGAGCAGCTGCTACTGCTGCTGCATGTGAGAGTTGCCCTGGAAATGATCTCAGAATTCAGACATGTTAAATTTATCAGTTCTTCCAGCTAACACTTTTTCCCCTGTCAAGTTCCTTATGTAGAGAGATATTTTGTACTTTTACTGTGTCAAATATCTTATATTCAGCTGCATTCAATTTGAATGTCCCAGCATAACTTTATGGCAAAATATTCAGCAATGAGCTGAACAGATGCATACAATGTCAGTTTCTTCTAGGTGCATTAAAATTAATCATCAGTCCTTGTCTTACTATTCATCTCTTTGGATTAACTATATTAAAAATGCGAAGTCCTGACTTTTTAACACATATTTCATTGCCTCTTCTTCCATCTTTAACAATTGAGAAAAGTCTTCTTGCTGTAAAACATTTTTAAGAGGGTGAACTGCATACTTTGCATAATTTTTTGGACAGCTCAGAATAAAATGCAACGTATTACATTTCCCATCCCTTTAATCTTTTTATTCACCCTGCTTCATGATAACCAAAATTGAAAGTGGCTTGAACCAATCTTTTTTACATCCTCTTAGGAGTAGGGTTGCTTCCTAGGCTTACAACAAAAAAAGGAAACAATCAAATATAATTATGTATTGGATAAAATTTGGAAAAATATAATTTGTTATATCATTAGTTAAAAATGCAATCAAGTTAAAAGTGCTGTACTATTAGAATATCTTGTTTACCCCAAATTTGGCATATTTCCTCACATATCAACAAAACTTTGTTAGGAATAAGCTAAATATCTGACTATAAATATGTTTGAGGCAAAGGGGGACATTACTGGAGTCAAAGTTCCAAAAGTATTCACAGGGTGCTACCTTTTAAACAGCCTGTTCTCTGCCTATCCACAGCTGCTTTCACAGAATCATAGAGCTGTAAAAATAGAAGTCCAAAGGCCACCTACTCTAACCCTCAAGCAACGCAAGAAGTCCACACCTAAACCATGCTTGCAAACAATCTATGTTTTAAAATTCCAATGATGGAAAATTTGTCTATTATTTTCCTAATGTTCCCAATTTCCAATTTCCAATCTACAATTTTGATTGTGTATTTCAGAAGAACAGTTAGCTTCTTCCTGAGGAAACCAGCAGTCATTTGCCTGCAATTATTTAAGTTATTCTGATGTACTTCCTCAGGCCTGTGCTCTTAATAATTCCTTTATTTTGTCCCTCTTAAAACACTGTATATGGTTGAGTCAGGTGATTGAACTGAAAGAATTGCAATGCACTGCCCTTTACACATATACTATCAAGGGTCAACAGAAAGCATTAGGCAAGTTTAAAACTAGACAGATCGCTGGCATCCTTCTTTCATTCTGTATGGTTAAAATGACATTTTAAAAGCTCCCACTTAATTTTAATAATAATTTGAGCTACATATTCTGAAAATCCAACCTCATCTAGGAATCTCTTTAATTTCATTTGCCTCATCACATGTTGACATGAGTTCTCAAGAAAGTTTTGCATATTTAAATTGTTATAAACTTTGTCAACTAGTATATATGCACATAGAAAAGCTACAGAACCCATTAGGCTAGAAATAGACAGAACAAACATATTTTAAAAAATACTGTTCTGAAGAAAGTTTGAAGTCATCCAATTTAATTATCAGGTATTAATCTGATCCTTTTAAAGAAGGCACACTTTAATTTAGTTGTACAGTGTGAAGAGACTGGCAGCCTTCCTTTACTTTTAAAATTAAATTCAAAGTGAATGGGTCTGTATTTCTCAGTGATTTAAAAGAAGGGCAACCAATTGATAAGTCTGAGGCCAAGTCTAATTCAAGTATAGGGCTTTTTCATACATACTTTCTGTGTAGCCAAAAGAGCAACCATATGTCGCCTACCTGGGACTGTAAAAATATATGGCTCCCAAATGACTGGCAAGCTGCTGCACCTGGCTACACTTTTGGTCTGGCAGTATCACTGATACTTTTAATTGCCTCATTCAAAATGTGAATTTCCATAGACTATCTTGTTGTGATAGAAAATGGACTGTGCACATTCACAGAGAAGTATTTTCACTTCAGCTTTTTACAGCAATCTGTAAAAAATACCATCTCATCAACAGCACAGTAGATTTTAAAAATTACAAGGATGGCCGGGAAAACCTATGTATATCCCTGAGTAGTGATGGAAGGAACATTGACAATAATTTGACTTCTGCCTGAAAAATGTGTCTCCTGACAACTGGAAAACCTGCTGCATAGTGGTCAGAATAATGCACAATTTTCGTCTGGCATTTTCATATCCTGAAGTCTTTCAGAAAAGTATTCTGTACAGAAATACATGTGGGTTCATCATGCAACAATTGTGGGGGTCTGTGCAAAAGACACTTTTTATGTTGCCTTTTAAAAACCTTTCCAGATAGATTCTTTGTGCAAGATTATTTTTTAGGTTATATAAAATACTAGCAAACTTGAACATAAAAAATATCAAATCATGTGATAGGATTGTTGGGTTTCATAACCCCCCCACACAAAAATTTTGCAAAAAAAGGATAGCCGCATGGCCTTTTAGTGCAAGTTTAATGTTTTGTTATATAGAAATACCAACAATCTTGCACAAGAACACCCATGTGACTAATTTTTGGTGTGCAGCATTGCTTTTTTGTACAAAATGCAGCAATCTCTCACAAAAATGCATGCAGCTATCTGAAAATAGTGCTTTTTACACAAAATCCCCATGATCATATTAGTGGGCAGAATAATTTCCTGAAAAACTTTGGGGTGCATGAATACTGGACAAGAATTGTACAGAAATATTCATTTTCTCTGCAGTAGGAAAAGAACTGAAAAAATTATTTGCTCTTGCTTGTGAGGATGAAATAGTTCAAAATTTACATCCCTACTCAATACCCAGAGCCTGCCTAACTAAACTAAATGGAGTTCAGCCTGTAATACACTGGTCACATATTCAGATGAATTCAAAACAAATGGAACTAGCAAGTGAACTATAGATTTCACTTCTCCACTTGAAAAGCAAGTACATACCATGTACTTCCCCTAAAGCAAGTACATACCATGTATTTCCTAAACTAATGAGAGAAGAAAAAATAATCATAAGTCCCCAGTTTTAAGAAATGTATGTAATAAAGAAGTTTTAACTCAAGGCTGAGATTAGATTCAGCTGAAAGATAAGATCACAGAGTTGGAAGGGACCCAATGGACCATCAGGTCCAACCCCTTGCTCAATGCAGGAACTCCAGCTAGAGCATCCCCAGCACATAGCTATCTAACCTCTTCTTGAAGACATCCAGAGAAGGAGATTCCACTGCCTCTCCAAGCCATCAGTTCTAATGCCAAACCACTCTCACCATCAACAGTTCCCTTTGAATTTTCAACCAAAATCTCCTCTCCTGGAAGTTAAAACCATTAGACCTAGTCCTACTCTCTGAAGCAGAGGAGAACAAGCCCATACCCTCCCCTTTATGGCAACCTTTGAGACATTTAAAGAGTGTGATCATGTGAATCCACAGTCTTCTCTTCACCAAGCTGAATTTGCCCAGCTCTTTCAACGTCTCTTCATATATTTTATTACCCATATCTTTTATCTTCATTGCCCTTCTGAACTTGCTCTAACTTGTCTATATCATTTTAAAAATGAGGCACTCAGAACTGAACACAATACACTAGATGATGCCTGATCAGTGCAGAATATAGAAGGACTATTATTTCCTTCAGCTTGGAAGTTATGCTTTTATTCATGCAGACTATGATAGCATTTGCTTTCTTTGCCACAATATCACACTGCTGGCTCATGTTCAACTTTTAGTCAACAATAATCCCAAGGTCCTTTTCACATGTAATATAGCTGAGCCAAGTATCCCCCATTCTATACTTGTGTATCTAGTTTTTGTGGCATAAGTGTAGAATTTTGCATTTGTCACTATTGCATCTCATTTTATTAATTTCAGCCCAGTGATCTAGTCTATCATGATCATCTCTTCCAGTTTTGTATCATCTGCATATTTGATACAGATTCCCTCTACCTCATCATCTAAATCTAAAAATAGTGAAAAGTTTTGCCTCCAGAACAGAAGCCTGTGGCACTCTACTTAAGACCTTCTTCCAATTTGAAGCACAGTCACTGATGACAACTCTTTAAGCTTTGTTTTCCAACCAGTTATGGATCCAGTTGATGGTGTTTTCATCTATTCCATATTTAGCCAATTTTCTAATCAAAATATAATGGGGGACTTTATCAAATAATTTGCTGAAATCCAGATAAATGACACCCACAGCATTTCCATCATCTACGAAACTAGTGAACTGATTAAAAAAAAATCTAAGGTTAGTTCAGCAGGATTTGTTCTTGACCCATGCTGTCTCCTACTAATCTCTGCATTGTCATCAACAAACAGATTCCTGAATAATTCTAAGATTTTTCCTGGTACTGAGGTCATGCTGATTAGCATGTAGTTTCCTAAATCTTATTTTTTGCTTTTTTGAACAGAGGGACAATGTTTCCAAAACGTGACAAAACAATTAGATGAAGCAAGTATCATGTGCTACCTGAACTCAATAGTTTAATAGATATTCCTATTAGTTTTCTAATTCAGTGTTTAGGACATGAAATTCATATCTACCTTTAGTAGTCACAACTGAGAATTAAATAATTCAGAACTATAATCAATAAATAACATAAATAGTGTCTACAAGCACTTGAGGAAAGCAAATACTCCCAAGACTTGCCAACCATTAAAACTATCTACAAAAATTAACAGAGAACATCACTGAAGGTCTAGTGGATCCATCTCTATTTGTATATTTAAATATTACTGGAACTAGCTTCACTGGAACAGGGATGAAGACACATACTCAACTGTATGTCTCATTGAAAGAAATACACTAGAAATAGAGATAAGCATACATAGATGTGCATATTCTTGATCCGTTAAGTTATATGAACATGGAAGCCTATGTTAGCATGTGGATTTCCTTAGACGGACTGTGATACTTGAATGGAGCTTGTTTGCATTTGATCACACATGTAGGTTCCTCTGCAGAAACTATTGCTAGAAATCCAGGTGCATTTTTCTTGAATTTATCGCTATAACTGAGGCCCTTTCACACGAGGGGAGGAGCAGTTCACTCCATGTCAAGAATGGTGTGTTTATACTCCAATTCAGAAACTGAATTCAGAAATTCAGAAACTGTGCTGGTCTGCACGCCCTCCCCTGCATTTACATCGTACTACTGCGGAGAACAGCGGTTGCTGCATACAGCAAGTCACCCCGCCCCGCCATTGCTGATTGGTCTATTTTTTAAAACACATATACACATTTTTAACACATTTCTGTGTTGTTATGTTTGTGCGTAGAAATATATGTTCATTGATACGTGGAAAAACACTTTTTAACAGTCCATTACCAGATCCTCTCTCTTCTTGCTGTTCATTTAACACAGGAAGACAATAATGATGGCAGCTTGCCCTTTGATGGGTGGAGAGAAATAGAGACGAAAATGACAGAAGGGACAGCCTGGGAACACCCATAGCCAGCTACTTCGGCAGTGTGAATCAATGCTACGCTTCTGCATGTAGGTGAAAACTGAAGCAGAACCGGTTTGGGAGATTTACATCAGAGTTTTTCTGGTTTTCACATAAAGCAGTTTCGCATCACAGTGAACCGCAGTGAACCATTCTAGGAGCTTAAAACGTATAGAACCACATGGAAAACTACGATGCTAAAACAGTACAACGTGCAGACTGGAGGGTAAGAGTTCGATGCTGCTATGATGTATCAACCACACGTGGAAATGGCCGGAGTAAGACTTGAGACTCATTAAATCAGGGATGGGAAATTTGAAGCTCTACAGATGTTGTACCGCATCATCCTACAGCATTGCCTGTGCTTGATTCAAGTTGCTGTGCAAAATCTGGAGGACTACATACAAACCTCGTTATATGCTTTCAAGACGTTTCCAACTTATGGCAATCCTAAGGTAAACCCATCACAAGGTTGTTGAAGGGTTCTTTTTTCTTTTTGCAAGCAAGGGGATTTGTCACTGCCTTCCTCTTAGGGTGAGAGAGTGTGACTTGCCAAAGGTCACCCAATTGATTTCTATGACCATGTAGTTATTGCTAGAGTTCTAGTCCAAACTCTCAAACCACTATACCACACTAAGGCCATTTCTGCTTGACACTGCAGTACAGCTATGGAGATGGGATGGCAGCAGTCCATGGGTCATGCTTTCGCATGACATTGCAGTCCTGCTGCCATCCCACCCCTACCCATCAGGATTGCAGGATATTTGCTTAAAGAAATAAATCTGTTAAGCGCCTGTGATTGAGAGACATTTCTGTCCTTCCTAGCCATACGGAAGGGCAAGAAGTGTGATGGAGGTGCTTCCTTCCCCAGCGCAGCATAAGAAAGAGCCTGGCTGTGCTGCGGAAGGCAGTTCGCACTCCCTTCCACAGGGAGGTGGTCGAGTGTGGACTGGAGAGTTCCTGTCATGCTCCCTTCCTGGCAAAGGCACTGCTGGGATCATGATGGGAGGACAATGGAATCAGGTAATGTGCAGAAATGGCCTAAGTCTTACAGACAGTTCCACTTCTGCACTGAATTAATATCACCACCCTTTCACTGCTTGACAGGGGCTTTGCACCTTTAACATGGTGTGATAAACAGTGATTCAGCAACTACAACAACAGTTACCCACATGTAATACATGTACTGTTCTTTCTAGCATGGATGTTCTGTGATCCAGAAAACTAGCCCTAACTTTGATTATGTTAGATGGGACATTTTTGCAAGTTGCCTAGCTTGATGTTGGTTATTTTACTTCATTATTTAAATGAAATAAACAAAAAAAAAAAAGGTTGTTCAGCATCTACAGTTCTCAGAATTTGTTTCAGATCGAGTTCCATACAAAATGGACCCAACACAGAAATTTTAAAAAACAGACCAAGGTTCCTAATTAGTCCCAAACTCAAAAAGGAATGGGATGTTCATAAATGTGTATTCCAAAGAAAAAAAATCCAAAATGTTTGCTTGAGAGTTACTAAAGAGTAATTGATTGCTCAGTTTAGCATTTACCACAGTTGTCATATAATGCATCAAGCTGGTGACTCTATGACAAAAAAAAATAGCACAATACATAGACAAACATATTAAATTCTTATATAGATTTGTCAGGTATCCAAGAAATCTAATTACTTGTTTAGTCAAACATTCACTCAATATCAAAGAGTGGTGCCAAAATTTATGATAGCAAAATGCATATAAAAGATATAACATGACAGTCTAGATGTTGTTTAGTGAGATAACTAATCAAATCTATACAATAATTTTGGTTGCAAAATTAGTTTGCACAAAAATTAGTCACAGTCCTTTTTTGCTCCATCAAATTATTAGAAAAAGGTTCATAAAACATTATAAAGAAGCAATGTGAAAGAAAGAAAAAGAAAAAGAAAAGAAAAGAACAAGATGTGGAGAAGGGTTCAGGGAGCAATTAGGCTGGCAAATCGAATTCATGTCTACTGGAAGCTCCTCCCAAGCCCCTGCAGATTGCAAGGGCATCTGCTTGCTCTAGATTTCACATTTCACAGCACAAAACAGATGCAAACAGCTCTTGTAGTCCATAAACACATGAAAGAGAAATGAACTGAAATCCTACCATTGTCCCTGCACTCCACACAACAAGCAAATTTTATTTTATTTCACTTATTTAGTTTCTAGCTGTGTGGAGAGCTCTCAGGTATATACTTGTTGTACGCGTGCAGATTCTTTGTGTACAAGGATAGCCAATGTACTGGGTAAACATTAAGACTCAATTGGTTCTTGTGGGTTTTTCGGGCATTGAGATCATGTTCTGGTTGTATTTTCTCCTGACGTTTCGCCTGCATCTGTGGCTGGCATCTTCAGAGGAATGGTGAATTGGGAGTGGAGTGGAGAATATATATGCCAGTCTCCTCCTCCAGAGGAGAGGGAGCAATTAGCATAATAGTCCTATTGTGTGTATTGAATACTTGTTCCTGGAGGGAGACTTCCTGAGCCCAGGTGAGGCTCGTTAGGGCTTGTTAGCATCTTTTGTGTTTTGATTTTGGTGTTTTTCAATACTGGCAGCCAAATTTTGTTGACCTTCCGAGTCTCCTCTTTCCTGTTAAAATTATCCAAGTGTTTGTGTATTTCAATGGCCTCTCTGTGTATGTAGCCTGACCTGGTGGTTGTTAGAATTGTCCAGAATTTCTGTGCTTTCAAATAACATTCTGTGGCCGGGATGGTTTATAGTGTGTTCTGCTACTACTGACTTTTCTGGCTGGATCAGCCTGCAGTATCTTTCATGTTCTTTGATCCGTGTTTGGATGCTGCGTCTTGTGGTCCGTATGTAGACCTGACCACAGCTGCACGGTATGCGGTAAACTCCTGCAGAAGTTAGGAGATCCCTCTTGTCCTTTGCTGAGCGAACCATTTGCTGAATTTTCCTGGTTGGTCTGTAAATTGTTCGGAGGTTATGTTTCTTCATGAGTTTCCCTATTTGGTCAGTGACTCCTTTGATATATGGTAAAAACACATTCCCTTCTGGTGGCTGTTTATCCTTACTCCTGTGGTTTTTTTGGGGTCTTGAGGCCCTTCTGATATCTGAGCTGGAATACCCATTAGCCTGCAGAGCCCAGTTTAAATAATTCAGTTCCTCATTCAAGAGGCGAGGTTCACAAATTCTTTTTGCACGGTCTACCAGAGTTTTTATTGTGCTCCTTTTTTGTCCTGAGTGATGCTTGGAGTCTTTGTGTAGATATCTGTCCATGTGTGTAGGTTTTTTGTACACCGTGTGGCCCTATCAATGGTTGGGTTCGCGGGTGACTAGGACATCCAGAAATGGTAGTTTCCCCTCATTTTCTTTCTCCATGGTGAATTGGATGTTCAGTGGATGTTGTTTAGATGGTCCAGAAACCGGGTCAGCTGTTCATCACCATGGCTCCAAATGATGAAGGTGTCATCCACATAACAGAACCATGTAGTGGGCTTTTTTGGTGCTGTTTGCAGTGCTTGCCTTTCAAAGTGCTCCATGTAAAAATTTGCTATCACCGGGCTGACTGCCACTTACAAGTCTTTTGCTATCAGTTGCAATTTATATACATGTGCACTATTCATAACATTTGCTGTTTTATGTACACTTGGTCTTTGGAAACTGACTGCTAAGCACAACAAATATTACCTGAAATAATCATACATATTTAATAAAATGTACCCAAAGGTATTCACATTTTCCTCCATATCCATAAGGGCTATGGATTCTCAGATATTGCTTTATATGAAGACACACAAGCATACAGGTTTCTCCCTCAATAATATTGGCCAGTATCATGATTTTTTGCTGTTTCAAATTATCAGCACCTAATCCAGTTGTGTTCATAAAAGTTAATTAATAACAAATAGATATTTGTTTCATATATTTCATACATTCAGAATTCTTTCCTAGTCTTGGTTTGTATGCTACAGCATCTCTATTTGTTCTGTTTAGCTGTCTTGTTGTAGTGAAGCATCTAATGGTCCCCAAACAGTTCCTATTTAAAGCTGCTCTTTGGAGCCATGAAAAATTTTCTGGATGATTAAAACTCTGCTTGCAAAATTGTTTTCTTTGGGCTAAGTTCAACTTACAGTCTATTTTCGTTCCCTTTTTGAAGAAAGGCTGCAAAACATATCAGGTCTCAAGGCTTAATCACAGAAAGATCTCCAAATGAAGATAAAAAATGTTTTTATCTCTTTTGTTTTTTATTTCCCCAGATGCACACTCCCAAAATCCAATCATGCCAGCCACCCTCAGTACATTCCCTTTTATACGGAGCACATCAGAAGGGTAGCATGAACTACAATAATGTTTCAAGTAATAAAGTTGACAACAAATTAAAGGCAGAATATGCCATCAGTTGTATACACAAAAATATACATGTCTCTTCCCTCTTTCAGTGCTCAGGTAATATGGTAATTTGAGTAATTAAAACATTAATAGGAGATCCAATCTAACAAAACAAATCCATTTGGGGACCTCACATAAAATCTTTAACTGAATATAATTATAATGGGAAAATTTTAAAGCAATCTTAATATGGTGATGACGGAGAAAATCAGAGAAATACTTGGCCCTGCAAGTGGAACTGAAAGAATTCTCTGATTTAAAGTATGATTAACATTATTTCCAGTTTAATTCTAGTTTCACACTTTTTTTCAACCTAGTGGATGATACTACTACTAATACCAGATAGCTACACATGTACAAGTCTGTCCACTATGTTCTCTTCCCAAGCTGTTTCAATGCTACAAGTGGGACAGACACAGTGTTAGAAAGCCAAGAGATACAAGGAATAACCTACTAAGTAATGTATGCCACTGTTCACCAGAGTAAGACACCCCTGGACAATTGAAAAAAAGCTCTTATTGCAGGATGAAATTGCCAATGCAGGCAAATCTGTTTTCAAAGGGAAGAGCAGATACCTCCTCTTTTAATTTCCCTCTGGTGCCTGTTATTCAGACAGCTATATTCCAGGTTTTTTCAAGCTCCAATCAGCTGCAAGTTTAATATTGTGCGAAAGGCCTTTCTTCTGTGTCCTCACAGTTTACGTAACCATTGAGTCAAACAGATTTCACTATGTGATGACATCACTGAGGATAAACAAAGGAAATTCATTGTGAGGGCAATATTCTTACTGTCTCTTGCCTAAAATGGCATCATGTAGCCAAATCTGTTAGGTAGCATATCTGTATTGAAGCTACTGCCACCAGAGGCTGCAGACAATAATGAACAGAAGCAGAAAGAAATATTTTGGACTCACGTAAAGTTCTCCTTTTAAACTAAAAATATTCACTACTGAATATTTGCCTCAATTCATAGTTTTGATACAATAAAATTCAAGGAAAAAGAGTCCAAGACATAAGAAGAATGCCAAATGGTCACAGGCATAGGTTGAAGTTGAATAGAAAAGAAGAGAAGAAGAAGAGAAGGATGCAGAAAATAGAACTAAATGTGCAGATGGGACAGAGATGAGGTGAGATGGGACAGAGGTGAGTAGAGATGAGCTTCCAAAAAGACAGAAAGAGGCATAACTGAAAGTGGGAAGACTAGATGGGTAGGGAAGAAGAGTTCACAGCTACAGACCACAGTTGAGCATCTTGGTAATAATCAGGTAAGAAGAGGGAACACAGAAAAGAAGAAAGGAGGTTAAATATTTACAAATTTGAGCAAGCTACAAGTAATGAGCCCAGCCATTTGGCGAGGGAGGGCTTAAGTCCGAGTCCTCCACGCATCCAGACGTGAGCCTCCCTGTCAGGAAGCCAACCGTGAGGTCGCCCCCACCCCCTCTAGCTTCTCTTTCTTCCAAATAAAAGCACTTTTGCGTACAGTGCAAAAGAAGAGATGAGGCACAGTCTTGAAAGCAGAAATAATGAGTCCAGCAGTTAGCTCTTTTACTGTTCATAGTAAGCATGTTCAAAGCTCATTGAGTTACAGTTCCATACGAGAATAGATGAGTGAGAATATTCATAGAATCATAGAGTTGGAAGAGACCCCAGGGGCCATCCAGTCCAACCCTCTGCCATGCAGGAACTCACATCAAAGCACTCTCGACAGATGGCCATCCAGCCTCTGCTTAAAAACTTCCAAAGAAAGAGACTCCACCACACTCTGATGCAGCATATTCCACTGCCGGACAGCTCTGACCATCAGGAAGTTCTTCCTGAGTTTTAAGTGGAATCTCTTTTCCTGTAGCTTGAATCCATTGCTCCTTGTCCTAGTGTCTGGGGCAGCAGAAAACAAACCCGCTCCCTCCTCGACATGACATCCCTTCAAATATTTAAACATGGTTATCATGTCCTCTCTCAATCTTCTGCAGACTAAACATAGCCAGCTCCCTAAGCCACTCCTCATAGGGCATGGCTTCCAGACCCTCTACCATTTTGGTCACCCTCATCTGGACATGTTACAGTTTGTCGATATCCTTTTTTAATTGAGGTGCCCAGAACTGGACACAGTATTTCAAATGAGGCCTAACCAATGCAATTTTATTTGATTCTGTTCTGTTCTATGTCTTTTATTAAAAAAATATACAAAACTTTGTAAATTTCTTCATAAAAAAGGCAAAATAATAATCCTTACAAGTAATGACAGAGGGCACAACAGACTTGCCAAAAGAAAACTCGTGCATCAGAGCTGGGCCTGGATTTATTTCCATCAAAGTGACATTCATATGACATGGGAGGAAAACCTCAGAATGGTTGTTTTATGGAATATTAATAATGGTGATGATTATGAGATATTGCTAATGTAAAATTCCATGTTCTTTCTGAATGAAAGCATATACTGTAGTCCTAATATAGAAACATTTTTATATTTTTATATTTTATATATGTATTTTACTAGATGCTTTTTTAAAATTAAGAATAATTTGGGGGAATAGAAATAGCTTTCTCAGAATGGTTCTAGCACTCAAATGCCCCCCTCATTCTTAGTAGATTCTTTCAGCAAGAAGAATGCACCACACTCACCAGTCACAGATTACAGCTTTGTTTTTCTGAAGAAAATTACTAATAACGTAAGCAGAGTTAGTATCACTTTTTGTCACAGGGATCCTGTCCTGTTAACAGCTATGCACTAAACTCCTCCCAAAATATTGTAGATTACCTTTTTTCCTTGTCAATGCTTTTTAGCCATTTCCACACTACAGTGTTATAGTGCGATTATTCTACTTTCAGCATTCTATGGAATCCTGGGGTTTGCAGTTTAGGGAGGGGCAGTTAGAATCCTCACCTGCAGAGCTCCGTAAACTACAAACCCCAGGATTCCATAGGATGTTGAAAGTAGAATAATAGCACTATAACAGTGTAGCGCAGAAACGGCCTTTCTACCAAGTTGTTTTGTCCTTGTCTGTATGCACATATCTCCAAGTCGTCCATCAACTTATAGTGATGCCATGAACTTCCTAGTGTTTCCTTAGGCAAGGAATACTCAGAGGTGGTTTTGGCAGTTCTTTACTTTGAAATACAGCCTATTACACCTGTTATTCATTGGTGGTCTTCCATCCAAGTACAAACTACAGCTTATCCTGTTTAACTTCCAAGTTCAGACAGAATCTGATACCTTTAGAGTATTTAGGCCATTGTATCATCCTTATGCAATCAATTTTAGTATGGTAGCTGTGGAAAGAAGTCCTGCCAGAAAATAAATATCAACTCCACATTAAGACAAACATGGGGAAGGGGGGGGGGTAACTCATATGACACACTTCTGTTCCATGAAAAAGTACATTGCTACCTTTCACTGAAGCAGGAAAGGGGATCCCAAGTGTGCATGAAGGGGAGGGATTTGAAGAGGAGCTCTTCTCTCATTCACCTCATTCACTCCTTTTCTGAAGACCAGGAAGACTTACGAGTGTATCCACAGAGTTCCCAGCAGCAAGGCAGGCAGGCAGTGTGGAGCGAGGTTGCGGGGAGAGGAGAGTAAGATAGTCCTTTGGTATGGCATGTGGGGAAAAACAGGGGAGGTCTCCAGCTCATCTGGAAGTGGGAGGCCTTACAGACAGCTAGGCCCTGGTCCTTTGCAACTTCTCCCCCAGGTCTTGTGGTCTGTGCAGGAGGAGGAGAACAAATGCCTGGCAGAGACATATTGTTGAAAAAATAATCTATAATTGGTGGACTTAATCCCCTTCAGTTTAGACCAGGTTTTCCCAAGTATGGTCACCTGGAACCATAGGGTTCCTCAAGAGTTTGCTCCGGATCGTGATTGGAGAAAAAACACCTTTTTTCCTGCTGTAGATATAATAATTGTTATGCAGGCTGTTCTCTAAGACCTGAAAAGTACTTTAAGTTTCCATTTTCTCAGATCTTTTAAAATGCCCCAGTTTTCTTCACTTCTCTGCACTTTCCCCTTTCATCCTCCACTTACATCAATTGCTAGAAACTGAGTTCAAAGTGCAAAAGTAGTTTGTACTATTGGAAAATGAGAGAGATTTGGTGAATCTTCCCATTTAACAGAGCACTGGTAATCCACAGACAGAAGATAAACAATTTACCAGCACCACTTCAGTCTCCCAAACACACATAACTCTAGCTGAAAAGTAGACACAAAAACAGTTCGGTTAAAAGTATATAAAAGTTAACCTACAGATACTTGTGCATAATCTACACAGGTTCATGTTCTTGAAGAAAAGCAAGAAAAGAACAAGCAATTACATGCTTGTAGGGAAGCATCTCCTTTAGAGCTTTAGACAGCATGCTTACAGAAAACAAAGGAGATAGTAAACATCAAGACAGGCTCTTTGAGAACAAAGAAAATGGCTAGCTGTAGGAGGAAGTGGGCATGTACAACAAAAAGAAAGTTAGTCTATGGCCTGTCTATGGCCTGTTGTGCCTCTAAACCTACAATAATCATGCAACCTAACTAGGCAGTGAATTCTGAGCATGCAAACATTGCCATTTCCAACAGTACTCAATTAACTCCACACAGTGGAGGGGAGATGAAGAGCAGAATCTTGCTCTTTACAGTATGCTCAGGCTGCAGTCTCTCCTAATTTGTATGCTCATTGTCATTAATATGTTCTACCATCTTGATTGCACTGTGATGTTGCTTATCCATATGTGCCCTGGTTTCCATCTGTGAAATGGTTAAGGGTATGCACCATCAATATATATGTATATATTGCTGAAACACAAACTATATATATATATATATTACTGGTGATGTTTGTGTATACACAAGAATGTGTGTGTTTGTGTTTGTGTGTATAGACATAAATATACACATACACATCTATATATAAAATGAACATACAGGGGGATAGCAAGCAGTACAAAGAACTGTATGATTACTTTACTTTCATGTTCATTTCCGTACAGAACTGCTATTAGTTTGAAGGCTTTTATTGGTATGTGGGTTTCCTCAGAAAAAGTCTAGAAGATTAAATACAGCATCTGAGGCAGAACAGAATAATGGAAAGCAATCTATTTATATTTCAGTTAATGATATCACTTTTAACACCACCAACAGTTATTCTGAATGTGAAATTTGCTTCTCACCAAAATATACAAGCAAAATATATTTATTTATTAATTATACTTTTGTCACAAGTCAGGAAAGAATTTTTTCAATGTCACAGACAGGAAGGGCAACAGCCATTTTGTATTTTGAATGGTTTTGGGAAATTGAGAAATTGAACAAGGGCAAGACTCACAGATTTTTCACATCTTTAAATATATCTGGTCAAAGAAGTTTAATACAGTTGGTAACTTGTATTCACACCATAAATCAACAATTAATCCTATTATTTGGCATTTCCAAATGCTTCCACAGAGAACTCAGAATTTTCTTATGTATGTTGATGTCATTTTTCTTACTACTTGGTCTTCCATGAGCTAGAAACTGAAGCATTTTGTAACTGTCACTGTTGTGACAGCATATGAGCACTTAATTAGAGACCATCTTTCCAGTGCACAGTGGATGTCTTTGCCAGCCAAAAGCACTAAAGCTTGTATTTCTGCAAGACAGAAAAATAAGCAGCTTCAGTAGGCTTTGAAAAAAAATCAAAAGCCAAAAATTTCTACATAAAAAAAGGAACTATCAAGCTGTGCTTGGCTTCTCATGATGTTCCCAACAGTGAAGACCCCAAGAAATCCCTTGATTCTAGCATTTTTGTAGGAATCCGTGACACTCCCTGAACAGGCTACATTTGGCTTTTGGTAACAGGGAAACCAGAGGTATCTAGAGTTTCTCAATAAGCTACCCTGCCTATAGTCTGAGTCGGTGCTAATACCAAGTATATACTTATTCAGTGTATACCAAAGATGACTCTGGGCCTTTCTGCGCTACACTCTTATAGTGCTATTATTCCATTTTCAACATCCTATGGAATCCTGGGGTTTGCAGTTTAGGGAGGAGCATTTAGAACCCTCAGCCAGAGAATTCTTTGGCCTCAGTAAACAGCAAACCTCAGAATTCCACAGGATGTTGAAAGTGGAATACAGTCCTCCCTCCACATTTGCAGGTTTGACATTCATGAATTTGATTGTTTGTGAGTATGCATGCTTCCCTCCTCACTCTCCTCCTCCCCTTCCCAGGTATTTTGCCCTGGTGCGGAGAACTCATGCTGAGGCAAGACGGAATGGAATGAGGTGGAGTGAGAGGCTCCAAAGAGCCTTCCTTTCCTCCTCCAGAATTCCTTCCCAGCCATTTTCTCCACGTTGGGACAAAATGCATAGGAATATGAAGGGGGGAGCCCTAGCAGGGGAGGGGAGGGGGAGCGGATGGGGGAGTTATTCATGATTTTTCCAATTTTCACGAGGGTTCTCTGCCCCAAACCCTCACGAATGTGGAGGTAGAACTGTAATAGCACTATATAACAGTGTAGTGCAGAAAGGCCCTCAGTTCTTTCTGAGAAGGCCTTAACACAGCTACTACTATGTTAATTTGAGGTAGAATTGCCATAATAATTCCATCTCAATCAAAATTTCAGGTAAATCTTGAAGTGAATTTAAGACAGAAAACATGAAAAAAAATTTGATGGAAAGAAAGTTGCTCTTTCCAGATTTTGTACAGAGTGAAACCTATTAATCTTCATGGTGTCTGTGACTCATGCATATTGGAGAATAGCAAGCTAAACTCACAAAGGACAATGGATGATGCCAAGACCAATGACAGCACTATCCTACCAAACGAGGCTCAGGACTGAGCATCCAGTCTTCAATGAGACAGAATGTAGATGGTTGCAACGACGTAACTGTGTGATAGAATCCCAGCAGAGGAATCCCTCTGAGATACACCAATGAAGCGGCCACTACCTAAGTCAAATGAGCTTTTATTCTTTGTGGAAGATGTTTCCCAGCAAAGACGCAAGTGAGATGGACAGCATTAACTACCCAGTGGGAGAAATATTGAGATAAGATCACCTTCCTTTTCTTACATGTGCCAAAGGTGACAAACAGCCGAGGAGAATTCCTAAACTGCTTAGCTCAAGATTGGACAACAGGGCCATCAATGAAGGTATGAAGCACCAGCAACTGTTAAGATGGAAAGCAGAAACCACCTTCGGGAGAAAATGTCTGGGGAGAAGACCACTTTGTCTCTATGAAAGGACAAGTAAAGGGGATACATTCTGATTTCTGCCAGTTCACTGGCTTTACAAGTAGAAGTAATGGCAACAAGAAATGCTGTCTTGCATGAGAGCTGGTGAAAGTCACAGAACACCATCAGTTCAAAGGAGTGTGCCAAGAGCTTAGCAAGACCCAACAACAGGCTCCACATAGGTAGCAGTCCACAATTAGGTGGATAAAGTTGTACGTAACCCTTCAAGAAAATCTTTCAAGAAAGCTGACCAACAGGGAGCATCCTGCAGCTTAGAATAAGCAGAGATGGCTGCCAGATAGACCTTCACAGAAGAGTACAAGAGATCATTAATTTCATAGAGACAAAGCAAAACAAAGCACACATTTGAGTGAGAGGTTTTCCAATGCAGCACCCTCAGTCTGATGGAAGGACAGAAAGGAGGCCCACATGGCCATATAGGAATACTTTGTTTTGGCAGAAATATGTGCCTTATAACTGTGCAGGTGAAGAGGTGGGGTTACCACCAAAACACAGCTCTGGAAACTTCCAAAAATCTCTGTTCATGGAATCACAGAATTGTAAAGCTGGAAGACAACACAAGGGTCACCCAGTGCAACCCCTTGCCATTCAGGAATGCACCATCAAAGCATTCCTGATAGATGGCCATCCAGCCTCTGTTTAAAAACCTCCAAAGAAGGAGACTCCATCAGACTCTAAGTCAGCGTATTCCACTGTCAAGCTGCTCTTACCATAAGGATGTTCTTCCTAATGTTTAGATGGAATCTCTTTTCCTGAAGTTTGAAGCCATTGCTCCATGTCCTAGTCTCTGGAGCAGCAGAAAACAGGCTTACTCCACCCTCCATATGATATCCCTTCCAATATTTAAACATAGCTATCAGGTCATCTCTTAACCTTCTCTTCTCCAGGCTAAACATACCCAGCTCCCTAAGCTATTCCTCATAGGTCATGGTTTCCACGTCTTCTATCATTTTGGTTGCCCTCCTCTGGACATGTTCCAGCTTGTCAATATCCTTCCTGAACTGTGGTGCCCAGAACTGGACACAGTATTCCAAGTGGGGCCTGACCAAAGCAGAATAGATTGGCATTATCACTTCCCTTGACCTAGACACTATATTCCTATTGATACAGACCAGAATTGCACTGGCTTTTTAAGCTGCCGCATCACACTGCTGACTCATGTTCAATTTCTGGTCTACTAAGACTGCTAGATCCTTTTCACATGTACTATGGTCAAACCACATCTTATATCTGTGCATTTCATTTTTTCCGCCCGAATGTAGTACCTTATACTTCTTCCTTTTAAAATTCATTATGTTAATTTTAGCCCAGCTCTCTAATTTGTTAAGATCATTTTGAATTCTGATCCTATCCTCTATGGTGTTAGCTACCCTCCTAATTAGATGTCACCTGTAAATTACTAATTTGGTGTCACCTGCCCTCTATTCTATCATCTAAATCACTGAAAAAGATGTTGAATAGCACTAGGCCCAGAACAGAATGCTATCACACCCCACTAGTCACTTCTCTCCAAGATGAAGAAGAACCACTAGTGAGCACCTGTTGTTCAGTCAGTTAACCAGATACAAAGTCCACCTAACAGTAGCATTCATGTGTGTTCCAGAATAGCAAGGGGTTGGACTGGATGGCCCCTGTGGTCTCTTCCAACTCTATGATTCTATGATTCTATTGTCTAGCCCACATTTTACAAGCTTGTTTGCCAGAATATCACAGGGAATCTTGTCAAAGGCTTTATTGATATCAAGATGTTGTTACTATGGTTCAGACATACCCAGTGATAGCACTAGGTATCTCTTGATATCAAATTTATTTGGCCTTCACTTGACCTTTCTCTGCCACCCAGCTCCACGTGTTTGCGAGGCCACCGGACAAGCATGTAAACAGGCGCGGCCGGTTAATGGTTGGGCATTCCAATCCCCACTTAGGCAGGCAGATCAACGCCATTCTGTTGCTTCAGGGACCTCTCTTGCAGACATACCTTGCTTAAGCGCGACTCTACACAAAGACGCTCGGCCTCGAGCCGACGCCCTTACAATGCCAAGTTATTTGCATACTGGCTACACTATTGTTAAATCTGCGCTAAGCCCATCATGTAAAACTTGACCTTTCCCAAAGCTTTGTCCCGCTCCAAACTTGCATTGCTCTCACCGAATATGGCATGGCCTGTAGGCACAATCCACCCTATAAAAACCCCCCGATTCCAAGAGCACCTTGGATCGCTCTGGACTTCAATGCTGCCTTGCTGTCATTCGGTCTGACGAGCTCCCCTCACCGAACTGCGCTGAGCTTTCTTCCCCGCAATCCTCCGCTTCTCTCCAGGACTACGAGATAAGGTGTTGTATCACCCATTTCCCCCGAAAGCTTTCATTTCTAATTTCTAGTTAGCTGTGCGCTTGTGTTGTCTTTTCTGTTGTTTGTCCTTTAATAAAGCTATCATTTTTACTATTTTAAAACTGTCTGACCACTCTTCTGACCTGACCCCGTAGATATTGGGTTACAAGATTCCTGCTATGTTACCCTGCCTCTCGCTAGCTTAAGAGAGTGCTCCAGTTAATTTCCCCATCTTGTGTTTTTGCTTGGTTATTTGGGCGCCCCTCCTGGGAAGGATATTGACAAGCTGGAACATGTCCAGAGGAGGGCAACCAATGTCCCTTCATCTACCAAGCTAGTAACTCTACTTAAAAAAAAAAAGAGAGAGAGAGAGAGATAAGATTATCTAGCATGACTTTTTTTTGAGAAAGCCATGTTGACTTTTAGTGATCACAGCATTCCTTTCTAAGTGCTTATAAGACTATCTGGTGATCTGCTCTAGAATCTCTCCTAATATTGATGTCAGACAGTTGGGTGGTAATTGTTGGGATCCTCTTTTTTTCTCTTTTTGAAGATAGGGACAATATTTGCTCTCTTTCAGTTTGCTGGTGCTTCTCCTATTCCCCAAGAATTCTCAAGGTTTATTGCCAGGGGTTCTAGGAGTACTTCCGTCAGTTCTTTGACTAGCATTGAACAAAGGTCATCTGGTCCTGGAGACTTGAACTCACTTAGAATAACTGGGTATTCCTGTTCTACCTCTTTACCTATGCTGTGCTGCATTTCCCCTACCAGATCATCTGCTCCATTTTCCCCAGATAGAGCATTGTTCTCCTTGTGGACGAAGACTGAGGCAAAGAAGGTGTTCAGTAGTTCTGCCTTTTCTATGTCCCTTGTCTGCATTTTGTCATCCTCTCCGCCCAGAGGCCTTACCATTTCCTTGTTCTTCCTTTTGCCATGGATATAACCCAAAGAAGCCCTTATTCTTTTTAATCTCTTTAGTAAGCCTGAGCTCATTCTGTGCTCTAGCTTTTCTAACTTTCTCCCTACACCTGCTGGCCATTTGTCTGAATTCCTCTTTGGTGAATTCCCCCTTTTTCTACTTCTTATACATGTCCCTTTAAATCTTAGCTCCATTGAAAGTTTTTTAGACATCCATCTTGGATTCTTTAGACACTTCTCATTTTTCTTTCTCATTGGGATTGTTTGAAATTGTGCCTTCAATACCTCACTTTTAAGAAACTCTCATTCACCATGAACTCCTCTCAGGCATAGAACAATCCATATGTGCGAGTCACAGAGACCACAAAGAAGTGTCTGCATTTAAAGATACACATAGGTCATATGTGCCACTAAGGTGCCAGATCAAGATGCATCCAATGGGTCTTGAGTAAATATTGCAATGCAAGTGAGCCTCTTCACATACACATAGACATATACACACATTCAGACATTATCTGAAAGTGCTTATACATGTATATCTCACTTGCATACCTGGATATCCATTTGTAGTAATGTTCATTTTACGTAACTCAACTATCTAACTCTTGCTCAAGAAGTAATACAATGACTACTGTCAGTGAGAGAATAATGTTCACAATTTGCAAATCAACGTCAAAGGCCCATTTACGTTTTCATATCCCTGCAGTGACTTGACCTGGAGTCTTCCCGGGTATCTTGCAGTAATTTCACCACTTTCCCTTACTATCAATTCATATTGGTTCCCCCCCCCCATGGGTTCTAAATTCACAATTTCACTACTGAGAGTATCAAGCCTGAATGTTTCCTCCTTTTGTTCTTGCAAAGTGGTAATATATTGCAGAGGCAATTCTAATACTGCAGAAAGCCTTGTAGCTTCTTTCTCTGGCTTGGTTTCCAAGTCAATTTTTTATGCCAAGAGTTACTCAAGACTACAATAATACATGAGTCTTTACAGAACAATAGAAGAAAGAAAAGAAAGACAAGACAAGACAAGAAAAAGAAAGTTATTTCTGTCTGAAATGAAATGGGTGTTGTTGCTACTTTAATTTAATTTACTTCTTAAAACATCTAGTACATAATTTAAACAGAGCAATCCATTCATTAACCTAAGGAACAGGAGGAATTCAGTTTGACCTCTTCTGACATAATCAATAGATTGGGGCAAAATTTCATGTCTACTTAGGGTCTTACATTACAAGGTCTTACACTGGCCTTGAACAAATGATTCTACTTCTTATGATTTACTTAAGGCAAAGTGTAATTCATCAAGTTGCTGTGCACTAATCTAACAAGAATATCTAAATTTCAGGCTCACTTTAAGGGTAATGATCTAGAAGATTTTTTTCCAAGCTACTTTCAGCCACTTCTGCATCTTTAAGCAGAATTTAAAGTTAACAACCCCCAAGACATAATTTTACCACTTATTTCAGTCTAGGTAACTTAATACAGCAGTATACGATCCACTGTTATGTGTCCAACAGTATGGACACTGAGGAGAGGTGGTTAAGAGTAAGATGCAGTGCAGAGGTCTTATATACCACACTCAAGGATCAAGAGAATAAGAAAGATTATACCAAAGTCGATCCATTTATAATGCTCTAATATTTTGTCATCCCTGCTGGTCACTGTTAATTAAAATTACAAACAACTGCTTTGTATGTTGAGCTGAATCTGACTTACATTGGAGGCATGCTATTTGAAGAGGCTTTTTAATGTTTTAAAAACCAACTTTTTTGAAAAGTCAGTTCACCCCAATTGAAGGCAGGCAGACCTTTATGGATCCTGTTAATGGTAAGTGATTACAACAAACAACTCATCAAATGGAGAACCCCATAAGTATAAACAGTTTCCCCTACTTTGATCATCACTTTTATGGGTCAACTAGCACAATATCACTATTCAAAGTATATTAATTCCCCCCTTAAATCAGAAACACCTAACCCACAGATACGAAAATACAGCAACACATATGGGAGTGTGTTATTTTTATGTTATTTTTGGAGATAATTAGAGTTGTTTCTCTTTTGACAGATGGCTATCCATGGAAAACCTATTAAGTTCAGAGACCAAGGAATACTAGGGGGCATTCATAAGGTTAGCCAATACAGATTAGTTATCATTAAGCATTTTTATATACCCCATTTGTACATGCATGGTAGGGGTTAAAGTATGATTACACAGATTTCCCCAGTTGTACTTTAAGGAAAACTGTGTGTCACTGTTTGAATATTTTTATGTATATTTTAATTATGATATTAGTATATTATATTAGTATATATTGGTTGTATATTTTCATGCAAATGTTTGAGTACCTCTACTTCCTGTTGTATACTAGCATGGTATAGCAGTTTGAGCACTGGACTACAACCCCGGAGACCAGGGTTTAATTCCCCACTTGCCCATGGAAATCCACTGAGTGACCTTGGGCAAGTCATACACTCTCAGCCCCCCAGACAGATTTGCCTTAGGGCTGCCATAAGTCTGAAACTACTTGAAGGCACACAACAACTTTCTAATATAATAAATCTCAACTTGTGGCAAAAAGGAGGTTTTTTATCCCCAGACACTTTCAGAGTGTGATTCTGCATGATTTCATATTCTGAATGCTATTTTTAAGAACGTGATTAACAGACAGCAAGAAAGGCCCAAGAGATATCCCCTGAAGCAACTTCAGATAGCACCAAATGAAATCATGCTATAACACAAAAGTGCCCATGGAAAAGGAAGAATGAAACAGGTGAGCATTCATGTTGAACTTATTTTAGTACCATTTGAATGAGAGTCAGGCTCATGAGCTCCTTGCGTCTTCTCCTCTGGCACAGTCACAAGAAGAAGATTAAAGTATCTGTGTCCTCTTTTTAAATAACCAGAGTTCATACTTATGTCCAAAAGTGTCAAAATATGGTTAGTTTAAACTTTGGTTTTTTGATGGCACTGAAGTCCATCCAGAATTGTACTGGCTGAGATAACAATTGATTTGCTGCAATAACATCCAGATGTCGCCACACACAAGTGTACAGACAGTTATGCTTTGTTACGTGAATAGGGGGATGACATGATGACAGAAAAGGCTGCAGGATGTTGTTCAATATTTGGATATTGATATATCTGAGCAGTAATGTAATGGCAGGAAGATAGTGTGGATACTTTTTTCAAAACAGAGGAAGAAATGTTATCTGCTTGGATACCAGCTTAACTGATGGGCCCTCCTTGATATGGCACATGAATGATAACACGATAACAATTTCAAGTGTTGCCATTGTTTACGAAAGGTTAGCATACTGGAAGTCAGAAAACAATAAACAGGGATAGCCTGATAGCTATGCTTTTCCTTTTACTTGCTGGAGTTTATTCCAGTTTAAATGCTAACACTTCTTTAGAAGACTGTACTACTACTTCTACTACTACTAGTAACAAGATTACATGTCAGCTAGCTGAAGGTCCTCAGTTAAAGCTCATTAGGTTTTAGAGTCTGAACCTATGCAGTAAGAATGAATTCAATGAACCTTTCCCAGGCAACTTTGCATAGGACCACCACAATGCTGATCCTCATAAACTGGGCATTGCTGTTCTCTAGTGAGTTTGTACACACCATCATGACAAGAGCTTACTACTATACCACTGGCTTTGAGCCATGCCCTACTATGCTGAGACAGTAAGATTCTTAAAGGTTTGTCTTGGTATACCTGCCTTATATTGAAGTGGGGCAATGGTTCCTCTAACTCATTGTCATCTACTCTGGCAACAACTCTCAGGAAAGTATCTTTATGCAGCCTTTGCATCTGAACCCAGGACCACCTCCAAGCAAATCACCACGTTCTACTAATGAACTATGGCCATTTCTACAACTCAGACAAACTGAAACCTGTGCCAGCTGAACACAGAAACAATGCAGTTTTCAGGGGGCATTATCTGGTTAGTACACATAGTAACCAGAAAAATTCCTTCACAGTCATGCCTCAAACTTGCTTAAATTCAAAGTTGATATCTGGCATTTTAAAAAAGAGGATGTGAAGTAACCTTGGATGTTGTCAGTCTAAATGAATTAGAAAGCCTGTATTTGTGGTACAGGTTGATTTCATACTTGGATATTTACTCAATGAAAATAAGTGTTTTAACCACTACTCATGATCTAGTAATGCATTAGTATAAATAGCACTCTTTAACCATAAACTCTAATTATCTACAGCAAAAGTTATAACTATAACAGTTGCAATAGCTGTGCTGACTCAATTCATGCAACAGGGTTTAAGCTCTGGCTGGAAAAATAATAATGCTTAAACTGACAGGGGGCAAATTGCTCAACTGCATTCATTGCAATGCAATAAGAATTACTTACTGCCTAGCAAAAGGCTAGGGGACAAAGTGGTCTCTCTACTTTTTTTGAATTGTCACAGACATCCTTTGCAGTTTTGCCAAGCAAATGGTTCGTGCCAGGGCTTAGGGCCAGCTGCAAATTATCTCAGAGGGCAGGCAGAGGTTTGATTAACACCATCATGAAGAATAGAAAAAAGATGCTTTGAACATGCCCTATTTTATATTATTTTGTTGGGTTTTACAAACAATTTCTATGTCTGAGTCTGATGGCAACTGAGTTTAAATTAAGCTCTATGTGAAGCTTATATTCTTGTTTTTGTTTTATTCCTTGTAACAAAAATTTGTTTATATAAAAACATGAAGATGCTGCCATTCATGACGTCATTCACTTAACAAGAGTTCTGAAGCTGCATCTGACTGCCGCTAACAATTGCCATTACATTATGGACCAAGCCACACGTTGGCATCAAGAGCAGCTTCTCTCCTGCACCAAACAGCAACTTCATTAGGACTCTAGTGAGTAAATAAAATAACAACAACAACAACTCCTTGTGTATCAGAGTCACATTCTTGATCTTGTAACCCCTGCTACTATTTAACAACAAAAACCCAATGGATATAAAAAATAATCATGTATTTAATGTAAGATGCTGTTTGGCCCTATGGTAAGAAAAGAAAGAAATGCTTGACATCATGATTAACCTTCATATACATCTTGTTGCTCTCTTACTGCTCAGAATGGAACCTTAATTTCAGGGAGGTACTGATGAAGCAATGATCCCCTTACCCTCTGGCCACATACACTGAAAGGACTGCTTCGTATACTATATGGAGATCATGTATGCTACAGGTACACAGCCATGTGTTCCCAACCATGCAGTGTGGCTGTGATTCCCCAATGCACATTCCCAGTGGGGATATATATATATATATTTTTATCAACACATACCCTTTATACATGACTGTAGAAAATACAGCTGTAGCCATATGAAAAACAATGGCTATGTAAAGTCTCAAGGAACTCTCTGGTGCATATGTACCATTGGCAAGCACTAAACTTGTAGAGAAACCTTTGTCCTGTAGCATCTGTGCTAGATACAAATTAATCCTGTTTGAAAGCGACAAAACAACAAAAAATAGAGATCCCCCAAAGTGGGCACCAACTGGAGGTGAGGCTAAATTTCTGGGCACTGAGGAAGGTGCAAATAGAAATACACAGGCAAACATGTTCAGTAATATGCTGTAGTTTTGCTGTCTAGAGAAAATACATTGTAACTTGCAAAGCCAAATACAAAGCAGCTATTGAGTACAGTAGCTCAGTGAAACCTTCATATTCAGAGGCAGTATATTTGTCTAAATAATTCTGGGGACAAAACAACTAGAGAGGCTTACTGCATACTTGCTGTATTTCTGGAGTTCTTGAGAATACTTGGATAACCAATATGTTATAAACTATATGTCATAGTTTGATTTTACTAAATCTCTTTTTGTGTTACTATACAGGGGATGTTATTTCTCCCTGTTAGCCTTTTCCAAGACAGTCAATACTTACAGATTGTTAAGATGTCAAATGGTAACTCTCACCAGAAAGAATATACTATATATAAGAGGGGTATTTTGAGTGAGATTATGGTGAGCAACATCATTCAATATTCACCCAGTACAATTTGTTTCCCATTAAAGTACATCCACTGAAAATGTAAATATATCATTGATTATATATATATATTTTAAAGAAACTCACACCAAATGATTTTTTTAAAAATCTTCCTTTCTGCCCTCTTTACCAGGTTTCCTCTTGTATCTCAACAATTTCCAGACTATAAAATGAGATTGAAGCAATGCTATGACCACTAAGTTACAAGCTGCTGGCAGTGATAGTGGTAGTGCTGATAACAATAGTAGTAGTTTTCTTTCTATGGTTACGAAGGTTACTTAGGCTAAATGCTTTATACTTTAAATATTTCATCTCTTTTATTGTGTATTAATTGCCTGAGATCAGTACTCTTCAGGGTAGCCTACAAATGTAGTAAACAATTAAAATAAGACAATAAGCAGCCAGTTTCAGGTCATGAAGTTAAAGACTTGAATGCTACAATCACATTCTGGAGTTTTCATGGATGCTTATTTTAAGTGTCAGGGGGCTGTGTTCACTATCTTATTCTAATATAAACTCAAATACAAAACCTAGCCTCAGGGACAGCACTAATTCTGTGATTCTACTGAAGGCATATTTTTAGGTTTCATTTATTAAGAATTGCGCATGAGGTGGATTTCTCATATTTAATGCAATGGAAGAAAAATCCTTTGAAACTTGTCCTTATTGTGAAAAAAAAAAATGTTCCTTGGAAATACATCAGAGGGATTACAACAATTCTATGCCCAGCATTAAAACTAGGCTTGTTCTTCCCCTTATGTAGGATTGATTGATAGGTGGAGATGAGGGCCACAAGCTAGACCTATTATTTCTGCTAAGGAAACATGCCACGGAGCTGGTAGAGAATCTGGAACTTGAAAAAAAAGGGGGCGGGATCAGGCAGAGCTCTAGAAAAGCTGTCAAAGAGTTAGGTTCTCATTCTCTAATGTCTTAATATAGAAAGATCACGTGGGAGACTGACCAGAACTGATCAGCAGAGAACATACTTTGTATGCAAAGGACCTGAACCAAATCCTTCACATATCTAATACTTAATCTAATAAGGAAAGGTAGTGGACATCAAAAGGGAGTGAACATTGAAAAGACATCTGCCTGATCCAATACACACAATATTGAACCAACTGACAAATGATCTGACTATGAACAAGAGAGACCCATACGAGAATACCTGTAGAAAAGTCGGATACCATCCCAACAGCTCAAAAAACTGAGGTCAGATAGGAAATCTTATAAGGATCACATCTACTTTCTTATGTTACATTAGCATATGGTAACATAAGGCAGCAAGAACTGTGACACTCAGCTGACAGACAACCATTCTGTTACGAAACAGACAGTGAGCATAGCTTTTGAGGAAAAAGCCTTAGTGTGACAAATGCAGACAACAGATTAATCCTTTTATTAGAGAATATTTATAATACAGTTTAACATAGGAACAATAAATAAAGTGTATCAGATCCAAAGAATGCAACTGAAAAAAATGTACTAGAATAACTTTAGATAGATAGATAGATAGATAGATAGATAGATAGATAGATAGATAGATAGACAGACAGACAGACAGACAGACAGATAGCAACTCTCATTCCTAGGATAAATTAAATTCTTTAAAATAGTATTTTAAAAGAAAAGAACATACTAAAAGAGACAAAATATATGTTTGACTTTTAGATCACAAACAAGTGATCATTAGCATATCCCAACAGTGCATACCATACTTAAACTATAGATAATTTCTCGTACAAAAAAGAAACTATTTCCCAGCTTATTCCTCTCTACAGGAATATCAATTGACTCCTCACACTGGTGGTGGCCAGAAATGTGCTCTATGTATATGTCTTGCGACCATCTAATGGCATCTGATACCATTAGTTTGTGCCTAAGTTTAGCAGGGTGCTTTCCCACTCCACAGACTCTCAGCATAGTTTCATTTGCTGGATCTCAGCCACTCAGGGCTCCAACATGTAATGAACAGATGGAGACCTTGTCTCAGTACATCAGCCAGAGGGGCACATTTCTGGTGTTCACTTTTTCTGGCCTCTCTCATGGCTGGCTTCTAGTTTTCAAAGGGGATTGTGATGTCAACGGTTATCTTTTTTCTAGCCTTCATCTGTAATCACTGTATCTGGTCTCAACTGGGTACCTGTTCAGGCACTGTTTAATTTAAGGAAATAGTGCCCTTTGAGACTGGGGTGACTTTGGCCAATCAGTTCATTACTGTGTCATGCTGATGTTTCTGGGCTATTGAGTGTGGGAGGAAATTACAGACAATGTGTGGAAATGTCACATCTGGGTGGTCTCAACAGCAGCAGCATTTGTCATGGCTACCAGATTTAATGGCATTGTCAAGAGGCACAACATTTAGGCAAGCTTGATGGACAAACAGCCAATTGGTGAAACAGGTGAAGGCTCCACAGGGTTTGATTTCTTGAGTGCCATTGTGATGTTACCTCAAAGACCTTACTCTGATCAGGTTTGCTCAAAAGAGCTGTAGTATATTTCTCCCTTAGAAGTTCTTTCAAGGAATTTTCTAACAAGTGCATTAATGGGAGAAAGTTTGTACTACTGGCACATTGGCTTTGGTGTCAGTGAGCTGTGGCCCCCCTTGAGCAACCCAGACCCACTGGCAACTAGTTTGTTAAGACAAAGGTTGCAGTCCAAGTATGGGTGAAGCGGGAGGACAAATCACCATGATCATGTCCAAGTTGCTGTCAGATGGAATGCTGGCTATATATTTTTTGATGATTTCCTAAGGGAACTTAAGGCAACAGATTTTACAGTCCTGTCAGGGCAAGTAAGAAGGAAGAAAGCAACAATGATGGCTGCAGTGTCCCTTAGTCCCCAGCTTAGGAATCCCTATTTCCTCCACACCACTGAGAAATGTGCAGGAGGTCATTTGTGGCTCATTTAGGAAGACTGCAGCACTTCTTAAGAAGAGCAGTGACTGCTTGGTTGACTCTATTAAGCGCTGTTTTCTGGACCAATGATCCCTGAAAAGTAAAGTCGATCTTTGGGAGGAGGAAAGTACTATGCACATCAATCTTTTGCCATGGGGCTAGGAGTGGTACATCTATCTTCTTGACATCCATCACACTGGCATGGAGAGTGGCTTCAAGGGTCTGGCAGCTTTGGAAACTGGTTGGACTGCCTAGATATTGATAGGTATCTTTGAGATGTGCCAGGGCTCCCTTCGGATAGTAAAGATAGTTGGTAGGACCTGCTCTTTCAGGTTTCCGTTGATAAGGAGTACTGCACACTTTTTGAAATTAAAGTGCAGATCCATCCAGTCTGCAGCATGTGCAGTCATGTTTAGCATGTGCTGGAGCTCTCTGGGTTTCTCAGCTACAAGAACCAAATAATCAGTGTAAGATATAATGCTCACTTTGTTTCTATGTAAGTGGAAACCTTGGGGGCTGTTAATGATGTAACAGAGGAGGGATTCTGTAGTGAGGCTGAAGATAATTGGGCTAAATGGGCAGCTCTGTTTCAGCCTAAATTTCTGAATTCTCATTTTTTGCAGCCCATATCATAGTGCTGAAATTGTTGTAGCGCTCGCAAATAAGGTCAATAAATTCTGGGAGCACGTGTAATTCAGCCTGGGTTTCTAAAATATGGCAATGACATGCAGAAACAAAGGTATTGCTGATGTCAAGCCAGACCACAGTGTACTCTCATCCATGTGGCACATGGTATCCATAACTGTTTGTAGTATATAGAAGAGTCTCTCAGTTAATTTGACTCCCCTTTGCCTTAGGGTGAGAAATTTGGAAAGTTATCTTGAACACCAAATCCTTCCACTAAAATGAAATAAATAGATAAGAAAATATCACATTTTTGTGCCACCTCATCACCTGTACCTATCCTCTTAGTTACCTTGAGGACCACTTCTGCTGGAATCAGAGGACAGATTGTCTGGAATGCTGAGTCAGTCATAGAAACTAGCCAATATGGCTCTTCAATGAGCCTGCCAACTCTACATTCATCAGAGTCAGGTACTGTGTGAAAAGTCTTTCCAGGGAGTGTTTCTTTTCTAAAATGCCTAGATCTCAAGACAAACCCCTCGGAACTTGCAATATGGGTCTCAACAGGTTTCTGGAGAATTGCACTGGCCACTTTCTTTGGCTACTTTGTTCTTCAAAGAACTATGGCTTGTTCCCAGAGGTGCTCACAAAGAGTTGAAGGTCCTAAGAACAAGGCAAGGCAGAGGTTTAATGGCTGCTCCAGAGAATCCACTTACTTTGAGCAACTTTTCAGAGAAATACAAAGGCAAGTGTCTACCAATGTATACTGTCCATTTACTAGTTACAGGCTGGCTGTAGGGATGGCAGGGGCTTTTGAAGCACTTGCTATATTGCAAGGGTAGTGATGGTGGGAATGTGCCACAAACCTATCCCACTGTTGCCTGGGGTGGGGAAGGATCCATCCTTGTCATGGTTGGCCTAAACTGGAATGTTCTCTCCCCTCAAAGTTGGAGGTGAATACTTCTATAAGACACTGTATGTTGCTGCTGTTAGACTATATTGTTCTGCGTACCTATTTTTGATTACATGATTTCTGTGAGCTGCCATAGAAATGTTTTGAGGGGTAGAATATATGATTGTCTATTATGATACATTTTCTATACATCTGAAAGTTTTGCTCTACATTAGCATCACAATCTAGCACCAACATATAATCAATATGAGAAGCCATATTTTGCACAGATTTTACTTCCTATTAAGCATCACTCTGGCAGCAGAGAGAATGCAACACCACTGTCCCGGAAAATACATTATTTCTATTTCATTTGAGTGGAAGGTTTGAATCATTTTGGGCTACTGACAAGTCTCCTGTGATTACCTCAAAAAGATTTGCCTACACACTAGGCTTTCCTTTTCAGACATTTCCAGAAAACTTTTCTACCTAAAAATATGTTGGACTGCAGAAATGGCACAAACTATGAATGGAATTAGTCTACTTCCATTTCCCCCAGACCACAACACCAGCTTCTGTAACGTTTTCCACCATTCTAAGCTGTAGCTGATCAAATTAATTCAAAATTCCTGTGGAAGAAATAAAAGAAACCCCCTGAGAAATGAAAGAGACTTTTAAAATCAATCAGGAAATCTGGATTGTTTTTTCTTTCCTTTTAATGCAGATATAGATTAAGAAGATACTAACTCAAGGGAATTCACATGGAAACAAAGGAGGACTATGAAAATGATGACTGTGTTACCACGGTTCTGTCATGCCTGGTGATAGCACTAGATATCTCTTGATATCAACTTATTTGGCCTTTACTTGACCTTTCTCTGCCACCTTGCTCCACGTGTTTGCAAGGGCCACTGGACAAGCGCGTAAACAGGCACGGCCAGTAATGGTTAGGCATTCCAATCCCCATTTAGGCAGGCAGATTAATGCCTCTCTGTTGCTTCAGGGACCATCTTCTTGCAGACACACCTTGCTTAAGCGCAACTTTACACAAAGGCGCATGGCCCTGAGCCGGCACTTTCTTTATGCTAAGCCATTTGCATACTGGCTACACTATTGTCATCCAGCGCTAAGCTCATCATGCAAAACCTGACCTTTTCCAACGCTATTGTCCCGCTCCAAACTTCCTTTGTTCTCACCGAGCATGGCATGGCCTGTAGGCATAATCCATCCTATAAAAAGTCCCCAATTCCAATTCCTCCTCGGATCACCCTGGACTTCCATCTAGCCTTGCTGCCGCTCTGTCCAGCGAAGTTGTCCCCTCAGTTCCCAATAACTGAGTCTGCCTCCTCGGAACGCTCGCCCCTTGGACTGCTCGGAACACTCCGGACTGCTATCCTGCCTTGCTGTCAGTTTGTCCAGCGAGTCGCCCCCTCAGCAAACTGCGCTGAGCTTTCTTCCCTGCAACTCTCCGTTTTCTCCAGGACTACAAGAAAAGGTGTCGTATCACCCATTCCCCCCAAAATTCTAATTTCTAATTTCTAGTTAGCTGTGTGTTTGTGGTGTCTTTTCTGTTGTTTGTCCTAATAAAACTATTATTTTTACTATTTTAAAACCGCCTGGCTGCTCTTCTGACCTGACGCTGTATACATAGGGTTAAAAGATCCCAGCTAAAGTTACCCTGCCTCTCGCCAGCTTAAGAGAGTGCTCGAGTTAATTTCCCCATCTTCTGTTTTTATTTGGTTATTTGGGTGTCCCTCCCGGGACCCCCACCATACAGGGTAACAACTGCAAAGGAGGAGAGGATGTCTAAGAACAGCACTACAACTTCTATGAATGGCTGTTGGAACTGTTGTTGTTTTCCCAGTTACTACAAGGAAGCTGAGATACTCAACATGGAAATATTTTAAAATCATTTTTAACTTTTCACTTTCTTCCCAAGGTAGCAAATAGCTTGTCTGCTAGGAAAAGGAAGTTTACCCAGTATTAAAAGAATCATTAGGAAATCTGAAAGGTCTGCTAATAATAAATGACTACCCACAAAGTCTATTGATAAAGGATTTTAATTTCAGCCTTTTAGCATGGATTTTTAAGAGCTAGCAAAGTGTAACAGTTTGAGTGGTGGCCTATGACTCTGAAGACAAGGGTTCAAATCTCTGCTTGGTCATGGAAACCCACTGGGTGACCTTGGGCAAATCATACTCTCTCAGTCTCAGAGGAAGGCAACAGGAAATCTGTCTCTGTCCAAATCTTGCCAAGAAAACTCTATGATAGGTTCACCTTAGGTTTGTCGTAAGTCAGAAATTACTTGAAGGCACACAGCAACAATCCAACACATGTCTTACATTATTTGCAATTATGATCTTATCTGTTACACTGACCAGAAATCCAGCTTAGAGATTTCTTTTTGAGTTCTTCAAAGTTTGCTCTGGATTTTGTCCTAAATACTTTATAATCATTTACAAACTTGGCCATCACACTATTTATCTCTGTTTTAAAAAAGGATGAGGACATGGCCTGTTTATTCATTTAAGTCTTTTATTTTATTTTCATACTATCCTTTTCCCAAAAGGTTCAGAGCAGTGTATACATGGTTCTCTTGCAATCTTATAAAATAAGATTTTTTTAATTATTTTTTTTTATTTTAATAAGAAAATCCCCAGGGTTAAAACAAAAACAACGAAATAGATAAGAGACTGAGACAGAGTGATTGGCCTAAGGTCACCAACTTAAATGTCAGATAGAGTGGGAATTTAAAATGAGTGTACTTGGCCAACATTATGACATTCTAACCAGACTAGATCCACTGTGGAAGCCTTATTGTTTCTTCCTCTCCACAGTGAACAAATACTACAGCCTGATCCAGCCCTACCTGGCCCTTTAATGACAGCAAATTCAGAGGCCTCTTTCTCGCTGTGTGCATTGTGTGCCTTCAAGTTGTTTCCAACTTATGGCAACTTCAAGATGAACCTGTCATGGTGTTTTCTGGGGCTGAGAGTGTGTGATACACCCAATGTCAACCAGTGGATTTCCATGGCTGAGTGGAGAATCAAACCCTGGTCTACAGGTTTGTAGTCTAATACTACTACACTATGCTAGCTCTCTCTTACCTACTACCCCATACCAAATCCTAGCACTGGGGTTCAAAGACATATGCCTGTGTGGTGTGTTTCTGAACCATGTAAGAATTAGGTATACTGAAAGCTGCAACTAGGGGACTACTGTCAGCTTCAGGGACATAATTTGGGAAAACCTGCAGAGTTTGGAAGCCTGATCCTAGAAAGACTTATAGGACAAACCAGCTGGTTCCAGAAGTATTCATGGGATTTGAGCACTAGCTCCTGACAGATCATATCATCTCTCAGGTCCAGTCCCTGACACAACAGTCCTCAATTCAAAATCAGTCTAGTTCTTATAGTGGCACCCAGAGATGTATGGACTTAATCTACCTGCATCTGGCAAAAATTAATAGGAGTTATTGCCAGACATCTCATAGTCTGATCTGTCACATCAGGGGACAGCTGCAGTGTGCTTCTCCCCCACTGAGAAGTGGAAAGTAAAACATTGTGTTTTCCCCACTTCCAGATAATTTGTGGAATTGAAGGGAGTAGAAATATCTTATTGTAAATTAGGTTTGATCTGCCTTCAGTCCCATCATTCTCAACTTCCTATTTGTTTAGCTGACTCAAAATCCTTGCAGCATTTGTGCATTTTCACTTAATCTCACTCTACATTGTGGTTTTTGTGTTGTCTCTGCTGGTTATTCTTTTGATCTTTGAAATGCTTCATGCAGTTGTAAAGCCTAATAGTTAAGACTAATATTGAAACAAGACTGAGTCTCATAGTTTCCTATTTAGTCTTTTAAGTTAAGTAAGACTAAAGCTCAACATAGTGACAACTGCCTTGCTGAGTCATACAAGGCTTTAACAGTTTTCAAATGTGGCATCCCACATAATGTTTATCTTAGGCAATTCAGTTCTTGTTTATATGGCATTTTATCCATTACTACTCCTGGAATATAGGTAATTATTTCCACATTATACAGTTGCTTTGCTTTGTCCTAGAGTACCACCAGCCAGGACATTTTATTTACATTTGCTTGATTGTAGGGGAAAGGCAGGAGGAATTTCAAAGAGAAAATCCAGTGATGCCTTGCTGATTTGTACTGTGCTGTTGTCACTGCATGATTTCTCTGTCTCTTTTCTCTGTAGATCGCATCTTCCATAGTCCATTTTGATGAGCATCCACACTGTCATAATGTATTTGGCAACCACTCATTTGGTGCATTTACGTGGAGCAGAAACATGGGAAGGACAGGAAGAGGAAAAGTCACTTTACAAATTTCCCAGCTGATGTATTGGCCATGCAGACAAACAGTTCAGAAAGGTTGTGGCAAGAGTGGCATTGTGCATACAAAACAGTATAGTGAAAGGAAAGGAAGAGAGTAAAATAGTTGTATTGCTGTGTTGTTCTGCCCATGAAATTACATTAACGCTTCAGCCTCAGAAGGTGCTCTCCAGTCCCTTGCTGGCTCCTAGCCCTTTCACTCATTAATCTCCTTAATGCATTGAACAAACTTTAGAATTACAAAACAGGCAGTGGGCTCTGTCATTCCTCTGACCTATTTTTTAGGTTTCATGCAACTCAACAATTGATCATATGCATTAGTGCGCGCGCACACTTGCTCAAACATCTTTAAACTCCTACTGGTACAGAAAAGGGTCACCTTGATTGCAAGGTGATGTCATGACAACACAATGAGCTTCCTTTTGAACAAGAAGGGAAGAGAGTGGGAGATAGTTAGTTGGGGTGGGGTGAATCTAGCAATTTAGGATTGTTTTTCTTTGCACTCTAAAATAGGGTGATACATTTTATTACTTGGGTTAAGTAGAGAAAACATCAACAGTCAGTCCAGTCAGTCTATAATGTTATCATGCCACTACTCACAGCAGAAATGAGATAATTTTGAACACAGGGAACAAGGAGTTATTGAGGTCACTACATTTATTTTGGTGCCTCCTGTGGCCTGGTGACATCAGAAATTATTATTTATGCTTAGAACTCTCATATCTCCCACACAACTACAACTCTCTCCCTTTTTAAATTCCTTCTCTAAATCCACCTTTCATGTGGGATATTTCTTTTAACTTGCCATTCTGTATCTTCACTTCTAACTGCAGGCAAGTTTAAGCATGTCTAACACACATTTCAGTTGTTTCACTCTTTCTTGTGTTCTTTTCCAGCTATCAAACTATAGATTAAAATCTCTTTGAGGGAAGGACCTGTGTTTTCCTTATGCTACAAAACTCTCTAACATGTTCTGGTGCTGTTTAAATACATTTAAAACATATGTTACAAACATTTTAAAATTTAAAGCTATACCATTGTGGAGGGAAAGAAGAAAAGTGAAAGAGAGAGAAAATTTCCCCAGAAGTGGCTGAAAGGACTCTGTTTCATAGGTGCCACCTGCAAAGCAGGGACCTTTTTTTTTTTTCATTTGTATCCAGCCTCTCCATATGGATCGAGGTGGCGAACAACTTACAAATAGCATGTATTTCTATACATGCCCCCAACAAGCTGGGTACTCATTTTACTGACCTGCGGAAGGATGGAAGGCTGAGTCAACCTTGGAGCCCGGCAGGATCGAACTCACAACCTTGTGGCTTGCAGTACTGGCATTTAACCACTGCACCACCAGGGCTCCTTATAAAAGTACCTATTACTTTAGGTTATAGAAGTAGTACAAGACAACACTAAATAAATTAATTATGGACAATGTGAAACAGTAGTGTTAAAAAAACACTCATTATGATTATGATTTTGCAGAAATCCCTCCAGTTTACATTACATTTTAGGCTGCTATCTCATATGCTTTGCTGGCACAAAGTCTTACTGAAAGCAATTGTGCTGAATTACTTATACATACAGGAGAGTACTGTAAGCCGGCACAGGTATTTGGCATGAGATTTAGGTATTCTAAACTCCACTTCATCAGATGGATTAAGTCAGCTTCCCCTAGCCTGGTGCCTTCCAGTTATGCCAAACAACTGGCTGTCCATGGAGAAGATAATGGATGTGGATGTTGCCATCTAGTGCATTGGAAGGTACTGGGCTGGGTAATTCAGAGATAAATTGACAAAAAGAGAACAAAGAATTGCAAAACTTGGGGCACAAGGTTTATTGAACAGGTATGGATCTGTCTGTCAGATCCAATGTGCACACAAGACAGAATTAAAGATATAGTCTTGGCCAGTAATTTGTAGCCCTACTTTTCTTTTTCTTTTACTGAAAAATAGTAGTAGATTTTCTTACTGTACCTTGCAGGAGGTTAACAGCTGTGGTTAAGTAGCTACGGTTAAGTAGTTGGTTAAGTAGTTGGGGTGGCGTGGGAGGGAGGGGTAAATGGAATTGAGTGAGAAACAGGTACTGGATCTCCCTTCCAAGAATAAAACCTCAGTTTTATTCTTTTTATGTACTTGTTTGTACACTGCTACATTTCTTAAAACATGATGAATGCTGCAAAAGTTGAAAGTCTAGGAATAAATGACTTTTTTAGTCTTGCATATATCAGAATGGATTGTCTCTGTCTGAAAAGGGCTCTTTTTGTGCACAAAAGAGCTGAAAATAATATATGTATAAAAATGAGGGCACTACCATAACTATCAATTTTGTGTCATAATACATTCTATTCAATGTCAAGAAGTGATATTGGTTCTTCATGGGAATGTTTTCATATAAGGAGACTCCCAAAATTTCCCATACAAGTGTGAAGGATCATCTGCAAAAACACATCTCCGTTGTACGATGAGCACTATATGATCCTGTTGTTACCTTTTAAATATCCTTTTAATACTCAGCAGGTATCACAGTGGACTAATTGGAAACTGATTGGGAAGAGCTGTAACTTATTGGTACAGTGTAGGATTTTCAAGCAAAAAAAAAAAAAAAAATCCAAGTTCAGTCCCAGGATCACATGGTAGTGCTGCAAAAGCTACTGCCAATCACTGTAAACAACCCTGAGCTAGGTGATTAGTTGCTTGAATTAAGTGTATTGTTACTGCAGTTTAGGCCTCCTTGGAGATACCCCTAGATATCACTTTGATATCAATAATTTGGCTCTCTTCCACCACCCCTCTCCATGTGTTTGTGAGGCCCCCGGACAAGCACAGAACTAGGCTCGGCCATCAAAGGCTACAATATCACAACACAATATGGGCAGGCCAGAAATAGCCAGATCACCGCTTTAGGAGACCTCTCTGCAAACACCCTCATTATGTATGCACGCTGTTTACAAAGAACTCCCTGCCCCGGGCAGGCAACTTGGCAAGCTGAATACTCAAATGCCAAGCCCTCTGCATTTGCATACTGCCTACCTCTTTGTCAATTCGAACTTAACTCAATCATGTTAAATTTTGACCTTTCCAAAGCTTTGTCCCACGCCCGAAACTCATTGTTCTTACCGAGTAAGGCATGGCCTGCAGTTACATTTCTCTCTATAAAAACCCCTGATTCCGAGACCATCCTTGGATCGCTCCTGAGTTCCAGACTGCTTTGCTGCTGCTTTGCTTGGCGAGCTTCCCCTCAGTTCCACGTGCTGAGATACATCGAACCCCAGCATCGCTCTCTTTCCGGGCTTCAGGAACAGGTTTCATATCACCCAAATCAACTATCCCTCTGAAAATCCCGCTATCATACTCACACCATTATTTTCCTTAGTTATCTGTGTGCGTGTGTTGCTTACATTGTGTGCCTGTATTTAATAAAGATCATTCATTATTTCCAACACGGTTTGCCTCTTGGCTTGGCCCGACCCCGTAAACATTGGGTTACAAGATCCTGCTGCGTTACCCTGCCTCTTGTAGTGCCAACCAGTGCTCTTGACTAACTTCCCCATCTTGTGTAATTGTAAGGTTATTTAGGTGTCCCTCCTGGGACCCCAAATAAACAGGGTAACAGTACAATACAGCTTTCAATGTTTATAAACTGCTCTGAATTTCCTCAGTGCAAAGGGGGATATGTGGAATAGAAACAGAGCATACTTCAGGTAGTGAAAGTTGACCCAATATGGTGTATTGGTTAGAAAATCAGAGTAAGATCAAGAAAATCTAGATTCAAATCCACATTCAGCCTCTCAGCTGAGTGACCTTGTGCCAACTGCTGTCACTCAACTTAGTCTAACTCAGATCTATTACTTCCTACATAAGTATGGAGTGGAGCCTCCATTTAGGAGGTGGTATGTGCTAATTGATTATAAGCTGGAAGCAATAGTTGTGAACGTGTGGAGTAGTTTTCTAATCCTAGAATTTTCAGATCTCCAAGAGTGTGGGACTCTTGATAGTGGTGAACATCAATTCCCATCATCCTCAGTATAGGCTATGTTGGCTAGGGATAATGGAAGCAGCAGTCCACATGGCAGTGGAGGCCAAACATTCCCCACCCAAATTTTAAGGATAAGTGCCATCAACAATCAAATGTCCCAGCACTTCAATTTATCTGGGAAGAGGGAGAAAAAGAGACAACTGCTTGTGCAGTGATTTGTATAGACCAATAATAATTTGTAACTGTTGGATATACCCCTTTTTGGCTCAAGCCAAGAAAAGAGTTATTCTCAGCTTTTTGTACTGTGTGTAATATCACCCTTAAGATCTAGTTAGCAATGATCCTTTAGCTGCAAAAATATTTTTCCTACTGATCTATTAATTTAGCTCTCACTGTCGATTGAGACAATTCCTGAGAGTAATAAAGGAGTTTTGAAAGAAGAAGAAAAAGCTTCCAGTAATTCATTTTTAAGAATGTTCTCTTATCACTGGCATCACTAGTCATCCTTGAAACACATAGATACTAAGGCAGTCTTGCTCAGAAGTGCAGAAGGAATTTATAAAACCAGACATATGTCTTAACAACCCATTTTCCTTACATGGTGAAGTATTTTGTATTCTCCTATATTTTAGGACTTCATCATACCACAGACTGCAGAGTTTAAATTCCCAGCTGTCTGATGTATAATACATTAACTGGATTCAAATGCTCCAGTAAGCTTGTCCACATATTGACATATCCATGTAAAAAAGTTTTCTTTTTTTTTCCTTTTCAGATTCAGAACATTAGTAGTATAGCTGTCCATACCTGAATTCCCTCGTTACACAGATCCAGAGACTTAGGAAGCTGAGGCTAAGGGCACAGACAGGTCAGTGTTTGGAACAAACTAGAGACAAGAGATAGCACCTGACAGGTTGAGAGGTACAGCCTAGTTGGAGCTTGTAATTTTGTCTCTTGGTTCTGCCTCATCATCCTGAGACTTTAGATCAGGAGTTGGCAAAGTGTGGCCATCTACATGTTGCTGAACTGCAACTCTCATCAGCTGTAGACATCATTGGCAATGACGAGACATGCTGAGAGTTACAGTCCAGAAACATCTGGAGGACTACACTTTGTCCATCCCTGTTTTATTCTTAGGAGAATTCAAGGAGGCAAAACCACTCTCCATTTATAATTTTGGGGTGGAACAATGTGCTCCTCCAGATGTTTCTGAATTGCAATTCCCATAACTTCTAGCCAACATAGCCAATGGTGAGGAGTTGCTGAGGGTTCAGTCTAGAAACATCTCCAGTGTTCTGCAATTTCCACCACTGATATAAGCATCATCTCCTCCTCCTTCACCTCTTCATTCTTTTATTCTAGTTGTGGGAACCCGGGGAACTACGAAAGTTTTTGGACTCCAACTCCTTGTCAGCTCCAGTCAGCACAATCACTGACCAAAGATTATGGGAGGTATAGCCTAACAATACTTGGGGGGTACCAAGTTCCCTTGTTTCTTCTCTGGAAAATGGTGATGCAGTCTACTGTAGGATGAAGTGTGCAAGGCATCCTTGCTGTATGGATCATGATGCATCAGTTTAAAGGCCATTACATTACAGAACCCATTCCAATAAAGCTTTAATGAGGATCTTCCTAGTTGTTATGCAGAGAACTTTACCAAAAGTGTTTGAGAGATGGCTGTATTGACATGTCAATTGTAAAGAACATCTAGAATATGTTTGGATTACATGTACTACTTTTGAAAATAAATGGTTTAGTTTAATCTTTTTTATATTATTGTAAGCTGCCTTAAATCCCATCTTGGGAGAAAGGCAGAACATAAATAATAAATAATAAATAAAGCACTGTGAATCCAGGAGATAGGCTTTGCTTCACAGAAAATAATGTTTCTGCACATTGGTATTATTCTGTGTGGAGAAAGAGTTCTTTTCTGCACAGAAAATGACATCTTCTAAACCAAAAAACCCTATGTGTGAAAAATAAATCGTGAGCTCCAAATACTGTACAGTGTTTGAAAACTTTGAAAAGTTTTAAAACTTTCTTGTAGCAGGAAGAAACCTGATGAAAATTCTGAAAACTGTTACTTCTTTCAAGAGTAAAATCAGTGAAGAATTACATAGATGTTTACAAACCAGTCAATTTGTAATCTCAAACCTGCAAGGTATAAAATGAAGTGGTTAGAGGGAGAAAAACTGTTGTATGCAGGGATTAGGAAGAGGACTTTTTCCCTCCATAGAAGCTGGAGAAAAAAAGCTCTTAATTGGAATCTAAATGCAGAATTACATCTTGCCAATTTCATGTTAATTGATATTATTAGTATATCTAGGCCACTTAATTAAAAGATCTCTAGGGCAGGACCATTTATGAAGAAAAGGAATTAAGACATTCTTTCTTTCCCAACCATTTGATACATTTTGTACTACACAATCATATAATTACAGATGACACTGCCAACACCTAAGCATTGTAGTATTTGTCATACAAAGAACGATATAAAAGGAAATGATAAAGCTGATTCAGAAAGAATGCAAGGGATAGACATGAGAGAAAGAAAATAAATTCAAATGTGACTTTTTTAAGAGGCTTCTAATTAATTAAATTGTGTACTTCCTTGTCTTTAAAGTTGTGTGCCTTCTTACCCACAAATGCCAAACTCTATTCCAGGTCTCTAAAAACCTACATGAAAAGTTTTGATGGTGTGCTGTATTGACAAGTCAATGGCAGAAGACATCTACAAGATATTATAAACCAGCCAGGATACTTGGACTACATGAACATAAAGCACCGTGAACACTTTAAAACATGCTAACTATCGTTTTTATTATGTTTAAGTGTCAGTGAGTAGGTTCTGTTGAAGGAAATGGCATGAAAAAGAGAACTCAGTGCTTTGATACTCATCCTTATTTCCACTACAGTATAAAAACTTGAGACTGTGTAGCAAAGTGGAAGAAGATATGTTACCCATCTTCTGTCCTTTCATCCAAGGGTAGAAATATGCCTTGCCAAATCCAAGCATGCCTAATTTTAAATTCAACAGAGAATTACAACATCAACAGGTTAACAACTCCTCTTTAGCATACATGCTTACAAGGGCACATTTGTTGCATCACAGTGTACATTTATCTTGACTTTGACATACACTACATGTAATAGTTGATGCTAACTATCTGGACCCATTTAAATTTAATTTTAGGTCTGGTTTCAGAAAGGAGAGTGTCTTATAGAGAAATGTTCCCTGTTGGTTCTCTTGGATCCTTCAGCAGATTTCATCACCGTGAACCATGGTATCCTTTTGGGAAAACTATTTGAACATGAAGTGGATCTACTCTTATTGGGATGGCTGATTCCAGAAGATGCTGGGAGACTGTTGGTCTGCCCCATGTAGATTCTATTTTGGCATGCCTCAGGACACTGTTTTGTCCTCTTGTTTAACATCTACAATGTAGATTCAACACACAAAATCGGGAGAGAATGTCTGGAGGGCTGCCTGATTAACATGCAGATGACATATAGTTATATCTTTCCTTTGAATCAAGTGCAGCCGAAGGAATGGCTGTCCTAAACTAGGCCTTGGACCCAGTAGTGGGTTAGATCAGAGCCAATTAACTGTGGCACAGTCTAGACAAAGTAGAAGTTTTATTAGTGCAGAGGTGGAAAAGCTTTAGCCTGTTCATATTTCAACTTGCATCAGCCATATCAACAATAGCCAATTTTAAGCAATTAAGGGAGCTGAAGTCAAAACCATCCAGAGAGCTAAAGATTCCCAACCCTAATGTTAGAAGGTTATCTATCTGTCCAGTTAAATGGCACTTAACTTTTTTATGTGGAGTTGCATTGCTCTGAAAGGATCATACTTGCAGTACTGATGACTCTATGACTCATAGATGAGGCTCTGTCACTTAAACCTCAAGTGGTTTCAGTGGCATTGAGTACCTTTTATCAGCTCTGGCTGATATACCAGCTACAACCCTTCTTGGACAAAGAAGTCTTGTTGCAGTTACCCATGACCTGCTAATGTACCTCTTGGGTTATTACAACAAGATATATATGAAGGCTGCCTTTAAAAATAGACAGGTAATTTAACTTAATGCTGAACAGGGCAGCAAGAGAGCTCACTGGGACTGGTTTGTTTTGAACATATTACTCTAATACTGTTTGAAATGTGTTGCCAGTCAGTTTCCAGGCGCAAGTCAAAGTGCTGCTGTTGACCTCTAAATCTTAAATAATTTAGGATCATGCAGCCTGAACGAGTGCCTTCTTCTATATGTTCTTGTTCTTAAGATCATCCCCAGAGGTTCATAGAATCATAGAATCATAGAAATCTAGAGTTGGAAGAGACCACACAGGCCATCCAGTCCAACCCCCTGCCATGCAGGAACACCCTCAAAGCAACCACCAGAGAAAGATCCTTCTCTTTAATGCCTCTGTCTATGGAATGTTCTCCCTAGAGAAATACTGACAATGTCTTCATTATATATATATATGTAAATGCATGGCTAAGATATTCTTCTCCCAGCAAGGATTTAAAATTTTATTCATTATTTTTATTATTAATTCTATTTATTGTTAATTCTGTTTTTTATATTTCAATATTTTAACACAGATATCAACTCTATTATTGCTTTTGTTGTTATCTTCTTTATTCCTTATTATACATTTTTGTTATATTTTATAATAAAAATACAGTTTTAGTATTATAAATTTGGCCAGCTGGCCAGTATATAAATATGTGTATAATACTATATGCACGCAAACAAAATGGCTCCTAATCTATATTTATCTTTCTATCACATTTAAAGCTTAATTTTCAAAGAAAGTCCCAGGATAAATATTCTAATCAATATCCTTGTACAGCACAAACATTTCCAAATGATATAGATAAAGATAATTGAATCACAGAGTTGGAACAGACCACATGGGCCATCAATCTTGCTCTCATATACACACACCCTTGAAGATTTGGTTACTGAATAGTCCTAAAAACTACTTTAATACAGAATGAATCAGAATAAACTTCAGTCTTAAATTCATTTTTTAAAACCCGCCCGCACACACACATACTGGTGGCTTAAACTTGAGCCCGAAAAGCCAGCCACTGTAACTCGCACAAGCTCTGTAACTCCTAGTATATCCTTTTTGCATTCCAAGGCTAAGCTCAGAGAGTGAGGTCAAATTCAATAAAATAAACAATACTTCTTGTGAAGCCACCTATTGCTTCCATCAGCCTTATGATTACAGATCTTTGCTCCAGCTGTCTGTATTATTCTCTACTAGTCCTTCCAGTAGGGTGCTGATTGCCACTTAAATCAATGGAAATTGAGGGTGCTAAGGACTCACCAGACTGCATTCTTGCAGATTAGAAATAAATTGAAAACATTACCAGGAGTGTTCTTTTCCACCCATTAAGAGGAATGCTTTAAAAATGTGGATTTACTATTAACTAAATTGGGGCCTGGAGGATTGACACATTCTTTTATTCAGTGCAGTTAATACCGCTAGGCTACTGTTCAACGGAGAAAAGAATGCTATATTATGGGCCCTGAATGCTATTATACTTGTCTCCATGCAAAAATAATAACCTATTTTAAAAGATATCCTAAACTGATCTTTTGTAGAATTTGATATAAAGTTTTAAATCTGTAAAACTGATTTCATCAAGAGCACTATTTACTTCTAGTTATCTAAGTTGCTATTGGCGATAACATCCAAAAAGATGTATTGTATCAAGTCAGTTTATTTACCTTTAAAACAGTAAGAAGTCTGGCCCAAAATATTTACAGAACCATCCCCTCTCACTTGTTACAATCTGTAGGAGAGGTTCTTCTCCATATCCCAATATTAAAGAAGGCACAATTGGTTGGTATATTGAAGACAACCCTCTCTGTGATTGCTCCATAACTGTGAGACACCACTCTGGGTAAAGTCTGGTTAGCCTCTTCTCTCTTCACCTTCCATCAAATGGTCAAGTATTTTTTATTTCAAAAGGAATATTATTTGACAAGTTGGGTCAGATCCCAGTTAGGTTTTTATCAACTGCTTGTTTTGTTTGTAAAGTTCAACTATGTTTATTTTTTATGTTTTCATGAATATTTAAAAAAAATGATTGCAAGCCACTCTGATTTTCCAAATAAATAGGTATCATGTATTAAGAAACAAGTACATTTTGCCTTGGACTAGCTATATCAGTGATGAACAACACCCCATTGACAAGATGTGGGCACCAATTTTTCCAGCATCTCTTTCTCATTCTCTCTCTCTCTATATATATATTGCCATCCCCAATTACTAAAATAATGTTACACAACTTCTGCTAGCTATCTTCTTAACTATAGAGGCTTTTTAAAATGAATTAAAAATATTAATGAGTGAACTGGACTCCTATACCTTTCCATCAGGAAAGGTGAGTGTATGTTTCATGAGTTCAGCAGGCTATTTCCAAACATAAATATACTAGGATCTTGGGGGATGAACCTGCACACAGGGCATTGTCACAGCAGTCTGTTCTACATGCAATGAGAATGATCTCTTCTCATAAAGACAGAATGTTTCTGGGTAGAGAATCTTCCCTTGTTGCATAACGTACATAGCATACAAAATATAAAATCATGCTAATTTTTTACTACAAAAGCATAAAATGGTAACAGCTAAGAACTGGGAACCAAGTGAGGATCTTCCTGGCACACTGTGATTGACACTGTCCGCTTAGCACTGCAGCAAAAAATTACAAGATTGTCCCAGCTATACTGGCTAGAATCCAAAGAGCTACTTTGGGTGTGTCTATGGGATTCTGACTCCCCTCCCGCTGTGCCTTTGAATAGCAGTCTCCAGTGTAATACCATAAAGTGCTTTTGAAACTCCCCTGTCTGGGCTTTCTGCCTCCTAATATGTCAGGAGATAATTAGACTATAAACTCTGTCATCAAATTTAAACTTTATATATAGAGAGAATTTCTGCACAAAGGTGACAATTCTGTAAGATTATAACTCCAGTTTGAACTGTTACAGTCCAGATATCTGCCCCATCTGTAAAGTCTATGTTATTCTGAGAACAATGTCGTCATGTAGCTAATTATAACCCAGCCTTCTTCCCTCATCATCTTTCAACAGATGCAGTGCCTGTGTGGCTAGCACACATCAGCAAGGGAGACAAGACATATCGATGTTTCAATCACATCTCCATCAGGTCTGGGTCTGATAAATGAAGACACTTTTCTAGCAGATTTTTATCCAAACCTGCTAACGGATGCATCATCTAAGATTCAAAAGGCAGTGGAAGCTGCTTATCTTTGCAGCATACCACCTTCTCAAGAATAATCATCTATTTTAAAAAGAATTTCTGGTTAGTCTTTATTTGTGGAAAGCTATATGTTTATCTAGACTTGCCATCAGCTTCATAGCTTTGCTCCATGCCACCAGAACTATGCTTGTGCTTTTATACACATCTAGTGTACCTACCTGCTGGCCATTCTTGCGGCACTTTAACATGTGGTCAGCTATGCTGGCAAAACTTTTGGAAAAAGTGTTCTGAATGCATTGCCACCAACCTAATCCAAACTGGTCTGAGCAATAAGAATCCTTTGAAAATGGGACCTCCAAAAGTCCTGACAAATACATTAACATGGATAAAATTGGGGGGAGTGGGTTGCCGTAAGCATTTATGAAGGATGACTCACACTTTAAAGAGTAGTTATAAAGTAATTGGTCTTCCCAAACCTTAAAACTAGCATCTCTAAGGCTTTTTGTTCTCAATGAAATTTAAGTAACTGTAGAAAGCAACATCTGAAATGTTCAGAAACAACACATAACACATTATTCCTAGACTGCATGTCTGCGCCGTTTCAGAATGAAGAGGGAAGGAAATCTTGGAGACATATTTCCCAATAAAATGACAATCTGCTCCAATGCACACTTTGTCTAACTATTCAAATGGCAAAGCATATGAATCTGTTCTAAAAATTAAGCTTACTATAGTTTGAAAACAAATAAACAGCATCCAGAACCAAATTTGCCAGATCAGTATCAACATACCTCTTGAAATTTCATAACACTTAGGTTCTACTACGATTGCTAACTTATAAGCTGATTAACTCTGTGAGCTTTAGTTGATTCGTTGATTATATTTGCATGTGGATAAAAATAATAGCTCTGAAATGAAGCCACATTTATTTTAGAATGGTGCATACATGTGTCTTAGCAGGCAGCATCTTAGAAAAGGCATTATTTCTAGTGGAAGATAATATGAATGTCTCTTTAAAACTGACATGTTCCATTTGCTTCTTTTATTTGTACCAAACAAAGCTTGGAAATAATTACTTATAGATAACTACTTACTTGTAATTAGATTCTTTTTGCAATAACTAAGACATAACTAAGTTACAGTACAACTGTAATTTAACAAGCAATTGTTTCAGTCCTTTTGCAGTGTAACTAGAACATTTAATTACTTATATAGTTGCAAGATATAACCTCACTAAATGCTGGAGGAAGAATCACATGCTTCAAGTACTGGCTAATGTTTTGCCTTGTGCTCTACTGCAGGTGCTGAAGTGAAAAAGAGGACAGGAGGAAAATGTGTTTCATACCACAGGACAATGGCTGCAAGCCATTAGAAGTAAATTAATCAGTAATTATTCAAGGTACATTTAAGATGTCGGAGTTACTGTTAAAAACTGTAGCTATTTAGTAACTTACTACTTTTTGGTGGCTTGGAATTATAACAGAAACAAATTAAGCCAAGTTCCTATATACCTGTATGTGTGTACGTCTACATGTGTGCCTGTGAAATGACTTGCTAACTGAATGAGGAACAAGAGTTATAAAATATATGAGAAAGCACATCTGCTTCAGCAACTATTTTTATGTTAGCATAATGCCTCCATGGGATTCCCTCCCTTAAAAAAAAGTAACTGTCCAAGCCTTACATTTCGCTTCCTGGTAAATTGGGAGCATCTCTTTAGTTGATTTAAAGTTTTATAATTTGACTCTTCTACCAGATTTGTTTGTTAAATTTATATCCTGCCTTTCTCCCAGTACAAGACCCAACACAGCTTGTAACATAATAATAAATTAAATTGGACAACTACACCACTGAACACAGTGTAATTTACTTCTAAATAGACAAGCTAAGGCCTTTGGGGTACTCCATCTATTTTTACTATCAAAAAGGTGTGTGTTTTCTAGAGCAGGCTAAGGAGGGAGGATGTTACATGATCTTGACAGTGCTTGAAAAGGTTGACTTGTGGATGACTGTAAAGTGAGTTAGATCACATGCCATCACAGATCAGTAATTCAAGTGATTTAGAAATTCACTTTTGAAACTTTTTCACTCTTTCTCAACATTTACAGATTCTTCTGGTGAATTTTGTGCAACCAAACTTGGAAAATATTTTTCCAACCCCAATGCTGCCTGCTGTAATATAAGAACAGCTAATGACTTGTACAGTAATTTTAGTGGAGTATTTGTATGTCATGTTTAAAGGAGAGAGACAGAACAAGTATAGTAGAAGTAACTGCTGTTGACTAAAGGCAAAAATACCCTTTAACATGCTATTGATTCTGTGTTGTTCAAAACCTTTAATTTCTTTTGGGACATAAGACATTTTGGTAAATGACATCACCTTACTGAATCTGCATTTATTTATAGATATACAATTTAAAGTAGCTGGCTGTGACACTGGATTGGAAGCAAGACATCTCCCATCCAAGTACTAACCAGGCCCAACCCTGCTTAGCTTCTGAGATCAGACGAGATCAGGAATGTTCAGGTTGGTATGGCTGTAGCAGGAAGCCAAAGTGGCATGAAGATGCACATCACACAGAGAAATCAGACAGGGAAGCATGAACATGCACACATGTATTTTCTTACAGTATCCAGGCAGCTGACACTTTTCATTCATGCTCTTTGCTGCCACCTGCCATTCCAGAGGAAAGAGATTTAGCATTGACTTAAAGGGATGCCACATACAGCTCTTTAGCAGACACTGACTAATTACAGCACTGGCAGAATCTGACAGTGTGCCAGTCCTCCATGCTCAGGCGCAACATCACTGTTTCATAAATCAATGTGCTTTCCTTTCCTGGATTTTAAATATGTGGATAAGCCTGCAGAGCTGCAGAAAGATCACATCAATACATTTGCCCTAAAGGTTTTGCTCTACACAACCTTACCCCCAACTTCTATTATCTGTCTGTCAAAGTTTTGTTGTGAAGCTATCCTCAAATTTCTGTTGTACTGTAGCCTCACTGTCATCAATTGTAAACCTCAGAAGAAGAAACTAGATGATCAGCATCCCACAGTGCAACGATCTGAAATGGCATCTAGTACTTTCTTCTTTTGTACAGGTGCAATTAGAAGCCTGCCTGTTTGCCTAGAGGGCTGTGTTGATTGCTGTTGAGTGAGTAGGCAAATGGAATACGTTCGAAGTGACAACCATCAAAATAGAGAACCTTAGGTTTAAAAGTGCACTTAAGAATAAACACAGGTGGACAGACAGGGAAGAAAGCAAGTTTTGAAAACTTACCAGCATGATTGTTCGTATCTTGTTGTTTGTCTCAAAGAAGAGGGATCTCTAGTGAAACAGATCCTTAACTGATAAGCCAGACTTCTTGGAATTAAACATATGTGATGGAGTGTAGTATGATGTAAGAAGGGAGACAGTGAATACTTAGCCAATCAGGAAAGAGTGCTGTATTCAACTAGCAATGCATCCCCAGAGGTGAGAAACTGTTGTGATCCAGATGTTGATGGACTGCAACTCCCAAAGTTCCTCACTATTGGCAACACTGGTGGGGGAAGCTAGGAGTTGTAAAGCAATATTAGGAGTTGTCCATCCTATGAAGCTATTGCAGCAGCCTTCTTAAACTAGGGATATGGTCACTGCAGCAAAGATTTTGGTTTTATTAAACCCCATCCTACACCTGTATCCCTCCCTAGTATCAGTGTCCTACTTCTGTTGTTCAGATTGCATAACGCTTATGAGGATGGCAATCAGCAAACCTACATGCTGTTGCTGCCTGCACCTATCATTCCTATTTTCTTAAATTTTGCCAGACCTTGGCCAAATTCTGAGGCAGGCCACAGCTGGTTCAGACTCTAGTTCAGGAAGACCAAGGTCCAAATCTACAGCAACCATCATAAAGAGCCAGCTATGCTCTTACTAGTTGGCAGGTCACCTTGTATGGCTGGGCTGATGAACAGCACTAACATCTCTGGGAATTGTATGGTAACATCAGACAGGTCAGACAACATCAGCCACTCCTCCAACATCCAAGCTGTCCTAGTACTGCAGATAGCAGGGTTCATGTGTCCTGCTGAGTTCTCTGACACCTTACAGATGTCTGTATCATTAGCTATTCCTGTCTTTTGTCCTTATGTTTATGTGCCGACAACACACTCTTAAACCAAATCGGCTGTGAATTTTAAGATGAACCCATTAGATATCTACCATCCCCAAATACTTTTAGGCATTAACTAAATTCACTCTGACAACCTTGGTAAGATAAGAGCTAAATACACTTTTATCTCCAACACACATAAGGGCAAAAAGGTTAAAAGATATGTCCAAAATCCACAGAGAAAGTCAGAATTGGAGCTAGGAAGAGAGGAGGAAATACTTTCCTTCAGTTGCAAGTAGCAAAGCTTTATTTGAGTAATGACAGCTATGATGAAAACAGGAGCATTACTGAATCAAATAAACAGAACTCTGAAGGAAGCTTCCTTAACCTTTTATAGCTGGTGAATAGATGTGATGAATCTAAACTTCATGACATCTTTGAGGAAGTTCATAAAAGACAGAGAAGGAAAATAAGCAATTAGAAGAACCTTAATATATAACACTGTGCTGTTAAATTCATAGTCCAAGAGACATAGGCACCCTGTAGGGAATTTTCCTTCGTTTGAAACGCCTGTAATTCTGACATTACAGAGACATCGGTTTTAAAAAGGGGTTCTCAGTGCTGTGTAGATAAAATGAAGAGAATCCTAAGCCATTTGATACTGGCAACATATGTGTTCTCATTGATCCTTTATACTGCATATTTAGTGCTTTCCACTATTGTTATTTTTTTCCTTTTAAAAGCATGTGTGGAAGGTCATCACTGTACAGAATGTCTGAGGCAGAAATTAATTTATAATTATAGAAAGTGAGTTGGATGACAGACCTCCCAGAGTCATGCCTAACTAACAAGACATACCTACTGGTCAATTTGAAGGTAATTTATTATTATTTTAAAGCTAAGATTAAATTAAGTCAGTGTTCTTATTTTCACTAGGCAGAAGACTCCAGCTGACTAAAGGACTCATCAAGGGAGGAAATATGCCACATGTGAACAAAAACGATCAACAAAGAGAGAACCAGAGATGGGTAAATAAGGACCAGGGAGAGATGACTGCAGGGAGAGGGGAGGAGGAATGAGCAAGATGGATGCAGCAAGAGAAGTGGTAAGACTGGATAGGAGGGAGCATGGAGTTGGAAGCTGGAAGGGAGTTTGGAGGGTGGAATACAGCTGAAGAGGGAAGGAAAGAAGTAGACTGAGAGGAAAGGAGGAGAGGTGAAGAGAGAGCAAGCAACAGCTGGGAGATGGGAGAGACAGGAGAGATGAGGAAAGCAAAAGTCAAGCCAGGAGGGGAGGAAGATGCCAGAGATACAGTCTCCCACTCAAACAAGACTAAAGGGGGAGATCCTGAGGGTCTATGAGGGTGATACCAGGAGAGTGGGGAGGCTTAGAGAGACACAAGTGGACATGTGGGAGAGGGTACCAAGGGAATGAGAAATCTGAGTGGGAAGGAACAATAAAGAAGCAAGGCTCAACAAGTGAATTAAAAGCCAGGTGAAGGACTGGAAGAGGAACCCCAGGACTCCTGGGCTAAAGAAATTCTCTAAATGGTTGGGAACCTCAATTTGGTCTGAGTGAAGAATGGCTAGAAAAGGGGGTCCAGGAGACTTTACCCAGGGCATTGTTTTCCTTTAACATTTATTCTCCTTTTTCACCCCTATGTATAATGATTTGTTGGAGGAATATGCCCCCCTGTTCCTCTATTGTTGTTATTGTAGTTGTTTGTTGTGAAGCCCAAGACTCTAGAGGAAATAAAAACTAACAAAATCACATGAAACAGGTCAAGAATGTGGCTGGAAAAATGGATTCGCAAGTCAGAGTTGGCCCCAAGCCCTTGGTGGGTTGAGGTGGAGTTAAAATAACTTTTCCATTTTATTCAGATATGGAAACTAAGGTCCTTCAACTCACAATACACTTTCCATGAAGCCTTCTATAAATACTATGCAAGCACTGCATCTTCGGGATTTGTTGAATTGTAACCTAGAGACAATACCTTTAATATCCCTGGCAAAGAGACGTGTTCTCCCTCAAGTTCTCTTTTCTATTCTCTTGTTCATTCCCCTCCACCAGTTCAGTGCAAGACTCTAGGTTTATTACTCAGCAATCAGGATAAAAATAATTACTTCCTTATTGCAACCTGGCAAGGTAATCCACCCAACTGTGACAGATACCTGTTCCAGCTTAGAGTATGAAGATATAGAGGATGCAACCAAGTTAGACATAAAGACATGGCAAAAGTACAATGGGCACTCAGTATCTGTTGGGGTTTGGCTTCAGGGCCCTGTGTGGATAACAAAATCTATGGATGCTCAAGGCCGTTTATATACAACGGTGTAGTAAAATGGTGTCCCTTACATAAAATGGTGAACAACTCAACAAGGTCCCACAAGAGTTTTAGAATCTGTGATATGGTGGGAAGCTACAGCAGGGTACACTTACACATCAGCATAGTGTTTGGCAAGCGAAAAAATTAAGGTTTACTTTTCAGATAGATAAAATAGATAGGTAGGTAGATAGGTTGATATTCAAGCTGTGGTTAGTTGAATCTGTGAATGTAGAACCTGTGGATATGGAGGGTCTACTGTACGGAAAATATTATTTATTAGCATACTACTCATTTTCAAGTGCCATCAGATTTCAGACTTGAAACTACTTATGATATTTTGTTCATCTGTTCAACAATTCTATTTGTCTGCATGTGGTAATAATCAAATATGGGACCAAAGTTCTTTAGCCTGTGTTTTAAAAAACAAAACAAAAAACAAACAAACAAACAAAAACCTTCTTGTGCACTCTTGTCACAAAATCTCCCATTCCTCTCATGGACCCTCTTCTCTGTGAAAACATTCACCAGCTATCCTTTTGCTAGATTCATTTCTGATGGATTTATATAATAGTTCAGCTTGGCAATATATCAAAGAGACTAACAGCAGCCATCTTCACCGATAATGAAGGGGCATTTCTTTTACAGTTTCCCATGAATGAAAAAGCACTTCTAATACCAGATGCTATCAGTTTACTATGAATAATCTAATCTTTATGTAAGATCAGGTTGCTCTCTGATTTCAGTACACTGCCTTGAATGCTTATCGAAGTACAAGCAAAATGATTTGTTTTCACAAGGTTTAGAGATTCCTTCTGAGCTAACGTGTGTGCACGCACACACACACACAAATATCACATATATAGTTTAATATTCATCCATGATAACATAACCTGTTACCACTCAGCAATTGATCTGACTGATGTGTGATAAAATCCCCAAACTACTGAAAGTTGTTGATAGGTTAGATACAGGTTACAAACCCCATCAGGAAGTCATAAATCATTAGTGGTCATAGTAAATCCAGTCAAGTATTACGCAACTCTCAATCAATCTATTGGTCAGTTTCTTCAAAGAATTTGGCTCTGTAATTTATTGTTTAGTCTTTCTTTTCAGTTTGTAACTGTGACAGTCAATTTCCAATAGAGAAAGTCAGTTTAATGAAAAGCAAAATATGTCTATAAAGAATTTAGGATAGTCTTACAGTACAACTAATCCAAAATAGTTTCCAAACCCTTTTTAATTTTTTAAAAATTATAAAATTCCCCTCTAAGTGAAATGAAGAGGGTTGCTAATTGTTGGTTTCAAACATTCATATACAGTACTTGGACGGGACCAGCAGACAAAGCAAAGGACAGTTAGACTCAAAGTACGCTATCAGTTGAATCTAATCTTAGTAGTATTTAGAATCAGCCCAGTTAAATCAATGTAATTGAAGTTAGTAAGTCACAGTGACTAACCCTTTGATTTCAATAAGCCTATGTATTATGTATGTCTCCATTCAACTTATTGTTTCTTCAGAGTATATGAATAAGCTGGTACAGTTTCAGATTTATAGCATATTAATATGTCTATATCTACAGCTTAAGCATAATGTAATAATGATAATGAGGCAATGATATTAAAGTACTAATGTACTTCACTGGAATTTCTTACTCTTTATAGCAGATTTTCTCCTTTCCACTTAAAGCAAAAAAGTAACAAAGGTATGCAAATACAAAATAAGTTCTATTTTGCAATAATTATAGGTGGCATTTCTGCTCAATAATTTTTCATGTTTATATTTATATTTGTTTTCATTTTATTACCATGAAACTATATTGAGTTGTTGAAAATGCAATATTATCTTTTTACATGCTAAGGGATGAAATAATAACTAACAGGCAAGTGAAATTTGAGAGGACTTAACTTTAAGCACATACCACTGTTGAAGTGAAAGACATTTATGGTGAGTAACTGATGATAGCTACAACTGCAATGTTGGAAAGACTGACACAATAAAGAATCTATAAGGAAGGGGAAACCTTAACTCTCCCCCTTCACCTTATGTTCATTCAGAGAATAAAGCCAAGAAAAATCTGGAGAGAGGGAGTTTATACAATAGAGGATAATATATGACAGTGCAGAACCAGGAAGCAGCACTGAAGGATGAATTGATCAAGTTTTATGGACTGTACATATGGAAACTACATATTGACAGATTGGCCCCCAGCACACACACACAGATCAGTCTGAATATCAGGCATGCCCAGAACACAGAACTAACTAGCTAGATACTTGTAATTACTAAAAAATAATAATAGACAAAGCAAAATCCTGTGTGTGTGTTTTTTTAGCATGTGAAAGCCAGCTATTGCCATCAAGGCTAACAACATTGTCTACCGTCTGATGACTATTGCTATCACTATTCAGATCCTCTATCACCATTAAAACAAGCCATCAATCACATCTAGCTGTTACCAAAATCAAACTGTTGTTGTCTGAGCAAAGAGTTCTAAATTTGTGCTTCTGTATATCTAGACAGCTTAATGTTGAATTCTTTCAGATGCAGAGAATTATGTTGTACGTCTTGATACTGATCCAGCCCATATGTGATGGCAGTAAAAACCTTACTTGCTCTCTTCCTTTGAGGGAATACATCTTGCAAGCAATTTCTCTATGAAAAGAGATGTGGATCTACTTACTCTGTTAGTGAGCAGTCTTGTAATTACCTGATTTGAGATGTGAATTTAGCATGCTAATAATATAGTCCTATATTCCAGACCCGGCCCTTTTGTCTTTCTTTCTCTGACACAGATTGAAATGTAAGCTAGAGAAGAAAATGTAGGATAACTGGTCCCTCCCCCCTCCCATTTCTCTTCTGCATACCTGATTCTCCTCACATACCTTGGCAACATTATACTTCTAAGGGACAGAGATAAAGAAATGGCCTGGAAAAATTATATTCTGCCTCTTCTTGCTGCTAGAACTCAGCAGTTGCCAGAGTCCAGCAAGCATCCACAGCCAACTTTTAAGAGATGAGGGGCTCACAAAGGGAAATAAAAGTGACAGGACTACAGTGAGCATTCTTGGAAAAAGCACATTTTCCTGACCACTCTCTAACATCAAGGTAGTCCTCATATCATCAGTTCTCCATACTGGAAAGCGAAGGTAGATTCCAAAATGTCAATAAACTGGAAATGGAAAATAAATATGCTTACATTATGAATATATTATGTGAACAAATGATTCACAGGAAGTCAAAAAAGTGTGCCTTGTCAGTGGAGTTGGAGATATGTTGCGTGTAACCTTTTCTAATGTACATGTTCTCTTTATTTGAAAAAAAAAGTTAGAAATATGTGTGATACTATGGTAATTCCTCAAGCTCTCTGGAGAATCTTACTCTAGCTAAACAGGAAAATCACAACACTCTGAAATGTAGGGATAATTTACACATTCATGTTTGTTCTGATGTCCCAGCAGCCAAATCTGTAAACAACATCCTCCAATGGAAAACACAGCGCTTATGCTGAAATCAGGGGATTTGAAAGTTCCAGCTATCATAATTAATTTGTGACAGCTCATTAAAAATTGCAAATCTTTCTTTGGGCCAGAAATCTAAAACATGAAATTTTATTAGAAAACTGGGAGATGGCCTGGAAAAATACTAACCAGTTTACCCTCTCTCAAGATCTGAAAGAAAATTTCCTTAAGATGATGTATAGGTACCAACTACCTCCAGCAAAAATAGATAAATTATATCATACTGGAAACAACAATTGCTGGAAATGTCAGGAAAAGATCGGCACCTATTATGATCTTTGATGGACTTGCCCAATATCAAGAAAATTCTGGATAAAGCTACCTGAAGTCATAACTGAGATATTTCAAACTAGGCTTCTTTAATTCCAGAATTCTCACTGCTACACATGACACATATGTTTGACAAATCCTTTCTCAAAATATATAATTGAATTCTACTCTACATGGTTTCTCTTGCAAGAATCAACTTCGCCAAACTTTGGAAAAGTAAAGACATTCTTGGAATAGATCAATGGCTACTAAGGCTGATGGAGATGAAAGAATATGATTTGCTCACACATTATATAAATGGAAAACCGACTAAGAGACTGGAAGAAAAGTGGAAGCCAGTCTCAGGTCCTATCCACGCGAGGCTGGTGAATTGGTTCATGCCGTTTCTTACCGGATTTTCTGGCTCAAAAGAAAGCAGACTTTCCCTCATTTCCTTCCACACAGCTACTGCGTCTGTTCCATTTTGATTCAGAGGAGTGTGAGTTCATGAATCTACATTACCTCCGCCGTGGCCATTCCTGCTACTTGCCTCACCCCGCCCTGTCGGCTGTGATTGGCACTTTTTTTTTGCATGTTTTAGTATGTCATTGCATACCTGCATACGTGCGTACATGCGTAAGTCCATACTACCCCCTGGCCCCTCCCATGAGCCCTCCTCTGGCCACCAATTCGCATTGGCGCAAATGTACATGCCTGAACCACTGTGAAAGTACGAATTGGATCGATCTGGAAAATTGGAAAACCGATTTCTTCTGGTTTTCAAATAGTGTGCTTTAGCACCACATGGGGGCACATTTAGTTGGAATTACATGTGGAACGAAGGTAAATAAACCAAACCTAGTCCGCTCCAAGGTGCAGAAGACCTCCGTGGGAAAACGCATTGGCCCGCCTTAACAACTGCGTGCGGAAAGGGCCTCAGACTATGTATGTAGGAGATGGGCTGTTACAGTTAGCAACATTGTCTAAAATACATATCATTTCCATCGCTTCTCTTCCAATGATGCAGTATATATTCTTCTTTTCTTTCTTTCTTTCTCTTTGTTTTTTTCAAAAGTGATTGGAGACAAAAGGAAATTGAATTTCTGCTGATTTGATTCCTCGAATCCTTACACTGGAAGGAACAAATATTGATATTGATAGTTGAAAAGTATATGATTACTTATTGTTCTAGATGGACCAAAATATATGCATCAATAGTATCCTTTTCCTTACTCAAACCATTTCAAAGTACAAGAAAGGACTCATGAATGAGCATAAGCATTAAAACTCTTCCAGTATAATTGAAATCAGAAGTTTCAGTCAGAGGTTTATGGAGCTCCAAAAGTTGATAGACTGTCTCTCCAGTCTCTCCTCCTCAGTAGGCTATGGCTGATGGAAGCTGTAGTCCAATAACACTGAGAGGACTGCAGTTTGCATTCTCTTGATTTAAATCATATTATAGCTGCATTCCGAAAAGGTACAGTTTCAGGACAGCTACTAGTCATTGTGGTTACATGTTATTAGCAGTATCTCTGGCAACAGTCTTAGTATGCTGAGTGATGGGTAATATAAGCTAGACAATGCTACCTTTGGGTTTCCCATATGTATTTGGTTGTTTGTGGGCTTCCAGTATATATCTTGTGGGCCAGAATGGCACAATCTATTAAGCATATCCCCAAACGTCCCTATTTGACAGCCTGGTTAAGCTTCTATCATCTCACTTTTTCAGCTTCTCCTTCTTCCGTTTTCCTCATTCATCCTCATCTTACTTCAGTTGCTGCAAACTGTGCTCAAAATAAAAAAGTAGTTTGCTTTCCGTTAACTTGTTGGAAAAGAGGACAAGAGGGACAGAGAAAAAAGCAAACTGTAGCACATCTCTTCTAGTTTGTGTATCCTTCCACATTAATAATGTTTGTCATCTTGACCACATTCTAATGATGCCTGGCCACATGTGTCCCAGTTTTAATTTGTGAAATGTTGGAAAAAATGCATTATGGAGCTTCTTAACGATTTTATATAACTATGTTCCTTTTATTTTTTCTAAGCACATATCGTGGACTTTAGATCATCATTACTATTCTTAGTTTTTCAAAATTATATATCAGAGACGTGGTTCTAGGCCAGCAAGAATTGAGGTCAATTCATTATAATCATCTATTATTTATAATGGGCCTACATTCTACAATGATTATACTTGCCACATGGGCCTTGTATTTTTATTTCAAAGGCCCTGTCTCTCAGTTACAAGGACGATGATTTACAGAAGATCAAATATCAATAATTCATAATGAGAGAGATCCTTTCGTATTAGTGGACAGCAATTTATTTGCATACAAAAGGTGGAGGGTCTTGTCCTATACATCCATGTGGCAGCAACAACACATCACCAGGTTCTCTCACTTCCCATTCAAATAACTGTAACAATGTGGTTCACTTTTACTGATAGGAACACACATGATAATGTGAATATACTATTACTGTTCACTGTTCTCAAAGAATCATATCTTTCTACTGAAACACTCCAAAAAGTCAATATACTACTTTATACAAGCCTATCCATGTTTACCTGGAAACTTGCAGCACTATCGCAACACTAATTTCCTTGGAACTGACCCCTTAAAAGGGTTGCCTTGTCAACTATGAATTCGGTTTCTTCAATAGAGGCTTAACAGTCAGAAATGAAAAGAAGAGAAGCTTTTTACAGCACACAGAGAAAGCTAGCACCTACCATTTGCTATAGATGAAGTTGCTGTGTGTAGCTGCAAAAGTTAGTTGAAAAGGTGATAACCCCGTTCTCAAGAACATGTACACAGGATTACCACTTTAGTCATATTTCTAGAAAATTTACCAGATACTTAACCATAAAATATATATGTAGCTAAAAATGTTCATAATAATCTGAACTTAGGTCCTAAACTCCCTTTTCACCAACAGTCACTGCATAATTGAACATTTTGAATCCCCAGTAAACTGATTTGTCATTTTGTTATTCCTTATATTAGCATAAGCAGCAGCATCTCATTTTGTACAAATGAAATAACTTGTAAAGGGCACTGATGCCCACCCTGTTATGCAACGACTTTATCATTTTCACTTTTAATTCACTGAATTTAGGAGTGACAATTATTACAAACAGTGAAATCTTTATCTGGAATATGATTGAGAAGAAGTGTTACTTAGAAAAATACATTTTGGTTTTCTGCTACTGTTGATCTGTTCCAGCACAACATCATCTATGTATTTCTTCTCCTTTTTCTGATAATGAAAACTAGTCCCTTAGGGCAAATGAGGCACTGACCTGTCCGTTTCAGACTACGCCCAATTATCCCATTCTTCTGAGCTCCTTACCTATCACCAGTTCATGGAGTGGCATTAACTATATGCTTTCTAGATTGCTGTGGGTTTTCCGGGCTTTGAGGCCATGTTCTATCAGTATTTGCTCCTGATGTTTCACCTGCACCTGTGGCTGGCATCTTCAGAGGATCTGGTGGCATGGAAGTGAGACAGAGTATATATACTTGTGTAGTCCCTGGGTGGGAGGAAGCAATTTGCATATGTTACAGTTGACCTGTGTGATGGCCTATATGCTTCCTCCTTAGTCAATTTTTCAATTTTGTTGTTGCAGAATTCAACATGCAGTAATTGCTTAACTGGAGCAGCTATAAAGGATGGTATAGGTCACATTTTAGTCCCTAGCAGAGATTCTAGTATGACAGTGTGGAAGATTTACATGTCAGAGAATTATACTACAGTGTCATTACAAGAGAGGAAGACGAGGACAAAGCCATAATTAGTTGAGTCAACCTGCTACTGACTTTCACTGCACATCCGTGGGTAACCTTGCCCTGATGGATAACAGCCACCATTGCTTTCTAGTGTTAGCATGAGGGAGAGCTGCTGCTGCTGCTACCACCACCACTTCTTCCTCCTCCTCTGTGTTTTGGATAACTGGTTGATTGAGTGAGAAAGTTCTTTCTTCCTCTTCTACATAAAATGGAGGATCTGGGCAATGCTACCACTTACTAAGCTGAGGCACAGAGAATCAAATCTGCTAATATCTGCATAGTTGCATTCTGAATTTTATTTCTTGATCACACTACACAAGAAATGTTGAAAACTTAAAGAGAGCAAAAGAGGGAGGGAGGGTGCGACTCAGGGAGGGAGCACTGTGTAGAATATTCCCCCATTCAGGGTCCAAAACTGTCATCTGGGAAAACAGATTATCCCCAAAAGAAAGAGAATGTTTGGGGTTTTTTCCCCCTAGCACGTGTGGTGCTAGTGTTCTCTTTCACTGCTTCTGCTTCATTTTATCTTCTTTTTTTAATACTTATTTTTTTCTTTCTTTCTCCATTAGTGACAGAATACCATCTAATGACATAGTGAATATGATAACATCATGGCTCTACACAGCCAAACAGGTTTGGTTAATATTTCTGACAACAAATGAGAATAAATTAAAAAGATCAAAAGAGGACAATGTAAATGAATAGGAAAATTGACAAAAATAATGGCCGCAAAGTCATGAAGGTGATGGGGAAAAGGCCCTGAAAAGTCAGTGCTTTTGTTTCAGGCCTATTAGATAAGCTTGTTAAAAAAAAAAAAAGAAAGATTTTAGCTGCAATACTGTGGAAGGTTATAGTAAATGAGCAACACTCTGTATTTAGCTGTACATACACTCTTTGGATGAAATCACCAAAAAAGAAACACTTAATAGTTTTCTGTGCACATTCTTATGGCCCATCAATTTAAATTAAAATATGCGAGGAAAGTTCAAACATTATAAGCACATGCATACTTCACAGCTATCCCTTTCAATTATTATTTTTATGACTACACATATTTCTGCAGTCAGAATACTGTGGCAGTATTAAATAGAAGACTGAGCATCCTGCTATTTTGGATCACATATAAAAGGTTTCATCTCACCTTTCTTATTTCTTGGCCAAAACTGTATAAGTAAGAAGACCTTTTTTTTAAATACCTAAAGCAAGGCCCTGAGCAAAGTAACAGTCAGATACCAACATGTAAGACAAACCAGTTCTCCGCCTAATGACTACATCTTACATCAGAAATAATCACAAGAAAGCTCTGAATGGGGAAAATCATGACAATCTCTTCAAGACAAGCAGGGAGGCATAGGGAAGCTGGATTAAATCACAGAAGGGAAATTGGCAGGAAAGCAGGAGCTACTGGCCATCTTCTCCTGTTCCTCAGAAACTTCTGCTTAATCTTATCTTCCCCTTAGTGGCTAACTGCCCTCAGCATTTGAAAAGCCTTGACAACTAGCAATTAAAGGATGAGATAAATAAAGATATGCACAATGGATACAACCAGTAGTTCCTTATTCTGTGAATGTCTGTGTACAGATCCTAACAGCTTTCTCTGTATGTTTCCAGGGGGAGCTTCAAAATGACAGAGCAATTCTGGTTTACACACGACTGCTTTAGCTACAACAGCTGCATGCTATGCTTTAGAAACAGTCAACACAAATAGGATATCATATGGTAAAAGTGTTCCATGACAGTATGGCTACAAATTGCAGGATGGTGGTATTAAATTATTGAATGAGCTCTGCTTATATTAAAAATACATATACACACAAAAATAGAAGTATGAAATCTTCTGCCTGGTACACAGGTTTTCTTCATTCAAGGATTGCTTTCTGCATAATGACGCATTCAGCCCAGCAACTCTATTCCTCAAATCTGGAGTAGTACTGTTTTACCATGTGATTATCTGATTTGATGGAACGGTTCTGCATCAGAATCTAAGGTCCTCTGATATGAGTGATTTGTATTTTGGGCTGCAATCCTACAAATGTTTAATGAGATTTATATTCAAGGAAATAGGGTTAGTGCCTCTATCGCTGATCTTTAAATGGGACAGATGCACTGACGTGTGAGGATGTAATTTATGTACTGTATGCAAATTATTTATTTAATAATCTATTTATCTGAGGGGAGGAGGGTGGATCAAACAGGATTTTCAGGCCCATCCAAACAGAGAAATTTTATTAGATACCCAAGGAGGAAAAGCTATAGAATATCCTAAGCTTCAATAATAATTGTACTAAAGTATTTTTACCAGTGACAGCTAAATGGAGAAGAGAACATTGCCAAAGAGGAAACATATCTGTGATAAAACTAGCATAAATCCATCTGGCAAAAAATACTATATAGGATTTTTCCTCAAATGCAACTGCCTGAGTGAGTTAGCTTATTAACTGTAAGTAGCAACACGAATAATACTGTGACAGCTGTTTAACCAGCATTTAGCACCATTGTTACTGAAGCATTCAGCCATTATGTTTTGTACACGTGTAGTCTCTGTTTTACATTTTGTTAGCATCACCTTGACACCTTGTCTGGTATTTATAATATGTCATTCATTCTGGAAAAGATTGCCTGAGATGTGATCCATAGTTGTTAAGAGCAAAAGGATCCTGATACATGTCACTGAAAGTCATGTCCTCTGAGTGACGAAGTTGCCTTTTTGCTGCAATCTATAATAAATCCACATAAAGGCAATTTGTTCCCTCAGTTTACAATCCTGGTCAGATGACCCACAACTGGTCAATCTAAAACTTCTGAAGTATCTTCATTTCAAGTTAGGTCAGCATGTTAGATTACCCCACAACCCTCTACCCAACTGTGTCTTGGAAGCACAGGTGGCTTTGCTTTATTCAAAAAGAAAAGAATATCTGGAAAGCTTCTATTCATTCCCCAAAGTGATGCCTCTGTGTTCTTTGCATTAACTGTCATTCTGCCATAAGGCCTTGTCCTTTTTCTGGTCTTTCCTGAGCGAAGCCAACTGGTCTTGAGACCAACTGTTCTGTGTCTGCTCATGAGAACCAGTATGGACAGACATTCTGCTGGATGTTACTCTAGATGGGATTCATTTGATTATCTACTCATTCCTCAAGATCCTAGCACCTTTAAGGCCAAACACATAATTACAGGCTGAGAGTTTCTCCTCTTTCTTCCATCACTTTGCTGCCTTTATGTATCCGGAGGGACCTACTGTCTTGTAAACCTAGACAGAATTTCACACTTCACATTTCATGAAGCATGCACTGTTGCATTCTAACTCATTTCAGCCGGGTCACACACTCACACTGGAAGCTTGGTTGTCTGTCAAAAAGGGTTCAAAGAGAATACTCCTCATTCTTGTGAACGGTCACATCTGCAGACTGGTGGAGCTTGGTGGCATGTCAGCTGAAATCTACAGGAAAATATGGAACAATGGGGCCGCTTGGACATCAGCTGCAGTGGCTTGTCTTCTAATGCAAAAGCTGAGGGTCTGAGGTACTGTCTGGGGTTTTCCAGAGATATGAGCTAAATCCAATCTGGCTTTGTTTCCTTTTGTTGCTGTTAATCATCATCAAGTCACCTTTGACATGGTAATTCTATGTATGAGAAACTTCCAGGTCACCCTGTTATCCACCGCTCTGCTCAGGCCTTGCAAACTCAGGGCTCTGGCTTCCCTGTTGTCGATCCACCTGCATCACCTCAACCTTATAATTCCCTCATCTCTCAGTGTTTTTTCTTGTATTCAGACTGATTAGGGACCTAAGAGGAGCTTCATAGCCCTCCTTTTTAAATTCTATTGTTAAATAATATTGCACACTGTGCAGAGCTTATGGTTTCTTAATAGCACAGAAGCCAATCTTTATTCACCCATTATCACCTTTATAAACTTTGCTCACTCAGAACAAAAGCCACTGTATACACGGTGGGTTTTCAGCCTGAGGCAATCACCTCATGATTTAAAAAAATCATGACCAGAAGCTTAGACTCTGGAGGTGGTAGTCTGTGCCCACTGTTAGTTTCCAAGAACCACCAAGAAGTGAAGCTTTGCTTCTTCCTCTAACAAAAGTTAATATACCCACTTTATTTAATTTCTTTCTGTGTCTCCTGATATTGCTTTAAAGAAATGTTAGTGTTTATTCTTGTATATATTGCTGGGACTGCATTTTTCTAATACACATATTCTTGTACATTTTTTGACTGAGAATAACAAAGGATAACTATGTTTCAATTTCTATATTACTCTGGGAAGTGTGAATTCTATAGGTTCACATTAAATATGCAAACACTATATATTTTTCCTCATCTCCAGCATGTCTTCTCCTTCACAGCCATGACAACAATGGAACAACACTACCCCTGCCATGCATCTTAGATTGTTGAAATATAGAAAACTGAGGAAGGAAGTGGCCAGAAATTGATTTTTTTTGTTGCTTTTTACTAAACTTTACTAAACTTTATTAAAATATAAAATACATACAAACAGAACAAAAGGAAAAAAATACAATTAGATATAGATATAAGCAACAGAAAAAGAAAAAAAGAAAACCACAATGAGAAAGAATCCTAAAAAAGTTAAGTAAAAACTAAAAAGGTAGTTTCCAACTTTTCTAATACAGACTATTAATAATTCTGTACAAAAACAACTTCTCTAACTGCAAATGTCTTTAAATGCTTCTACTGTTACTTTTCCAATAATCCTAATTCTCAAATCCTGCTACACACTTAAAATATTCTTGCAAAAGGTATATCAAAGATTCCCAGGCTTTTGTAAAGGTTATCACTGATCTTTCTCTTATCAGTACCATGAATTTGTTCATTTCAACAAAATCCAACAATTTTATCAAGCAACCTTCTTTCACTGGAATCTCTGTATTCTTCCATTTCTCTGCAGTCATGCTGCTGTAGCCATATATCATATTTTCCAGTTGATCATCTACTAATCCCAGCATTCACTTTGATATAGTGTATCTGAGAAATTTGGGCCTTTTTCATGCCCATCACATATAATAAAAAGTTCCCACTTGTTCTTCATATTTCCAACATCTAATTAGAGGAATGGATTTTTATTGGAAATAAATGAGAACTCAGCGCAGGTTTGTATTAAAAATAAATATTTGGTCCCACAATTCTTTGATTCAAATTGTATACCTTTTGAACCTAATTCTACTTCTGAAAGTTGGAATCTATTAGAAAACAGGCTAAATCTCACAAGCCTGAAGTTTGCCCACTACTGCTCAAATGATCTGCTACAAGGCAATGGAATGAAATATTCAGTAAATAAAATCAATATTCTCCCCACATGTATCACCTTCATGAAAGCATTTATTTACTTAAAACAATTATATACTACCTTTTTGCCTATTCAGATTTCAGGGGGTTGTATGATTTCCAATTATTTTACAATATAAAATCAATTAGATATTACAGGTTGTAAACAAAACTGAAATGCTTGGTTGAAAAATAGTTTTTCCTGGCACTAACAAGATGGTAATGAAGATGTGTCGGGGGATCCTCATTACACTTCTCTGTATTTGTATAATGAACCTCTGATAACAAGGCAAATTTGATTATTTGTGAGTTTGTGGATGCTGCTTAACTAGTGACATAGCTACAGGTGTAGGTGGTGACAGCAGTGTACTGTAATGATGAGGAGTGGCTCAGGGGAGGGAGCTGGCTCTGTTCTCCTTTCCCTCATCTTCCCCCTGCTATTCCCCCATGCCAAGCCCTTTCCCCCCTGCTCTTCCCTGACCACATTCGGGATCATGAAGCACTACTCTAGGAGGGACTTGTTCACATGGAAGTCAATAACGCTGCTTCTCAGAGATACATAGCATACTGCTGTCACTGTCTTCTCTTCCTTTTCTTTTAGAAGTATGACGACACTGATTTGTATCAGCAGAATCTCTTTCATGTATGTTTGGGAGTGAGTGGAGATATTTATGGCCTTTCCACTTTCATGGGGATTCTGTGCCCCTAACCCTTGCAAAGGTCGAAGGTCCACTATAGGGGCACCTCCAAGGAGCTGGGTCCTAAGACATTTAGGACTTTAAAAGTAAATACTATCACTTTGAATTGTGTCAAAAATGGACATAGATTCCATGAAGTTCTTTCAAAATGAGAATATTTGCAGATATCCAAACTGAGGCAACATAAGGAGCCAACTGTTATAGCTCTCACAATCCTATTTTGAGCACACAACAAGAATGCTAACATAAATGTTTGATGCAAGAATGGTCAAGATAGTTTCTCCCCATGGGAATGTGGCAGAAAGACTGGCTGATCTTATCTCCTTCACCATGTTCATTTTGTATAACAGGAATGCAAATGTAGCCCTACTGATGTGTGTGTTTGTACTGTAACTCTAATAATGTCTCACCACTAGAGTGCAAAGGATATTTGTAAAACCTCAATATTTTTGGCACCGAAAAGTGAAGTTTTTTTTCCCAAAAAAACCCACTCTTTTCTGAGAAAAAATGCAGTCTCTGAGCAAAGTCCCAAATTTCTGCACAATTTCTTTTCTTCTATTTTTTTTTTCAAAGTGTGAAAAGTGTGAAAAACCATCAAAGTGTGAAAAACCATAAAAAATGCACAAAGTCTCTTCTAATTTTTGGCAACAACTCTGTAGTCAAGCTTTCCTCAGCAGGGTCTCCTCTGGTATTTTTAAGCAGTGCAACTCAAAATGATGGCCCATGGTCCTATGTCAGTCCACAAGTGATCAGCTGTCACTCTGTGGAGAGTTTCCAGAAAAGAAAGATACAGTTGTAGCCAATAGGTACAAATATGGTACTGGCCCCTGGAATATTAGGGGGAAGTAATGCCAGTCCCCCACATCAGACAGTAGCAGAAAAACTGTTCTGGAGTACAATTCAGTATGGTAAATTAATAAGGAATTATAGACCAAAATATGCTTTAGAGCAAACACAACAGAGTTACAAAACTGTACAAGGGATCAGCACTTGAAAAGCAGCTTTCAGGTGCAATGACAATCAACTGTGCAGAACTACAACATTCATATTATATGATAATCTCTTTCTTCAACTTCCCCCACCGCACAACACATATCCAGTTTGACTATTGATCACATTTACACCGCCTTCCTTAGGAGCTCATTCCCTACCTCAGCCTCAGAGTTATGCCTATGTATCTCCACTGAGAGACTCAAATGTGCTTATGGCCTGTGATGGCTGTGAAGATACATAGCTGCTTTATATCTATATCACAAAGAACCAGATAAAACAGACACACCAAGTGCTTCACTCATTAACATTTGTGTTGCCATGACAGTATGCTGTTGCCAGGTAGCCAGGAAGTATGAGAAGAGTGAGAATTAGCAAAGCCTAAAAATAAAATCACCAGCTTAAAAAAAAAAAATCCCACCACCCATATAGATGTCCTTGTATGTAACAATAATAAAAGAAAGCTTCCTTCTCCTTTGTTCTTCCCTCTAAAGGCTCGTTTTTATCTTACTGCTCTAATCACATATAAAAGGAAGGCATGGCCTTCTCAAAAATAAAGAAATCTTATTAGGGACACAAAGGACTTCCAGGAGGTAGAGAGATAGCAACAAAGCACCTGCATGCACACACACACATTGATACACATATTACTTCTTCATCTGGCAGTTGAGAAAACTATGCAGAGGTCTGCCCTTGCAGAAGTCTTAGGATGGGCCATTTGATCTTATAATTCCTTTGACTGACAGATTCTTGCAAGTAAGATCAACCCTGAATTTTATAACACTAAAGTCCCCCAGGTTTTTAAATCCACCACTAGATCTTTAAAATGCTGGAATTTCTACAAGACCTCTTGTCTGGCCCTCACAACATCTATAAATATTTGAAGGGATGTCATGTAAAAGAAGGAGCGAGCTTGTTTTCTGCTGCTCCAGAGACTAGAACATGAACCAATGGAGCCAAATTACAAGAAAACAGATTCTACCTAAACATTAGGAAGAGCTTCTTTACTATAAGAATTGTTTGACAGTGGAATAGACTACTTCACAGAAAGATGGACTGTTCTTCTCCTTTCAAGAACTTTAAAGAGAAGTTGGACAAGCATCTTTCAGGAATGCTGCAGTTGTATATTCCTGCATTCCTAGACAAGATGGCCATTGAGGCACCTTCCAGTTCTAAGATTCCATGATTCTGATTTTTGGTGATCTTGCTCTTGGATATCTGAAGACATGTGGAGGATGGAGGCATCTTGTGCTTGGGGACTGACTACAGCAAGCACATCCCTCTGCCCCCCTGTCCCAAGTTCAAGACTACAGATTCATACTGAAGGTGGGGGATAGGGACAAGACGCAACCTTGCTTCATTCCAAATACATCACAGGATCTCTTGCCTGGGTGGAGGCAAGCAAACAGCAGGTTGTTCCCCCTGTCACATGAGCAAAGGTTAATCTCTGGATGGCTACCAGGGTCTTAAAACAGAGCATTTGTGAGAATTTGGGAAGCAGATTGGTCAATGTTTTGACTCAACACAATTTGGAGACAAATGTCAGGAGTATCTTCCAATAGCTCTTCTCTTCTACGATGCCCACTCCCTTCCCTGTATATGTCATCAGGTCCATACATGCCATTTAAAATGTAAAAGCAGGTAGATGATGCAACCAAAGAAAATGATTGTTTAATTTAAAAAAACGAAATGGGTCACTTAACAAGCCGGAAAAATTATGCTAGCCAAAGTTTATTATAAAATCATGATCAAGGCACATTCTGAGCAGAAAATTTAAGGAACAGAAAGGAAAAAAAACTCTTCTTTAGACGTATAATATTCATAATGATCAGAATTAGTAATCTTGGCATAGGAATTCTAAAATAGGGGAACTTCATTCAGATCATCTCTAAAATGAAACAGCAATGAGTAAGAACAAACAAATATGAAAATAGATTGAGTTAATTGAGCAGCTTGTGTTCTAACAAAAGTATTATGAGAGGGATGAAAGCACATTGGGTTAAGCAGCTTGTTTTACTCTTTGTGTATAATGTTATGGTTAGATTATGGGCACCATCTAGAAATCCCCATGGATTTTACAAAACTCAAAATCACAAGCTGAGGACAAACCTACACAATTACAAAACTTGATCAGTTTCATATCACTGAAAGTACCGTCATTTTCCCCAAAGAATCCAGAAAACCATAGCTTGATGAAAGTGCAGAGTATCAACTGAAGTCTGATACAGATGAAGGACATGAAGAAATTTCACAAAATTATGCATTCTTAGTGAAACAGTTGTCTCCATACATTGTACATTGAGATGAACTGTCAAACGTTCCTTATCCCTTTCAAAATTTCCTGGTAGGAGCACAAGAATGAGACAACAAGCACTTTTTTAAAACAAAGTTTCTGCAATTGGTGCAAAGTGTCTCTGTACAAAACAATAGATCTTTGATTGGCCAAAATGATACAAACAACTCATCCAATGCATCTAATTTTTACAAGTGCTGGCGACAAGGCAACAACTATTATTATTTAGCTATGAAATTTGCACAATTAACTCAATTTGAGCAATTTGCATGAAAATCACTCTTGCAAATGTGAAATCTTTCAAGACTGACAGAAAATATCTCACCATCGTTTTTGCATGCAAGAATAAGAAACTGAGGATTTACATCCCTAGTATAGAATACATTCTAACTTTTTGAAGTAAATTCCAGCATTCCATAGCACAGAGCCATACCATTTAAAGAGCTATGAAAGTGGTACATAGAGGACATACCCTAGGAGTAATATTGGGTGTTTATCTAGTTACTGTCCTTGCTTTCTTGCCTGTCCTAAAAGTAGCATGCACGAATGCAACTTAACAGCAACATAAGCCCTTCAAGCCCTCTTTCCTATCACTCTCAGGATATCCTTAATATATCTTAAACTTTTCAAGGAAACAAAAATGAAGTGTGAGTGGAATATTGCAAGCATCATGTGTCAGGTACAAAAGGATATGCTTGGGGTCTGCCTGTTTTAGGGGAAATGCTTGAATCCACAGAGGACATAGGATGTGATCCTTAAGAACAAGGCTCAAAGAATTTTGTTATGTTTTATGCTCTTTTACTATAATTTACAGCATGGTACACTAGTTTGACTGTTGGACTACAACTGGAGACCAGGGTTCAATTCCCACTCATTTATGGAAACCCATTGGGTGACCTTGGGTGTGTCACACACTCTTAGCCCCAGAAGGCCCCATGATAGGTTTGCCTTAGGGTCGCTGTAAGTCAAAAATAACATGAAGTCACACAACAACTATGATTTTGTTGTGACTGCTTTTAGGACAGAGGAGATGTGATAGTTCATTTACTGTATTCAGATTTAGGCCATTTATAGTCACAGATCTAAATAAAGTAAACAATCACATTTCCTGTGTAAACTTTATATATTATGGAAAAATAGGACTGTAACAAAGAAAGGAACTTTTCTTTAATATGGTTGTTACCTTAGGTTTTTATTTGAAGTTCTTGTCAACTGTTTCGTTCATACAACCACATATGGAACCCCTTGGTTGCTACCAGAAGCTGCTATCACTACACATAGAAACATATCTTACTCCTTTTCAGAGTGTTTTTGATTTAACCAGTCTCGTTGGGAGGAAAGCAAGAATTTTTTCCTGCCAGTATTGAGTACTAATGGCTGGGAGCCTAGCTTTCTGAAAGAGGTCAAGATGTGACACATATTTCCTCACCTTTCCCTCCAGATCTCAGCCTCCACATTCTTTGCCTTCTTCCACTCTCTGGAAATCTGCAGCTAATGGATTTCCATGAACTGCTCCTTCTTAAATGCCATAGAATGAACTGAGTGATGACATATATCAATAGGCACAATAGGTCTTGCTTGATATTGGCTTCTGTTCTGTATATAGTTTTCAGGTTTCAGTTGTACTTGATTTCAACTTGACCCTTAGCTTGTTGATATTTTGAAAGGAATACTTCTGCCCTGTTTTCTGTCCCTGTATGTACACTGTACATATTATACAAAGTATCTCAAAACATTCAACATCCACCAGGGCATTTCATAGGCAGCCATGGAAGCTACCGTGCTTTAGAAATACAAATATTAAGATAAAAGCTTGATGTGTGTCATGATAAAGTGGAAAACACTGAAAATATTGTTCTTGTTTCCAAGGATATATATCCCTAAACCAGGACCAATTCAGTCAGACTACTGGACTTCTGTTTACAGAATCTTTTCTGTAAAACAGATTGAGACAGGCTATATTAAGACAGTCAGGAGGGGGTCAAATTAAAATGAAGATTGCTGTAGAAAACAACTCATCATCACTGTAAGATGTGTATGTCCTTTTTGATTTGAGAAACAGATTAAAGCTAAAATCAAACTTATTCATGTAAACCTCCTCTTGCCACATTTTCTGGCATGTATCACTGAATTTTATACAATCTCACCTGTCATAGATGTATTTAAAGGTTTTATATGGTTTCATATGCCACGTCTCAAATATTTCCTAGGTGGGTTACAAATGACTTGTTATAATACGGCAATCACCTTTTGGACGGATGGAGCCAGATATTGCTTCCCTTCTATCCTCTGGTTCCAGGACAACTGGCTATTGTATGAAGCTGTTCGTTATGATGGCAAGGAAGGAAACTCCCTGCAGCTGCTCCTTTTCTAAGCCAGATGAGTCTCCCCCTTGCCATGATGTTTTGCTTTTCTGGGAGGAAGGGGCTTCTACTGAAACCTTCTATTATGCCATGGCCTTGGGGGTGATGGGACAGTATGCCTCTTTAAATATCAGATAAGAATCTTTTTTAAAACCTTAGCTGGACATGCTCATTTTCAAAAAAAGCAAACGCTATTTTAAAATAATTGTCATGTCTGATTTCAGTCTGGCATCTGATTTTTTTGTCTATCCTGAGGGTAGAAGGAGGTAGGGAAAGTATGAAATAACAAGGATAACCTTAAAAGAAGCTACAGCCTCAAACTCTAAAAATATCTGATGTTCCCTTTCCCCTTGTTGAATCCTCTTGGGAAGCAGAAATATCTATCAAGTAGATGGTTTCCAGAGATACAATGTTTGCTGAAGTTTAAAGAGGGTTATTTTAGACTGCACTTTCCAAATTTTATTTCTAAAACATAATTAGGGCCTGTTCAGCTCCAGCCAAATAACTGCATATATGGTGGTGCCAGTTAGCAATTCCCATAAAGATGTGCAAAAAGTAAAATGGAATGCCTTTATAAAGACATTCTGTTCTTTGTGCCATGCACGAGACTCTATTTGTCTTCATAAAATATGACTAGTTAGAAGGAAATGATTCCTCTGAATGAGTTTCCTGTTGTAGATTCTTGTGTGCAACCCAGACAGAGAAAACAGAAAAAGCTAGAGTACAAGCACACAACTCACACAACTGGTATGTATATTACTTCTACTGACAGTGATTTTTATTCAAGATTCTTCTGGCCCAATAGTTATTTTCAATGCCCCCCAACCAGCTGTAATGAACAAGATTCTATGTGTGAACAGGAGAGAAGGTAGAAAGGAAGAAGGTAAAAACATGGGTCCCCTGCTCATAATTGAGTTATGTAGCAAATGAAAAGATGCATCCTGGAAATCCTACACACATATGATGGCAACTGCCTATCTGTCTCCCCAGCCCACAAGAACACAATGCAGAAACCATTATTGAGGCTATTAATTAAACTGTGACTAGAGGTGCCTTTTGCTTCCAAAGAAACACTCTGCTAGATCAAGACAATGTTCTACCTAGTCTAGCATGGACTGCTGCTTCCTGGAAAAAGGGCACAAAGAAAATACTCTCTGTGTCCACAAGTAGCTCATGCTATAATAAGTTTGTTACATTTGCTAGTCCCAACTAGATTTGACTCAATGAATCAACAAAACTTTCACAAGTGTTGAATTACCAAGTTCCCACTGATTTATCTGACCTACTCCAGTTAACAGCTGACTTCAGAGCTTAGTCTTTAATATGCTGCAGGATCCTTCATTATTTTTCACCTCTGTCTACTGATGTTCAAAGGTACACTGACTCTAAACATGAGGATCCCACCAGCATCAAATGTTCTCTTAGGAGTTTAGGAGACTGAAGAATCTCCACACAAGTAGGCTAGTGTTTGATAGGTTATAGCTGCCATACATCCCACCTCCAGCCCAAAGCAGAATTTCAAGTCAGACATAAAAGTTCTAGCTGGAGAGAAGTTTTCAAAGAATTTAAGACTACTGAAATTTCGCAGGATGTTTCACAACTGCTCTGGATACAAAGTATGCCCATGCAATATACCTCTTCCAAACCATCATGATCACAATCACAGAACTGCATGAATAAAAAGTGGGCAAAAATCACTGTGCAGGTATCTCTCGGACGTCACCTCACAACAAACAGGTCTATTGGCAGAATTCCATCAACAAATGAAAAAATTCTTTACAAAACATAATTTATGTCAGACAAGTCTTTCATTCATGATTGAATCCACAATGATTTTCTGTTTTGTCAATCTACATCCACTGGCTGACACTTAAAATCTTTTTCATTTATGTTAGCATTATTATTTATTTGTTTGTTTGTTTGTTTGTATCCCGCCTCTCCATATGGATCGAGGCGGCGAACTACTTACAAATAGCATGTATTTCGAAACATTTCTATACATGCCCCCAACAAGCTGGGTACTCATTTTACCGACCTGTGAAAGGATGGAAGGCTGAGTCAACCTTGGAGCCCGGCAGAATTGAACTCACAACCTTGTGGCTTGCAGTACTGGCATTTAACCACTGCGCCACCAGGGCACCTGGTGTTGTTTTATGTGTTGTTTTACAAATAAATGGTAGATAAGACAAGATAAAAATGATTCTTCAGCCTCTCTCTCAGTTCAACCTGGCCCAGCTTCAGTTAACCTCCATTTTTCAGAACATACTGATATCAGTTTTACAGCCTAAAGCAAACTTGAATCCTCAACACTGGTTGCAGTCTTGTTTTGAATAACAGTTAAGACCTGCAGCTTTCAAACAATTATTTCTGGAACTATGCTATTAATTTCAATGTTTCTTAGTAGAAAATGGCCTGAGGATAGCTCACCAGGCTAGCCACTGATCAACTGTCAAAAAGTAGAAGCATCGCCAAAAAGAGGAGGCATCATTTACATGTGCTAATTTAATGTATGCAAATATAGGCATAATTAGATATAACTAACATAATTTAAGCAGAAACATAATTGAAGTCATCATAGCATGGAAGATGGTGACCAAGGTGGCATGTATGCCTTCCCCAAGGCTTCTAATAGCTCTTTATCTTTAATTCAAGCCAAAGAGCTTCAGTTTGTCTCCTCTTCTTCCTATGTATCTTTACCAGCCCTTCTACCAACTGCAAACTCTTCTAGATCTTCTTGGAGTCTTTGTATTATATATATATCCATGCCAACATATGTCAATATATGTGTGTGTATGTGTGTATCTAAATAGCAACTGAGCACTTAATCTGCTCATTACACTCATTAAATGCCTTAAACCTGTGGTGTTATTAACTAGATTCTATACACTAATTCAAAGGCAAAAATTCATATATATATATATATATATATATATAATTGAAAAAAGCACCAACTCTAGTTCACAGACATAAACACCCTTTGTTTGTATCCTAAAAGCATCTTTCCTTCCATCAACACCACCACAATCCTGGCCCTTCATGTCCACCCATGAGATTGGCTTAGAGGGGCAGACAAGAAGTTGGAGGCTTGGGGGAAGCAGGGAAATCCATGCTGAGTGGTGAAACAAAAAAGTGAAGATACCTAAAAAGAATTTTTGGTAAGACACACACACACACACACACACACACACAGGGAACAGGATGGGGAATGTATACTTAGAGAAGGTTGAATACTCAAATAAGTTAGAGACTAATTGAAAGAAGACCCCCTTCCCGACTCCCACACTCATTTCTCTCATCATTTTCTTTCTGGATCCAAATGAAGAGTACTTTTTGAACTAGAGAAGTAGTCAGATGAACAGAAGGCTTTTGGTCCCTTTAATTGTCATTGTTTTTTATCTGATGAATTAATATTAAAACAGCATTTTCTGCCACAGCACTTCTGCATTTCATCACAATAACCATATCCTACTTCTATAGCTGAAAAACTAAACTGTTGGTTGTTAGAGCTATAGTGTTATATTCAGAGAAGAGTCTAGGTAAGTTATTGTTGTTATGATTACAGCTCCAAAGAATTCCCCAGCACCTATGGGATTTTAAGAGTTACAAACTAAAAAGTAATTTGCCAAGCTTTGATTTGGAGGAAATGTGCCACTGAATGTGAGTTGCTGGGAGCTAACAGCAAGAGATACACAGGCATCCCAGACCCATTTCACCAGCAAGAGATACACAGGCATCCCAGATCCATTTCGCCAGCAATGGTCCTTTAGTCTGATCCAGCAAGGTTCCTCTTCAGTTCTTATGTCAGACCCATGTCAGACAATAGGTCTGAAGTGAGCTTTTAGAATCTGCAATGTAGACATGTCCTAAAGCTAAAAGATAGGGATTTCCCAGTGACCCTTTGTCAGAGCAGTTTCAAATCCACATCCAAACCAAGTGACAGGATCACATTAGCTTTCAGCAAAAACTAATGACAAGTATATCATGTGTAATTGAATTTTATGCCTTTAAACATTGGACATTGAACATTGGACTTTGAAAATTGGTTTGAATATTGGACTATGAATCTGAGATCAGGGTTCAATTCCACACTGAGTCAGGGAAACCCACCGAGTGGCCTTGGGTGCATCACACACTCTCAGTCCTAGAAAAATGCCTCATAGATTTGCCTTAGGGTTGCCATAAGTTGGAAATGACTTGAAAGCACACAACAAAAGCAAATAAAGTTATTGCCCCAACAGGGACTTTGAATCTTGTTTTATGTCCAGCATGACATCCTGGCATTCATATCACACAGAAATCATCTTCAAAGTGAAATGATTTTGCTTTGGCCAATTTGTGAAGTGAATGGCTGACTACTGCAGTGTGGTATAGTACATTGGGCTATAACTGTAGACCAGGATCTAAATTCCTGCTCAGCCATTGTGACCTTGAACAAGTAATATTTTCTCAGCCTCAGAGGAAGGCAAAGGCAAACCCCCTCTCAACAAATCTTGTCAAAAAAAACCCTGTGATAGGTTCACCACGGAGTCATCATCAGTCAGAAACAACTGGAATGCACACAAGAACAGAGAGTTCCTAGACCTTCCACATATCTTCATGACACAGTGCTACAGCCAGTATATTAAATCCCGCACCGCCTGTGGCTGATACAAACTATTAAAAGCTACAAGCTGGGATACTGTGCACCATCAATTGAAAAAGAAGCATTTCTCCTGCTATTTTCTCTGTTATAAAAGCATGTTTGAGTGTAAAATCAGTAACGGGTTTATAAATTTCACATAAAGACAAGAACAGTTTCCACCAAGGAATGCCTAATTTTGAAAACACATTACATAAAAAGAGCTGCGGGTACAAAGAACAAGTTTCCAGAGTGAAACTGATCTTGCCAAGACAAGTAGAGCATTACAAACCAGGCAATTAAAATTAAAGTCCCACAGGAAGGGAGTGTCAATTGAAACTTGCATCTCAAGAAAAGACCTCTCCAGTTTGGGGAGGGGGAGGTAAGGAAAAAGAAATGATGCTCATTCTCTCACACAGTGACAGACTTAAAAAGAAGGCAAAGCTTTAGACTCGTTCTAGCGTAGGAACCTGAAAAGAACTGGGTTGAATGAGATCAAACAACTATCTAGTCTAGCATCCTATTTCCTACAGTGGCCAACCAGATGCTTCTCGAAAGCTCATAAGAAGAACATGAAGGTATTAATTCTATCTCACTGTTATCCCCAACAATCAAAAGGTATACTGCCTCCTACAATGGAGGTAATATTTAGCCATCTTGATTAGTAGCTATTAATAACATAATCTTTTGTTACTTTGGCTAGTCTTTTAAAACCATATATATTATCAAACATCATAAAGACTTCCTTCTTGCATCCCATGCATACTTTTATAACAAGGTTAAAAGAAAACAGCTGTGTTAGTCCTCTTCAGTATAAAAAAGTGGGGGAAGGAAGGAGAAGGGGGAAAAAAGGAGTTTTTTTAAGAAAGTTAATGGCACCTTTGAGTCTAATAGGTTTACAGAATGAAAGTTCACAGATTGTAATCCACTTCATCAGATGCACTGAAGTATGCAAATATATAATGAAGCACATCATGCATCATAAGTAAATATTTTTAAAAGAAATATCCATAATTTTCTTCTCTAAATTGTCATATGTTGTCATTTATTTCCAGGCCTTCTACTTGCACTTCTTGTTTGAGGGATCGTCCCCCACTGTCGATAATGTCAATCCAAAACTGACTGACTACATGGTTCCATGAAGTCATTGCAGTCACAATGTGATTTCTGACTGACTGTGATTATCTAATAAAGAAGCACTTTTACATTTAAAATAATTGAGCTAAAGCAGCAGCAGATATGGGGAGCAATAGTTGCAAAAATAATGACTGAAGGAATGCAAGGTAGGGGATTTTCTTCTTGAATTCATTTTGCAATATCAATATAGCAATTTTTCATATCAAAAAACAAATAGTTAAAAATTAGCTATATTACCACTAGCTAAAACATTTTGAATACCTTAGCATTGTTAAATTCATGCAATTTAATTGATGCTTCACTTGACATATACTTAGGATCAATAAAAAACAAACAGTAAACAAAAAACAAAAATAGAGAATGATTGATTACTGACCTCTTTCCTGTCCCCTATTATCTATAATTAGATTTTCAGTTCCTCAAGAAAGATACTTGCCTTTTTTTCTCTCACGTTCTTTTGCAAAACACCATGGTATACTTGCTTATTATCAGCTTTGGCTGATACGCCAAGAGCTTATTATCAGCTTTGGCTGATGTGCTAACTGCACTCCTTCCTAGAAAGATGACCTAAAGATGGTAGTGCACACACTGGTAACCTCAAGGTTGGACTTCTGCAATATGCTCTACATTGGGCTACCTTTGTACCAAGTTTGGAAACTCCAGCTGGTTCAAAATGTGGCAGCCAGATTGATTACAGGTGCAATGAGGAGTGAACATATCACACCGATATTAAAATCACTCTACTGGCTGCCAATTAGTTTCCAGGCAAAGTATAAAGTGTTGGTTATTACCTTTAAAGCCCTACATGGTTTGGGTCCAAGTTACTTGCAGAATTACCTCCTCCCATACAATCCGCCCTGTACACTCAGGACCTCTGGGGGCCATTTACTTAAAACAGCTAGGACTTGAATGACAATGAGCACACAGAGGACCTTCTCGTCAGCCACTCCTAGATGGTGGAATGACCTGCCAGAACAGATTCGACAGCAAAATAAGCTGGTTGAATTTTAAAAAGTACTTATCTCTTCCAGTAGGTCTAAACAGTCTAGTTTTAATTGTGCTCTTAATTGTATTTTTAATTGTACTTTAACTGTATTTAATTGTACTTTTAACTATGATATATTTTAATTATAGTATACTTGTTCCATGTGTATTTTAACTACAACTTTTAACTCCATCTATTCTGTACCCTGTCTCAAGCCCTGTGGAGAGGTGGGTAATTAATAATTTATTTTTTATTATTATTATTATTATTATTATTATTATTATTATTATTATTATTATTATTATTATTATTTCTATTTTACCATTCCCTCTATTGTTTCTGCTGTAACAAGGATATGCCATCTTTGTAAAAACCATGTACAATGGTAGTGCGAAATAATCACACATGCAAAAAAAAAACCAAGCAAATGCAATGATAATGATCTCATTAATGAATGAATAAACCTTCCATTTAGACTTTTCTATCTATGTTCCATGAACCTGGCCATCTGACTACCTTTTTTGACCTACAATATTAAGACGGGCAGAGGACAGTAGGGATTGAAACATGCCTCTAAAATGGAGCACAGCCAATTAGAACAAATTGGAAGTCCTTTCAGCCAGCATATACTGTTCACCTTTTTCTCACAGGTGGATGTAATTCAGAACAGATTTTACATGCACAGGAAACCAGAGTGCAACATTTCATGTGTCAGGCATTTCTGGCTGAATACATAAACATCTTATGAGTCTCATGAGGCGAAGCTCATTTGCAACTGCAGCTACCATCCCTGTCACAATGATGTTTCACTGAGCACTAAACACCATAATATCTTACTGTGGCTGATCTTCCAAGCAGGATTCAAATGGCTTTCTTTTTTGTCATTGGCCAATAACATATGGTATTCCACTATACTTTAACACTAGAATCATACACATATTACTGAGCAGTAAATGCAGTTAAACACAATGATGTTTACTTCTGAATAGACACACAGAGACGTGCAATCTATAAGATTCACACTGCTCTTTGATGCTTCTTAATATATACAGTTTAACAGCACAATTTGGGTATGCTTCCTCAAAATTGTTTCAGTGTACTTAATGTCATTTGTTCTTCCTACATAAGTAGGCATGTGCTGGTAAAAGTCAAGGCAGTCAGAAAAGAAGATACTACAGATTCATTGGATTAATAAAAGAAGCCACACCCCTGAGTTTGAAAAACGTGCACAGGACTGTTAATAATGGGATCTTTTGGAGATGTTTCTTTCATTGGGTTACCATTAAGGGAGTTGACCTGACAGCACATAATAACAACAAATGGGCCTAGGACTGCTCATACTCTAAAATAGGATGGTGAAGCGATGAACAACAAGCTGTTTTACTTAAACAGAAAACCAGAGCCTGGAAAATGGCCATAGTAGCTGTGAACTTCTGAGTGTTTCCAGACTAAAACTCCAAAAAATAACTTCTCCAAGCTCTGCAGGAGGTAACAGCAAATGATAAAAAATGCCAATTTATTTCCAAACCAGAACAGATGTATGATTTGCAAAAGTGTGCCAAAGAGTCTTTTCTAGGAGCATTTTCAACATATTTGGAGCAAAGGAGAAATTCTGAACACAAAAGGAAGTTCAGAGTACAAAGGAGGTATGTGCACACTTATTTACTAGGATTAGTTGCTCTGCTTGCAGGTTCATCAACAGCTCAGGAGCATGTAAAGTCGAAGGCTTTCATGGCCAGAATCCGTGGGTTGTTGTGGGTTTTTTGGGCTATGAGGCTGTGTTCTAGTAGTATTTGCTCCTGACATTTCACCTGCATCTGTGGCTGGCATCTTCAGACGATCTGGAGACATGGAGGTGGAATGGAGTTTACCGCATACCTTGCAGCTGTGGACAGGTCTACATAGGGACTACAAAACGCAGCATCCAAACATGAATCAAAAAACATGAAAGACACTGCAGACTGATCCAGCCAGAAAAATCAGCAGTAGCAGAACATGTTATAAACCAACCTGGGCACAGAATGCTATTTGAAAACACAGAAATTCTGGACCATTCGGACAATTACTATGTCAGACTACACAGAGAAGCCACTGAAATCCATAAACACCTGGACAATTTCAACAGAAAAGAAGAAACTCAGAAAATAAACAGAAGTTGGCTACCAGTACTGAAAAATACTAAAATCAAGACTCAAAAATATGCCAATGGACACCACCCAGACTCAGGAGGTCTCTCTACAGGAAACAATACAATGGATTGCTAATGAGTACTCAAATGCACACACAATTGTTACGCATATCCCCTGACTAACACACAACTCCAGGGGCTAGTCCACTCAACAATGGGCTATCTCACAGGCCAGTTGCATCACTAATGCATCACAAATGCAAAGCCCTCCCAGCCGGGGATCTCACAAATATATATACTCCATTCCACCTTCATGTCTCCAGATCCTCTGAAGATGCCAGCCACAGATGCAGGCGAAACTTCAGGAGCAAATACTACTAGAACACAGCCTAATAGCCGGAAAAACCCACAACAACCCACAGCTCAGGAGCAGTTCATTCAGATTTACTTATGGTTGTCCAGTTAATAATCACTTACTTTGAACAAGAGCTTTCTCAAAAATCACATATGTTTATGGGGCCATTAACACCCAGTGAACATTGAGGGGAAGTGAGAATAAGTGTAAAGTATTTTTGGAGGATGTAAAGAATTTTCAGAGAAGGAGAATCAATCTAGATTTTCAGATTTATTGGAGGCTTGGAACCTTTGTAATGCTCTCTATTACTTCCCTCAGACTTTTTCTAGAATCAGAAATGCAGTAGGTACAGAGGAGACAGTATTGCAATGATTCAAAGCTTCTACAACACTTTTTTTTAAAAAAGAGAAAGCACACACAATGCCATCTCATACATATTTTAAAAAGAAAAATCTGAAAGAGATTCTGCCTCTACCCTTTAAAAAAAATGCACAGGTGAGATGCAGAAATACAGAGCAATTATTTTCAAAGCAAGCCAAAGGCTCCTTCATAACAGGTTTATCACCTATCATTCATTAAGAGCTTCATCTTACTGCGTTCAGTCACCTTGGTGGCATCACTGTTCACAAGATAACAGTTTCATCACATAGAAAAGGCTCCATTTCCCCACCTCCAGCAACATAATAACAGATATAAAATAGCACAAGAGTGGAAAATCTTCACAACTCCATCCAGTCCTTTTGCAGTGACTCATTCCTTAGATCTGTCCTCCCTAGTGACCTGCTCTTTCAGTATGCCTTCCATCTGCTAAAATAAAAAGAGGTTACACAAAATCCATCAAGTACTGGAAATCATATGTAGTGCTATATGTAGTGCTTCAACTGGGAGTTCAACTTAATTAGCATTCAGAGTCATCTTAACCCTCTCCTCATTCCTTCCCATTTCAAAAGTTAGCATTTTGTTTCCCCTGACAACCCACATTCACAAGGCTTCAGTCATGTCATGGTGAAGACTAAGTGTCAGATTTTTTATGCCCTGTGAGCATGTGGTTTGTCCAGATCCCAACATGCCTTTTGTTAGAGCAATACTGAAAAAACAGCTTCTTAACTATTTGAATTAGCAGTGGTATGTGTATCAGTAATGAATTTTGTAAAATTTCAGTACCAACAGAGACAAAAGCTCCAAGAATCAAGAGTTTGCAATCAACTGGTGAAGGGTTAAGCTAGATGTTATCTGAGTCCAGGATTGGATCTATAGTCAAAAGAGCAATCCAGAGAGAACAGGGAAGATGGAAGGTGACTAGCTTTCTTAGGGACTGGCTTAACCCATATGACTCTGTCTAAATCCACTGAAGTCTTTCCTCTCTGGCTCTTTTATTATAAATATCCAATTAGTGAGCATCCAGAGGCTTCTCAGATGTGACACTTTGGTGATGCACTGCCCAGAGAGATCTGATAAATTCCATGTTCCCCATTTGAGGTATGATTTCAAAATGTTTTTTTTAATGCTGGCAAGCATTCTCATTTGATTTCTTTTGTGGGATCTAAACAAATTGAAATAAATCAAATAGAACTATATAAGGCAGGCTGACAAACAGCAAGGAGTACCAGAGTGTCAGTACTGAGTGAAGGAAAGAGACACAGGGTAGAGTTTTACCAGGACTGTCCACCACTCAGAGACTATAAACAGTTTATCAGAAAGCTAAGCATCATGCCAAAACAACTACCCCAGTCAAAGATTTCACTGCCTTGGGTCAGATTAATCCAAAGTAGGGTTCAGGGAAGCAACATACAGATGGAGAACGGGCAAATGAGTCCAGTCTATAATCAAAGCAGCAAGAGAAGAGAGTTAGACAGGCAAGTCAAAGCTAGCTATTGTCCAGCCAAAGATCAGGTATAAGTATTCAGATGCTAAGCCAGGTCAAGAAGGATCAGTGGCTTGGTCCTGGGAAGAATGTTATCTTTTCTCTAGATTTTGCAACTACCAAAGCTCCTGATATGAATACAAGAAGCTTCAAGTTCTGCTTACACTGCTATGTTGCTAAGGTAAAGCTGACTACAAACCATTTATAGGAACCAATCACAGCACTCAGAGCTGGAGTTAGCTGGGAAGCTTCTTTGGAGAATACTCTCCTCAGTAAAACATACCTTGCGATATTTGTATGGAGACAAAGGGAAGAATTGTCACCTATGGATCTCAGATCCAGGGATTTTGGCCATCCCATACTGGTACACACTAGTCAACAGTGCATTTCAATACACTTCCATCTATAATTTCAGTGTCAAAAAGAACAAACATTCACAGTGTATCCTGGAGCTAAATGCCTAGCAATGTTTCTGCCTAGAAACAATGGGAGGTGCCTTAAAAAAATAAATTCATGGATTCAGTATTATCTACCCTTACTATAATAATGATGGAATCACTAATGTGCCTAGATCCTTGGATGTAAAGGCACAAGTGGACTGTCAAAACCTATCCATCCCTATATAAAAGTAAAAGAGGAAAAAAAATGAGACAACAATAGGGTTGGAGATAGATTAAAAGTGAAGAGTCTTTAGAGAGCGGAGAGTCTTTGGTGACTCCCATTCATTTGATCTGCGTTTGAACATCTGTTTTTGATTGCACTAAAGTTCTTTGATTCAAAATTTGGAAGCAAGATATCATCATATGATGATAACTCTACATTTATGGTTAATATTCCTTCATACAAATATCATATGTTGAATGGGTATTGATCTATATTTTCTGTGAAATTAGAAACAGAACACAAACATTAACACTAATACCTGGCCATACAGGTTAATATTACCAGCTTTGCAAGTGAAGGCGTACAGTTTGAACTATTTCAAATGCTTCTCAGGTCTAATGTTGCAGGCATCTGCCTGGGTCATCTACCCTGAAATCAAGCCTTATGTATTGACAGAAAAGAGAGACACATTAGAACTTCAAGTGAAACAGATAAAAGCTAACAGTTCTTCAACTGATGTGCACAATTTTCATGGAAAAATCAGGAAGTGAGGAACAATGACAGATGAACTGTAGTGGGGGCTCTACCTATTTTGCACAATTATCTGGAGCAGATTATATGGATATTCTTAAGAAATCCTAAGAGTAATATATTGCAATTTTATGCTCTTAAGGTAACTCATGGTAACTAGGTGTGTAAAGAATACTCTGAAGTTTTCTTGTTCTCAGCAAGAAAGGTTGTCCTGATATATCAAGACACTGGGCTTTTCCGCACTTTGGAGGGGAAATGGGGCAGTCCATTACTTACTGGACTGGCATGCTTTTCCTGATGATCCACGACAGTCCAGAGCTGTGTGTGCCTGCTTTACACACTCTCTGGCGACGAAAATGGAGGCTTCTGGTTGGCAAAGGCTCTCCACCAATCGGAGAAGCTCTCCAGCCGGAAGCCCGCCCCCAGAAGATCTGCAGACTCCACACCGGAGCATGCCTGTAGATCTATACTTTACAGAGCGACGGGCTGGAGCGCACCGCAATATTGAAAGTCCTCTTTTAATCAGTCTTTCAATAGCACGGGCGACCAGCAGTTCTGGGCGTTCCGGAGCGGGCTGAAGTCCGGACAAACAGTAAGTAGTCCGAACCCAGCTCGCTCCCAAATGTGAATGTCCTTGTGGGAGGATGCACCAGCCCATTTCAAAAATAAAATGCGGAAAAGGCCACTGTTGACAAAATGGCCAACTGCCACAAAAAAACAAAAACAAAAAAACATTTCTGTGTAGAATACAACATGCATCATGCAAAGTACAGTGTTTTCTGTACAAAACCTCACTTTTTTTTTTTTTTTGCACAAAATTAAATCTTGAGGGATGAAAAAAGTTAAAAGTGCACAACATTCAACATTTTACCCAGCAGGGAAAAGGCTTTTCAAATTATTCATCCTCACATGAATAAGTTGGGATTTACATTCTTAAAGGTAACACTAATATTTGTTAGTGTTAGAAGCAGTTTCTGGGTATGAATTAATAAAACAATTTTAACTCTATGTATGAACATGGGCCAAAAGAGGCTTGCAACATGTCTAAATAAACAAATAAACAAATAAAGGACAATTAGGCAAACCTCTGCGCAAGCACTTTGCTGCCATTTCATCACTGGACTGTTTCCTCTACTGTCTAATTTCCATTTCATCAAGGGACCCCTGACCTCTTGTCCTAAACATTCTGAACACTCACTCCTATCATTATTCTCCTCTTAGAATACAGTGCAGCCTGGAAGAAGAAACAGAAATGGGGTTCTTTGAATCCAGGGTTATTTCTTCCCCCATCCCTGGAGCTAAAAGTCTGGCTAGAGCTGAAAGCCTGGCTGACATGTAAAACAGGAGAGCAATGTTCCATCAGTTCTTGTATTCTGGGGAATTGGGAATTCTTTTGTTTTACAGCAAAGAAAACCACAGGCGTTTTCCATTTTAACTAAAATTTCAAAGAGGTGGAGGGACATGCCAGAATAATTCCAGTAATATCAAGGGTGTCCAAACCAATATTCCTGGTTTTCTTGGCATTATAATTTGCTTTTAATATGCATTAAAAAACAGAATAAGTGCCAAGACTACTTAATAGGCAGGAAGGGGGAGACTAGTGGGGAAAAGAAGACAAATAAGAATATCTCAGCTGTCCATTTAGGGTAATGAACATATACTTAATGCTTTCATGTGCTTTCTCAGGTCAGGCTGCTATGGCTTATGAACACAGAAAAAAATGATAAATATATAAATAAGTAGGCACACATGATAAGGATGATAGACTCAGCTCCTGCTTTGAGCTGTATATGAAATCCTGAGATGGAAAGATGACAGATATACTTAATACAGTCTCCTTGTCAACTTCCATGGATTTTTAAAAAAAACCTTTTTACAGGCTCTAAAGCACAGAGAAATAGAGAATGTTATACTTTAGAAAAAAATGTAACGTTCCCTGTCTCATACAAACATATGTATTGTTTAAAATAACGAGTTGCCTTCTGATTGGTGCAAACCAAGGCAGAAGACTGGAAGAAGGTAAAAACAAATGAACAGAAGCCCTGCAGGGTGTGGATGGCACTGGAAGTGGTGAAAAACATACAGTCCCCCCGACACCTCTTTCAATCTTCTGCAGCTTTTTTCACAAATGGAATGTGGTATCCATCCTGCTTTTCTTGCCTTTCCTGCACCCAAATAGAAGCTGATATGAAAAACAGCAGCTGGATTTGGGTCCAGGAAATTAAAAACAAATTCAAAGCAAAACTATGAAAGGTTAAGTTTAAAAAGAAGAAATTGAAGCATGAAGTATTGTAAAGAACACCTACAATACTTGGAAGTAAGAAAGGTGTGATTACTCAGTCCAGCAAAGTTTTTTGAATGTTAAAGGATGTGTTGAATTTGGATTCCTGGAAGGATATGGTGGAAGCTTTTAAATCCTACTGTGATAACTTTAATAGGCATTAGAAGGATAAAGTTGTTCAAGTCAGTTATCTGACATCACACCAGAGGAGGTACCCAAAGTGCTATCTTACATGTTGTTTGTGGTCTGAGGACTTGGTCAAAGTGTATGGAGAGATATTCTTTATCCTTGCCCAACTTGTTTTTTTACATTAGGTTAAAAAGGTTTGACCAAGTAGAGCCATATAAGACCATGAAACATTTCCTTTAGAAGTCCCTGGTTCTCAAAGGTTTTATCAACTATTACTTGATGACAGAATATCCACTTTTGTGACCAGGGTGCAGAACAGGTTTGCAGAGCTCCAGATCCAAGTATTTCAGGATTAAACAGATGATCTGGACTTATAGTTTAGACTGAGTACTTAAACAGCCTTGAACACTTTGACAGACTACATCTTTCCTGAGAAAATTTGGGTGTGTATAACACTGTTGATTAACCTTGACCTCTCGGTGGCTTTCGATAGCAACCATTTGATCAGTTCTATTCGCTGAGGCTGAGGCCCTTGATAAGGATGCAGTTCTTCACTGATTTTGTTCTCAGTGGAACCAGTAATTTCAGAAATGTCCCCAATCTTATAACATCTCTGAAAAATGTAGGTTCTTTAAAGACTATTCGCAATTTAGGACTTAATCTTTACAAAATTCAGGCTTTTTTTTTTTGGTTCAGAAAACAGAATTTTCAGCACAAACAAAATAGTATTTCTGTAAAGAAATATTTTCTGCATAGAACTTTTGTTTTCTGCACAGAAAATGTTGTGAATTTTGTGCAGGGTAAGTCCCAAACTGCAAAGATTCTTGTCAATTCAGGATTCTCCTAGTCAGGTTTCTTGACACTCAGAAAACATAAGGGAAATATTTTCAAATTTCCATCTCTAGATCACCCTAGGTCACTGTGATACAGTGGCTCCATCTGTATTTGCAGCATCAGTTTTAGAAAATCATACTGAAGGATGCATTCTCAAACCATCATTTGAAGTATGAGAAGTTGCACAATCTTGTTTTCCATGCTTTTTAACATCTACATGAAGCTGCTGGATGAGGTAGGTCATCCAGAGATGCAGAGTCAGGCTGATGATATCCAGCTTCACTTCTTTGTAACACATGATTCAGGTGAAGATCTGGAGGATCTGAACTACCATCTGGATTCAGTAACGGGAACACATTGTCTCTGAAGGAGCAGATAGTCTGTTTCACTAGAGACCAAATGACTTCAGCAACTCAAAGCATCTTTCACTTGCTTTGGCTGCACAGGGATAGCTTTGCCATGAAGATCGATGCTTTAACATCTTCACAGTTTATCACTTATGCTATATGTGGGAATGTCTTTGAGAGTGGTTCAGAAGCTTTAACACAAACAGAATTTGGTTGCTAGAATTCTAACTCATTTATATAGATAGAACTGTTCACACTAGCTTCCTATTCATTACAAAGGCCAAAGCAAGGGCTAATAATCATCTTTAAAGTTAAAAAGAGTTATGTAGCCCAAACATCTGAAGAACTGACATCAATAATATCATTCTACCCATTCAGAGGGTATAACCAGAACAGTGTAGAATGATAAGTTCCAAATATAAGATCTTGCTGCTGAGAGAAAAGAAAATATTATGCATAAACTGAATGGCATGTGATTGCTTGTCAAAGTATTCTGCAAATACAGATACTAGAACTACACCATGTGGGCCTGGCTTCATTTCCAGGTGAAGACATTAACCTCCATGCTTTCTTCATGTTTACAAATATCCTTATCACACAACAATGTTACAGTGCTATACTTCACTTTGGCTGCCACGGCAACACCCTGTTTAATTGTGGGATTTATCATTTTGTGAGACCTAAGAGCTCTCTGTTGAGAATTCTAAATGCTCCTCCCTAAACTGCATATCCCAATATTCCACAGGATGTTGCCATGACAGTTAAAGTGGAACATAGTGCTATAACAGCATAGTGTGGTATGTTCCAAATATAAGATCTGGCAGCTGAGGGAATTAAAAATTATGCATAAACTGAATGGCAGCTGCTTGAATTGTCATTTGGAGTATGGCTCAAAATGACTTCGATGCTACTGCAATATAAAATCCTTACTTTGACCACCTACTCTTCAAAAAATGGATCAAGTTAACATTGACATGCATTAGATAGATATGTACTTCAGGTACCAGAATTATCAAACACCCAACATCACAAACAAAAGAAACAAGTAGACGGTGTTGTTTAGTTCTGTGGCAGTACTGGTTGATGTCCACGACTTGGACAAAAAAAGTTTAAAGGACAGACTGCACATGCACAGAAATGAATTTTTTATTCTAGTCTAAAGAACTTTCAGGACCATAATGCCTGTGTTCTATTTGAGGAGACCATTATAAGCTACGGGAATTGAATTTCCAAGCCAAGAAATTAGAAACTTGGTGACATATTTAACTAGGATGAATATTCTAAAGACTAGTATTTGAAGATGCACACTTTGTTCAAAAGCTTTTTGACAAGCATATTCTTTGATGGTATCAGCAATTCAATTTAGAGAAAAAAGGGTCTTTAAATTTTGTCATATTTTACTCTACCTTGAAAATAATCTTTGATTTGTGTGCAGTCTGAGTTAATAAACAGAAATGCCATCAGACACACAGTAAAGATTCCTAAGGAGGTTAAATTAAAGGATTTGAAATAATATTAGAATCATAGCAAAGAGTATTTAAGAACTTCCTACCAAGACAGGCTTCTCCTGAAGTATGTAAAAACTACCCCACTATTTTATACAGTGGTTTGCTGGCTTCCAGCAGTTTTTGCTTCCTACCCTGGTGAAGAGAAGCTTTAAACAACCAGCTAAAGCTAAAGAGAGATGTAAACAGTGGACTCGCTGTTGCTAGGCACCCAGAGGCCTCTGATGAGCCAGGCTTGAAGACAGATGCAGATATTTGTTCTAATGAACAGAGAATCTCATTAAAATGAAGGGATGGGTTGAACTATTAAGATGGTTTTGTCCAACTTGCTAAAATGCAATGCAAGTTTTATATCCCTCCCTCGTCAGAGTCACTGGAATTTAATATTGTTCAAGTTTCATTATCTGCAGGTGCTTTTTTTCAGTATACTGCAGTGCCATTTCAGAACACAATACGATCTATAGTGAGCCCTCTACAGCACAGAGGTTGTCCCAAGAAAAGTAGCAGTGGTCAGCATGAAAAGTGAGTGGTGAATGAGTGTTGCACCAAATTTTGGAAGGACAATGAGCACAAAAGGGAACTTCTGAAGGCAGTTTCTAGGAAAAACTCCCATGCCAAAACTAACTTTTGTACCTCTTTTCCCCAAGTACTATGACAGGAAACATGCATATACGAACCAGTTCAGCCTAATTTTGTGCCAGATCTGTATGCAGAAATAAACATTTTACAACATGGAAGGAAATACCTTCTGATCATTCTGCAAATCACTATTAAAAGGCACAGGACATTCATAGATAATTAACTGGCAAATCTGATATCTCGCATGAATCAGGTCTCTTGACCATTGTGGCAGAGAGAATAACTAGCACCCCCATCACAACCATCAAACACAGAATTTGGCTATCTCTGTATTTACCTCAGAAATATGTATACTCTTCTATAAATAGAATTTATAATTTAAACAAACAGCTTTCTCCAAATATGATTATAGACCCCTGGAGAACCTTTCACTGGGTTATAAATTGGGGTGGCAAGTGCAGCTCTGACACCACATGTAACTACTACCACCATAACTATTTTGGCAGCCTTCTACCCAGATTCCACAAGCTGGTCCCCCCACCCCCATTTGAAAAAGATAAAATAAATGTGCTTCTGCATCTGCTGAACCATCTAGTAAGCCCACAGCTACAAGTCTTTCTTTGAACTGAGGAGCGTTCAGCTTGATGGTCTTCTCAATCAAACATTTCTCTCTGTTTCATGTATAGTTATTCTCTGGAGGTTTACAAAGAAGTATTCATAATGTCAACAATGCTATTTTTGTCCTTACCATAGTTAAATGCTTCCACTATTGATCCCGATGACTGCAGTGTATACAGAATATTGAGCAGCTAAACCAGGCAAAGGGTGTTCCCTCTTATGTTGGAATAAACTACAAGCTGTCTGCATTCAGCCAATTAATTTAACCTACTGTGGATGGAAGTGTGCCAGATCTTCCAAGGAGAAAGATCTGTTCATGTCCCTTCTTTGTCAGTTACACAGCTCTTCCAGGTGACTTCTTATACAAGAAGAAAAGATAAAGGAGTCTCTGCCCTGATTCCCTACTCTGACGCAACAGAAAGTCTTTGGGACAGTGACTCACCACAGTGTTAGGAGGCAATTTATTGTTTGGAGTTTTTTTAAAAAAAATCTTACTTGAATAATTATTCTGCCTATTTAGGACTTCCCATCCTGGCTCTTCTTCCCTTTTTTACATCAACATTTTGTAATGCAAATTAAGAATAGCATTCTGTTTTATGTGCTGAAAGTTTTTGTTTCCTCCTTTCTAGAGAAAAATTAGCATGTTTCAGTTTCAGATTCATGGGATTCCTTCTGACATCAAGGCCTCCGTTTGTTTCACTCATTCTGTTTTGGGGATCAAACAGTTTCCAACTTTGGCCATTTCCGAACTATGACTGTTACAGTACTATTATTCCACTTTCAATGTCCTATGGAATCCTGGCTGCGGAAATAGCCTCAATTAGGCTGAGTTCAAGGTATACTTGAACAACACCCAAGGTAATTTCACACATATTTTTTTGGTTCCCCATCTCCCATCCTTGTTCACTAGTACTTTGCCTCATCACAGATGCCATTATAAATGATCACTGAACTCTCACAAGCAGAAAGGATGGGGACCTGAAATTACAACCATGCAAACTGAGAGATTAGCATTTCTTCTTAGAATTGCAAGGCAATTTTTTTTATTTTGTTTTGTTTGTTTTTTTGGTTAGGTTTTTTTGGAGGCAGTCTGACAGACAAGATATTTTATTCAAAGAAGTAAAATTTTGTTTTAAAGGATATGTTTTCTCTCTGTGTCCAGTTTCTTTCTATCTGTCTGTCTGTCTATCTATCTATCTATTTTTATTTTGGTTGCTGTTTTTACTTACCATCAAGTTGACTTCAAACTAGAGTGCCTCTACAAATGAGAGAACTCCAAGATGTCTGGACATCAGCTGTCCTGCTAAAGTCTTGAAAACTCAGGGCTGTGACTTCTTTGACTGAATTAATCCACTGATTGTGCAATCTGCACCTTTTCCTACTGTGTTTCACTTTACTAAATATTAAGAGTTGTGTCACCTCATGATATGTCCGAAGTATGAAAGCTTCAGATTACTGATCTTGAGTTCTTCTGAGAATTCAGACTTGAGTTGTTCTAAAATCCATTCATTTATCTTCTTAGCAGTCCATGGTATCTATAGAACTCTTCTCTAGCACCACATATCAAATGAGTTGATTTTCTTCCTGCCAGTGTTCTTCACAGTCCAGTTTTCACACCCGCACATGGAAATTTGAAATTCTACGGGCTGGATGATTTTGACTTTGGTATTTAAGTATATCATCTTGACATTTTGGGATCTAGTTCCTTCATGGCTGCATTCCAAATCTTAGTATTCTTCTGATTTCTTGAGTTTGTTTTATAACTGAGCCAAGATATAGGAAATCTTTAACTATTTGTAAGGGTTCTGGTCTGTGGCTAAGTCCTTGCAGGATCCTGACCAGTACTGCAGACCCAGCTGGCTGCTCTGATGCAGGGCAGCTAAAGCAGTCAGCAGCCAGCTGGATAAGGGTTGGAGTTACTCTCTAGTCTTTGCCACAGCAATATGGTTTCCAGTGCTGCCTGTATCCTCTCTTGACTCTCTAGTGGTCCTGACTTGGACCCCTGCTTGTTTCCCAGATCTGCCTCTTGCCTGTGGCCTCTTGTTGCCTGGTAGGCTTCTACTGCCTTGAACCCTTGTTGTGACTTGACCTTCTGCCTGTTTCTTGGACCTGCCTTTTGCCTCTGGCCCTGTGTACATCTATTGCCTGGAAGGCTCATGTTGCCTTGAACTCTCATTGTGCTCTGACCTCCTTCCCATATCCTAGACCTGCTTCTTGCCTCTGGCCATTGGGACTCTTGGCACCTAAAGGACTGCTGCCTTGGACTCTTGTTGTGCCCTGACCCCTGGCTTCCTGACCTAGTGCCAGTCCTTTGGCCCATCCTCGGTGCCTGTTCCAGTCAGCCCTAGCTGCCCATGTCTCGGACCCTGACACTGTTTCATTGTCTTCATCACCACTTCAAAGTTATGTAAATCATCTGCGGTCATTACTCCTTATATTCAACTATAATCCTGCTTTGCACTTTCTTCCTTAACTTTTATCGGTAGTAGTTCCAAGTCTCTGCTGTTTTCTGCAAGTAATATGGTATCATTTGTATATCTTAAATTGTTGATGATCCTTTTCCCAATGTTTATATCTACTTGCTTTGAGTAGATACGATGTATGATATTTTCTGCACATGAATTAAATAGGCAGAATGATAAAATGCAGCCTTGCACCACCCATTTGCCAATGGAAAACCATTATTTTCTTCTATATTGTGCCCTGACAGTGACCTTGTCTCCATACTATAGATTGCACATCAAGGCAATCAGATGTTGTGACATTCCCACTTCTTTTAGAGCAAATTATAATTTCTCATGGTCTACACAGTCAAAGGTTTTGCAGCAATACATGAAGCGCAAGTTGAATTTTTTTCTAAAATTTTTTGGTGCATTCTATTATCCAACATATGTTTACAATAGTTTCAGTTTAGTTTTATTAATGCTTGGGCCATAGGCCATTTGCATACATAGCAATAAAATCAATAAATACCATCTCAAGATGCCACAATAAAACACAGCAGTATAAAAATGCAACATGAAATAGAGAGCATATAAGTTTTGCATGTTATAAGAAAAAGAGGCATCTACTACAATTAAGATACATTAAATATGTATATATAAACACACACACATATACATATACATTACACACATTAAATATAAACAACAACTCTAAAATTAGTGAGAATCATTCCCAGAGCAATAAACTGTGATATCTGTAATGAATCTTGTGCTAATTTTCATTGCTGCCAGGGCAAAAAGAGAAACCCTGTAGGTTATTGTAGAATCAGCAGATAGAAGATCTTTTCTGAGACAGTATTCGCATGGCACCTCAATTTAAGAAGGATATTGACAAGCTGGAATGTGTCCAGAGGAGGGCGACCAAAATGGTGAAGGGTCTGGAAGCCATGTCCTATGAGGAGCGGCTTAGGGAGCTGGGTATGTTTAGTCTGCAGAAGAGAAGGTTAAGAAGGGACATGATAGCCATGTTTAAATATTTGAAGGGATGTGATGTCAAGGAGGGAGCGGGGTTGTTTTCTGCTGCTCCAGAGACTAGGACAAGGAGCAATGGATTCAAGCTGCAGGAAAGGAGATTCCACCTGAACCTCAGGAAGAACTTCCTGACGGTCAGAGCTGTTTGGCAGTGGAATATGCTGCCTCAGAGTGTGGTGGAGTCTCCTTCTTTGGAGGTTTTTAAGCAGAGGCTGGATGGCCATCTGTTGGGAATGCTTTGATGGGTGTTTCTGCATAGCAGGGGGTTGGACTGGATGGCCCCTGGGGTCTCTTCCAACTCTATGATTCTATGTAAGGCAAACAGAATAGCTCCCCAAAAACTTAATTCTCAGTTCAGAGGATAGTGAACAAGTGAACAAGTAGTGTGGCAGACCCTCAATTTCTGGTGCCCCACAAATACATAAACAAAGGGCCAACGGGACATGAAAATATTTGCCATCAATCATGGCTGTAAATACAAAGAGCTGTAAAAGGCTGCCTAAGTTTTGACTATGCAAGCTTTGTCAAGTAAACAGCCCTTTGGTGGTTGAATTTATACAATCTTATACCATTTTGAAAATTTAGAATGGCTAAAAACTTGTCTGTCCAGTTGGACAACATGGTCAAAAAAAAATATTCACGACGTTTCTCTTTTGAATTCAAGAAAGATAAATTGTCACATAAAGTAGGATACAATTTTAACAACCTATAATATCTTGAACTCTAGTCTTTGCAGTTTGCTATCTGTTCAAAACATAACTTGGGGAAAATCCTGACTGAGGAATCTTTTACAATTCTCCAGTAGTTAAATAAAATAAAATGGATACGAGATTTAATGGGAAGCAAACCAACCTCAGCTCGAATCAAAACTGCGGGACTTCCAGGTGGAAATGTTTACAATATGATTTGTTGTGCTTCTTCCTTGGGCATTTTTTGACAGTTATATAGTAAAAATCTTTCTTGAAAAACATGAGCATTTCTTTGCTTTCATGGAAGATGAGTGCAACAGTCCGATGATTACTATAATTCTTGGTGTCCCCTTTCCTGGGGACTGGAATGTATATCTGCTGGCAGATTTTTGTTAGAATTTTGATAAATTCTGTCTCTATAGTTTGAAACAGCTCTTTTGCAGCACCGTCTTTTTGGCTACAAATACAGTCAGCCCTCCACATTTGTGGCTTTCACTTTTGCAGATTTGATTATTCATGGATTATTTGCTGTTACCTCCACTGCCTCTCTATGCCATTTTTAATAGGGATTGCAAGCCTCCTGAGACTGAGTAACTGTGAATGAGGCTTGTAAGTCTCTCTTAAAAATGGTGTGGGGCAGCAGTGGAGGTGGCAGTAAGGTCCATCAACCAACCACATCTGCCTTGTGAAGGAACCCTGATGCCTCAAAGGAATCCCATGGTTGAATATAGTGTTCATACTTTTTTGTGTGTGTTAAATATGGTTTGGGAGGGCCTAGAGTTATTCAGTTTTTGCACTTTTATGGGGGTCCTGTGCCCCTAACCCTAGTGAATATGGAGAGATTATTATAGTGTCTTTTTGCATTCCTCCTTGACACTGTCCCTAGTTTTGGTCCAGAGTTCTTCCAGTTCACTGTCAGTTAGTCTTAAGAGTACAAAACTATTTTTACATGGTCTTTAAATTGTACAGGAATGTTCTTTACGTTGTGTTATGGCATGGTAATGGAATGAGTGTGCTTCTTTAGCTTTACCCTAACTTCTGATTCTAGCAGTTCATGGTGTGTGGCACAATCTGCTCCTAGTCTTATTTTTGCAGAGAGAATGGGGTTCCTCCATCTCCTGCTTCCAACTATATAATCTATTTTATTTCTATACTGCCCATCTGTCAGTGTGTATATTTGTCTTCTTGATAGCCTGAAGGCGTTGCAATCAACAAACTGTTGGCCTCACCAAATTCAAAGAGTTGCTCTCCTGTTTCATTTCTTTATCCTAGGCCAAATTCTCCTACCATATGTGGTCCTGCTCTGTTTCTTACTTTTGCATTCCAATTGCCTATGATTATCAACATGTCCTGTTTTGGTGTGTGATCAGTTTCTTCCTGGACACCAGTGCAGAATCTTTCAGTTTCTTCCTCATCTGCTTTTGTTGTGGGAAAATAAACCAGAATCATGGTTCTCCCTCGGGTTTTACTGATATTATTCAACCGAACTTTGCATTATATCCCCTGACAGCTTTTGCTACCTCTGTACTCTGTATTAATGGTACTCCATTTATTTTTTCATTTTCATTTCCAGAGTAAAAAAATGTAGAAGTGTCCCATTCCTGTCTTTAACTTGTTCATCCCAAGTATGGCTATGTCTACGTGTTCTATTCCTTGTTTTATGATTTGCAGCTTTCTCTGTTTCATGCTTCCCACATTCCACATTCCTACTACATACGTTGTAGAGTTTTGGAATTTCCCCCCACCTCTATGCATGTCAGCAATTGAATGTCCCTTCAGCATTAGTCCAGTCATGTCAATAGTGACAGCACTACTCATACTTGCCCTCTGCTCTTCCCCGGTAGCTGATTGAGTGGTTCCTGACCTGGGAGTCTCAATTTCTGGCACTGTCTCATTTCATTTTGGAGTGTCTCATCAGGCTTTCAAGGTAAAAGGCTTCAGAAGTGGTCTATCACTGCCTTCCTCTGCACAGAACCAGCTCCTCTAGAGTTAGCTCAGATGCCACTGCTGTCATCTCTGAGAGATCCTTCATCAGTGTCACCCCACTACAGCTGCTGCCCAGTAATTATTTGACAGATTTAGTCTGGCTCTGCAGCTAAAGGTTGTCTGATGTGGGAGACCCTACTAGCAGTGGTACTACCACCAGCATAGCCTGGTGGTAGCAGGAGCATGCAGTCCATGGAAAGGTAGCACCAAGGAAACCTTCTGTTTTATACATCGCAGTTAATTCATTTCCAGAGTTATCCTCTTTCCATTGAGTTCTCTCTCTACTAGATTCACTTGATCAGAAGCCTAAAAGCTCAGACAACCTCAGTTGCCTGTATTATGTTACATGCTATATATATTTTTGCTGATTCTTTTGCAGCTAGATTTTTGCTATGTATTTTTAATACAATTAAAAGTCTAGATTATGTTAATTTTATTTCTGCTTGTGGGTAAAATGTTAGGATGTATACCCTGATAACAGGAGAAACAAACATAGCAGTAGTTATGCACCTTAGAGGAAAATTTGCTGTTGAATGTACCCTATTCAAACTCTGCCCTCTGAACTACAGATACTAGGTTTTTACCTTTCCAGAAAGGGAAAGCTTCAGTTCTGTCTCTGAATCCAGAAGTACAAAATGGCTAAGATCATAACATATTTTATGAAGTCTTCACATCCCATTCTTTGTTGAAAGCCAGATGTGCCATAAATGCTGGAGAGAAATAATTCTCTGATGGCAGTGGATGGTATTCAGCACATGTGATAAATTTGGTTGGGTTTTTTTTCCCAGTGAGATGAAGCAGACAAACCACGTGACAAGTTGTAAATTTCACCTTGCAAACAAAGAATCTTGTGCCTTGCAAAATCTGTCCTCGTGGGGCATTTTAGAAGTGCCGGGACAACACTGCTTTACCATCAAGGTCTTTTCATGTCTGTTCCTGTTGATTATTGTTTGTTGCTGGTTTTTAATTCCATGTAGAGGAAGAAGTTATTCACAATTAACAATTCACAAACAAATGAAAGCTACAGGAAATCAAAAGTCTGTTTACATATTCCTGTTATTCCTTAACTCTTGTTTTAACAGCATACTACTCTCATCTATTCTTAAATGCTTGGAGTACCCAAGGATATATTTCCTCCTAACTACATCAGGGGGAAGCAAGTAGCCTTAAAATCAATATTTAAATACAGAATTCCCCCGTTTGCTATTGGGGTGTATTAATCACTTGCAAGAATTAAAGTGTAAACAATCCAAGGCTATGGGAAATATAAGCAAGCTTGGCCTAAAGAAAAATGTAATTAAATTAATGCTGTATCTAACAACAACGTATTGCTTGTTTCGCTGATTCTTGAGTGAATCAGAATTTCAACTGATTTTTCCCCTCATTTCTGTGTAGCAAAACTTGAGGAAAGACCAACCTGATTTATGTTACAATCCTAAAGTTACTAAGAAATAAATAAATAAATAAATAATAATTTATATCCCGCCTCTCCCCATGGATCGAGGCGGTACTACAACTATACATTAAATCCATTAAAAGCATTAAAACATAACCAATCCTCCCCCCACCAACTCATCTAAAACCAACCCCCTAAAACACATTAACTACAATCAACTAACTATTAAAGAACAGGAGGACAGTTGGTGGGAGGTGGTGGAGTACTAGTCTGGGAAGGCCTGTTGGAAGAGAACAGTCTTGACTGTTTTTTTAAAGCAGTCAAGACTGGTAATATGCCGGGTCTCCTCCGGCAGGCAAGTATGCTCACAACTGCAGCCCTAGGCCTTGTATCTAATTTGTATTTTGTATGTAACACTAAATTTATTTTGTTTGGGTGGGAATAGCAGCAGATTAATTAGAATACTTATTGCCAGTTTCTTTGTCCCAATGATAATTTCATAGATTTGGTGAAAATTTTATAGGCTTTGTCCCACCATAACCACAGTGTTTTCCTATCTACAGGGCATGCATATCTGTTTCAGTAGGTAAGGCTTTCACTGGATAATCTGCCTCACTATGTGTTCAACCTGTAGTGCCTATGTATTAAACTCTGGCTACTACAGGCAGGCGTAATGGAAGGAAAGCAGCAGAGAGGGGGAAAAGCAGCAGTAAACAAATTGGGAAGCAAAATTGCCAGTGTTCCCTATAGTTTAAGAGATTTTTTGTTCATTACTAGCCTGGCTGTAGAGATCATGTTCTCACTCATCCTGTCCTCATGCTACCTCTCATGTGCTTTTGTGGTGTTTTAAGTAAATGACAAGGTACATGGGAAAAGAGTGCATTTTATACTAAAGGCCAGTGGATGGTAGCATTCAGATTTTACAGTAACTGTTAGTTACCTTGTAAAACAAAGAGACAAGTTACTTTTAAACCACACTAGTAACTACTTACCTGGGGAACACCTAGAACTGTTACTGTTACTAATTCTTCAATTCAACTTTCCAAGGTTGGGCAGGAGAAACTGGTAGACTAATTGGACTGAAGGAACACGGGCTCATTAGCCATGCCCTTTTGTGAATTTATTCTGATTTGTATACTGCATTAGCCAACAAAAACAGCAACTGGATAGATAAGTACAGTGCTTCCTGATAGGCACATAATTTGAGGGAAGGAGGAAAAAAATTATGTTTTCCTTATCAACAGTTTGAATGTCCCCCAGGAAGGCCAAGCTCACACTTTGAAAATTGTTGGTTTATTATAATAAGATGGTAGCTAATTCTTAACTATTCATTCTCATCACATAAGCAGCCTTATTTACATAATTCTGTTACAAAATGCAGTGGTTTACACTTGATTTATTTGTTTCAGCAGTAGGCAGGACAGATCTATTGAATCACACACCAGAAACCTACAACTCCAGGGAGTCAATCAATGTTTTCGTGAGTCTCTCTCAGTCCCATAAATTATGAAAGACTATTAAAACACTGTCAAGTGCCTAATTAGTACCTTTAGTGTTCTTATTAGAACTCAATAGCTTTCCTTCAAACCATTACACAGATTATGAAAATGATAGAGGCATTATTATAAACCATAAATGAATACTTTACAATTTGGTAAATACGAAAACAGAGGTGCACCCCCTTTTACTGATCTACTTTCCCATGATTTGCCATCAGTCCTTCTTTCTAATATTGGCAGCTTCCACTTGGGCAAATGTAACTATTAAACAAGAAGTGGTATGTTGAATCAGTTTAGCCCATTGCAAGAACTGGAGCAGAGGCAAGCAATATGAAAGAATTAGCATTTATCTTACTATGATTTATGACTGCATGATCATTTTTCTTGCTTTTCCATGATTAAGCCACACATACTGTTTTTCCCACCCCCATGAACTCAAATTGGCTGTTCATGACTCAGATAAATTAAAAAATAAAAATAAAATATGAAGTGTTCTGGTTAGGATAGGTTATCATCAAACTAGGACTAGCCTTAAGAATCGCGTTCGCGGTAATACCTGCAATCCTGAGTCACTTAAGTTTTGTGCTGCTATTTCAGGGGCCACATCCTTTGTACACAGGTGCCAACAGAAAGAAATCCAGGTTGTGAATTCTGAAAACAGGCTCAGCTTAATTTGCTTGACTTTCAGTGCACAATTGGCCCTGCTATGTTTGTACTAAATTATCTCATCCACTTGAATTCCTTTACTCTGAAATTCAACTGTCTCTTCTTGATTATTTATTTAATCTAGGAGCGGTGAACCTGCATACCTCCATAAGCTGTTGGTCAGACATAATATAAGCTGTGATCCAAGAACATCTGTAGGGCCAAAGATTTCTCCTCTCCAGTTTAATCACATTTGTCATTACCCCTCTTCCCAGGAGCACCAAAACACAGTGCAGAATTTTTGTTTTTTTAAAAAAGACAATACCCAGCACTATACAATGTGGTTTCTCTCTCTTGTTCATTGCATCAGATGCCTCTTTACTATTTCCATTCAACTTTGGTTGCTACCTTTTAAGTGTATCTTCATTCTCATCAGGTGCTAAACCTATTTTCTGCTCTTCTGATACATTTTTCCTCCAAGTCAGGATCTTTGATTCAGTCCCAAGCCACCCATTCAATTTACCTGGCTACTTTTCATCACTGCAATGCTCTCCCATAAAACATCCATTTCAGTCCTTCATTTGTTTTAACAGGCTGCTACTTTGTTCTTGCTCTTTTTTTCCTATCTCATCTAACTTTAGTGGCAAAACACATAAATGATAACATGTGAAGTTCCTGTCACAAATGCTTATACAAGGTACTTCAGATAGGGAACTTTTGGACAGACCCTTTGATTAAGTATGCTCAAAACCAATTGCTTCCAGATAGATGGTTCTTTACCTAGCAAAAGACACTGTACAGTTATTCCATCTTTGGTCCTTTGCAGATTTTCTGTGTAAGACAAAAGGCAAAAAGAGCAATGGAAGAACATGGCAAGGTTACAAATGGATGACTCGATCATCTAGAAGCCCTATAAAATTCTGTGAATTATTAGACAGTAATGAAGCACAACGTGTTTCCACCATATAAAACTAATGTGAAGTATACATTGTTTTGAACCCCAGCAATCCAAGGGTGTATCACAGGAATCATCAATGGGGTCTAGCAAACAGAAGTGCAATAACAAGAATTTTTCTTTTAGTACAACAATAACTCGCATGTGAGTAGTGCAAACCTAGGTATACTAATAATCAGAATGGGCATCAGCTCTTGTGATGTTTGGTTTACTGGTGATCAGTTCTCTAATTCTGAGTATTTTTTACAAACACATTTGTGTGTAGGCATATTTTGGTTATATTCTTAGCTGTAAAAATACTCAGAATGCCAGCAGGCTGACGCATTTGGGGGGAACATCTGAAATTATTAACTGAGTGATTAGTGAGGTCAGCACAGGTTACCAAGTCAAAATGACAGATGTTGCTGGGATCAAAATCCAGTCAACTACTTTGGATCTTTTGCATGTGGTGGTGCTTCCTCCCGTTTCAACATAGCAGTATATTATGCAACAAGAACTGTTGGGAAGCTGCCATTTCAAGACAGCCTTAATCTTTTGACTAATCATTGAACTGAGATTCTGAAGAACTTTAGATGTATCACAAAAATCAATGCAATACAGCATAAAGGATGTTTTTCCAGTTTGGAAATTCAGCATCAAACATCTGCTCTATCACAGCAAAGATTTATTTTGCTCCTGGAAACATTCATTTCTCTTGTCTCTCTCAAATGTTAGTGCAGACAGAAGACACTGTTATTCACCCTAACCCTTCTCCCAATAGTTCTCTTTCTAAATTTTGAAAAACTATCACTATGATTTAGTCAACAGCAACAAAAAAAAAAAAAAAAATGAGGAGGGTTCAGCAGCAAACATTTCACATATTGTGGTAACATTTTGGATCTGAAGGCAAGTGAACTTAAAAAAAGTTAATATAAGGAAACTCCCTAATAAGACAGGATGGAGATGTAGGACTGGTAGTGGGGAAGAAAATGGAAGTTAACAGAATGTAGGTTTTCCTTATCATCCTTCTCACAGCACTCCACCTCACATTTTTCAGGAACATCTCTAAAATGCCAGAGAGAAGTTGCTACAGCCATCCAATTCACTGCATTTTGTTTCAATAAAGCTGTCGCATTCTCCCCCAACCCCCTGCAAAAAAAAAAGCAGAGAGAAGGGAAAGAAGCTAGAAGGAAGTAGAAGGTGGGCTTATGTGGGCTCTCTTAAATGATTTTATCAAAGCCACTAGATTTCCCTTCTTAAGATACAGTCTAAAAGCACAGGTATTCAAATTTTGTGGTTTTGTCAGTGAGACTGCTTGAGTTACAGCAGCAGCACCAAACTCTGTTTAATGGACCAAATAAAAAAAAATTACATATCACATTTGAAGTAGGATTCTTATGCATCCTACAAGTGGATTTTATCTTGTTTTGCATTATGGTTGAAAGAATATGCACCAGTAATAAGGAAATTTGTCCCAATTTTCTTATGCTTGGTATGGGTCCCACTCTGGGAGAAAGGCAGCATACAAATAAATAAATACATAAATAAATAATGCTAGCAATGTCATATTAACCTTTACAAGCATGATCAATACCTTGGATTTTGAAAGGAGTTAATATACATCTGTACAAGTATGAAAACACAGCACTATGAACATGTACAAAAAGACAATCAGGCCTCAAACATCTACAAGATAAACCAGTGTCATCCAAACATTAAACACTTCCAGGAGGTCTAACTTTTCAAGCGGCATAGATAGAAAATCCAGAAAGAAAAGCATTATTCTTACTGAGAAATTAAAGGCATTCCATCCCAACACCTATCTCTGTGTAAAACCAATACATTTAAAGGAATATAAAATTGCCTCTTATGTTTTTCCAGAGAAACTCAGCTAATTTGTTATTATCATGCACACACAACTTCATGCTCAAGGCATGTTTAAACCTTAGTGATTTTTCCTTATGATTGAGGTTGGGGTCTCATGGGAGCATTTCAGTTTTTCAAGCATTCAAAGCACAATGTATTATATTTCTAGCCTTCTCCAAATTACCACAACTACTGCTATTGCACTTTTCACATGAAATATGTGTTTGTTCATCACAGACACCCACAGGGTACTGGTTATGACTAACATGAAAGGTGATGAAGAACACAACTTCCTACCTATTTCCCACTGTTATATTGGGATGTTTCAAATTTATGCATTTTCAGTATTTTAGAGATGACTTGCTGGCCCTTTCAAGTACAGAACCATATACCTAGCCCAGAGGTGGGCAACTTCATTGTGGCTAGGAGCCATTTTCTAGTCCAGTCATTCTAGAACCTACACAAGACCCCACCTCAAAAAAAACTTGCCATTTTTTAAGGTAGCCATTTCTTGCTAAAACAGGGGCTAGAAAAGCAGCCTGAAGGCCACATGATTCCTACTGCTGATCCAGCTGTTGAATAGAAAGCCAATATGGTATTATGAACAGAGTACTGCTGCTCATCTGTGGAAGTCATTGGGTACCGTTAGGCAAATCTCTTTACTTCAGCCCACTCTGTCTCACAGGATTGTTGTCAGGCTAAGCTATTGCTGTGATAGCCAGTGTGGCATAGAGGTTTGAGCACTGGACTAGGACTTTGTGGACACCAGACTCCAAAACCCCATTTAGGCAGGGAAACCCACTGAGTGACCTTGGGCAAATCACACTCAAAGGAAGGCAAAAGCAAACCCCCTCCCCCAACAAATCTTGTCCACTAAACTCCATGATAGGGTCACCATAACTCACAAACTAGTTGAAAGCACACAACAAGGACAAAACTGTTGCTTTTGGACTACTTGAAGGAAGGAAAAGATATAAATAAATAAATAAAAATCTCATATCAGAACTACTTATTTTATAAAGAATCAATATTTATCAGACAAGGCTTGAATCTCTTACTTACTCACTTACTTACTTATTTATTTATTTTAACCAAGGGGTATGGGAGGATTCCCCCCATAACACGCATACACATACAATGGTAGACAGATTTTTCCCCCTCTGGTATCCCTATAAGGATATCTCACTTCATTTTTATTTTGTTTTTATATCTCAGCAATCATTAAGGTGAAAGCAAAGAAAATAAATCTTAAGGCGGCTCTTAATGCAAAACTGTCCCTGAGTGCCTGGCACCCAGTCCAGCTTTTAGATCCCCTTTGTGACAAGTGTTACTCTCCTGAGTTGGAATGTATCCATCCACCTCAAATCTGATGCACTGTGGTGGAAGGGAGATTAGATTGCATGGAAATAATTGTATATGAGGGGAGAGGGGAGAGACATTCTGTGAAGATTGGCATCAAATATGACAAAATCCCAGAAACTGATTTGGAGCCAAGGTATTAGGATCAACAGACATACATCATTCATCTTTCATCAAGTTAAAACTCTTCTCCTTTATTTTTTTTACAATATCAGTGAACATTAGGGTAATGATAGTTTTAGATGTATAGGATTTTGATGTACATCATGCCTACTTCCATTTTGAAAGGAAAAATTCACCAGAAGCAAGTGTTTTGTATAGCAAATGGGTCTTAATTACCCCTTCAAGACCAAGCCATCCCAAAACAGTTTGCATTACTACAAGAATAGCCAAAATGATTTGTGATTTGAGTGTTGGATTAGGAATCCAGGGTTTGAATCCTTGCTCAGCCACTTCATGACTATTACCTCTGCCTTAATTCTGGACGTTTTTCTCACACATTAGCATAACTCTTTTAATATGTCTGTGTTGAATAAATGAATGGGATTTGCAACTACAGGATGCACTGTTAGCTACTGATTTAGACAAATTCCAAACAACATAAAACATAGACTACAGATAGCCATTAATGATGGCTGTAAGAAGCTCCAGGTTCAGAACCAGTATGCCACTCAATACCAGTTGCTGGATATCAACATGGTGGCCCTGATCTGATGACATCACATCACATGTTTTTTATCACAAGCAGTTACAGAAAAAGAAGGGGGGAATTGGTGGCAAGTTACCATTTTAAACTTCACTTCTAGTTTTGATGTATATGAACCTTAAAAGCCACCTTTGTGTGTATTAGTATTTTACTTGCAAATCAGAAATGATATTTCATCTACCACAGATTGCATTCACAAGGCTTAATTTGGAGCTGGAAAAATCCCAGGTATCTGGCATCTAGGACGTTTAAACATTCTTTCCCACCTCCATAAGCACAGCTATGTATTTTATACTGGCTTCTAACATATTGAAATATTTGTTCATTAACTATGTAGGAACTCTTGTTAGTGCTAGTGGCGAGATGGGGAATTATTCAAGCCCTATCTAACTTGCTATTTAATACTAGTTATTCTAAATCTATAATAATAGTGCTCCCTTGGCACTGATAATAGGTATTTATTTACCCAGAGGTTTGATCTTTGCTGAGCAAGATTTCCTATGGTCAAGTGGAACATTTTCAGTACCTAAATATCACTTTGTCTCAGCCATTGCCTGCAATAATCAGTCACATATCTAAATAAATGGTGAAGCACATATTATCTAAATAAGCAGTTGTAACTAATAAGCATCATCTGCATAATTTGCACAAGTTGTAGAGTACAGTATGAGTCACGCTGGGAAAGAAGTTTTGATGTTGTTGTTAGCAGGAGCACCAACTACCACCACATAAAACTCTAGCCGTAGCTGGCTACTACTTGTTAGATAACAACCGCTTTTTCTTTTTCCCTTTCTCTTTCTCTGGCTAAAAGACCAGATTGACTCAGAATCTGGGGAGTCCTTGGTGAGGTAAGTCCTAGGTCAATATTATTAGGTACCTTTCCAAGCAGCGTTTTTCTTGAGTAGAACATGAACAAATGTTCAGCTGTGGTATACAAAGTGACAAAATTTAATTTTGATGCAGAGCCTGCTTCTTTGGGTAGGAATTTTGCAATGTTTTTAATCATATGCTTATCTGTGTCTTTTTGTTGCAAATGTTTAGTATTGCTAGCTGTTTTTTTTTCAGAAAGGAGACTAAAATATACTACTACTACTACTAATAATAATAATAATACAAAATGTTCAAATACATTTATTTATGTATGATCTAAAAAGCAGCAAGTGATGGAGTCAGCAGTCAAAGTGTCAGAACCTGAGCCAACATGAGCATGTTAGGATCCTTTTGGTCTGATACTGCCAAAGGATCTTTCTTTCTTCTTATTTTTAAAAAATATTTTATAGTCAGAAAGTAGTCAACCCTACTTGGAGTGCACGCTCATGTTACTGGTTTTACCTCTAAATAATTTTTCCCCTTTTTTATGACCAAACAATGCTCATTCTCAAGTAAATGCTTTTAGCATCAGGAAAGCATAAACACATTCCATTCTATTACTGTAGTCATGATGATGCTCTTATTTCAGTCAGTTTAAAATGCAAAACTGCACATGCTCAATGCATTTCTTCTTTTTTTTAAAAATCAGGGTTGGCAAAGAATGTTGTGTTCTTTTTGCTCTGATATAGCAGCTATATAGAAGCAGCAGTAAAACATGGAAAGTGCTGGGGACAAGGGAAGAGACATGTTAATTGTGTGCTTCACAGCTAAACAGTACACATGGCCGTATAAGGTGCTTTAAGCTGCATTAAGTCCAAGGTCTAAAATTACCTAGCTCAACTGGCTATGGTTCAGAATACCAATTATTGGAAATACCCTGTAATCCTGTATACCTTCCTAGATTGCTATTCCTTTAAAATCCAGTTATTCTTTTAAGATCAATTTTCATGATATTGTAGGGATTTCTTCAACAAAGCCCCTTTTTGTACCTTGTACACAATAATAGTCACTGTCAGAAAACCATCTCAGCTCAGGTTTGGGTGCAAGTAGGGAATCAGCCACAATAAAACACACCCACTGACTGAAACATGCTCTTCCAAATTCACACCAAGGTTTGACAATGTCATCTCCACTTGATTCCGAAAAGGTTTCAAATAATAGATGAATAAAGAAAAGAAAAGAAAAAAAAGGAACATGGTTTGCTTTTGAGGCATGGCAGCCTAAATACAAATAGTGAGCACTCTTTCCATGCTAGCAGGTTCAATATCTCTGTGGTGTATCCCTTTTCAAGGCAACCTTTTCATGTGCAAGTAAAGGTAAAATGAATTCTCAGTGAACACTGAAATTTACCCCAGCAAATCTGCTACTGTTTTTTCATAGCTATTAAGGGGCATTCTACTATAAATGACTGCAGTTTTCTGAACATTTATTTTCTCTCTAATATTTAATATAAATAAGGTATTTCATATTTTACAAATCCATTTTTCAAATTGTGGAAGGCCTGCACAAACTCAGCACATGTTTTGCATGCATATTTATTGCCTGATATCTCCAGGTAAGGCTAGGAAAAACTCTCAACTGAAATCAAGACAAGTGGCTGCAAGTTAGAATAAATAGCACTGAGCTAGATGCGTATTATGATTTATATAGTTGCATTTATACTATTGAGCTCTTGATGTTAGTTACTCAATAAGTTCAAAGTGGCATATATGGCTGTCCTCCTGCCCACTTAATCCTCACAACAACCCAGTGAAAGTGGCCATGAGAGTCACACAGAATCTGCCAAGACCCAAGCCAACACTCTAACCACTACAGCTACCCCAGTATAAAGCACTTTCTAGCGAATTTACAGTTGGATTACTCTCCTGGACCAGAAAAACTATTAGGTTCGGGAGTTTCTTTTAAAATAAGGTCTCAGGAAGAAGTACATCTTACTTAAAGAATGTAGCCATTTCCAAGGTGGAGCATGGGTGTCACATTTGGGAATACCATGCTCAGTCTCATAGAGTTCTATGCAGTGCTACTCAATTGAGAGAAATTACTTCCTCCTTCTTCTAAATTTACAATCACTAAGGCAAGTTACTTGTCACTAATTGCTGTCTGAATGTTTAGTAATGTATTGTTTTGGGGTTTTTTAAAATCTTTTTTTCTGTACTGTTTTATTCTTTATGATATGTGTCTTTCTCTTTTGTAGTTTTAATAAAAATTATTAATTAATAAAAAGAAACTAATTGCTATTCCACTAAACATTCATTGAAAGGATACAGACATTCCATCCTTTGAAAGCATGACGTTGTGGTTAAAAGACATTGAATTAACTGATCTATTAAATAATCTCCTCTGTGGACAATAAATATATTTTCCCCACTGAAATGTGCTGAAGGCTGATACCAAATGAATACCAGGATGGAGATGCTACCAGTGCTTCCTGCCCTCCTTCCTCCGTGTTTCTCTTCTTGGCAAAGACATCTCAGTACTACAGTGGGGGTGCTACTGCTACCAGGCAGATCTGCCACTATCTCTTTCCAGCTCTTTGGCTTTGGTAGCTGACAAAATTATTGTAGGTCACAGGCACCCTGTGCCAAAACAGAAGTCTTTTCTGAATATGGCAATCAGTTCGCATGCCTGAAAATCGTCCCAGTTGAATATGAAGCTGTCTCTCATCATACAACCAAGCAGTTGCCTATTTAGTACACCATGCATCCAAACTGATTTTCAGACTATGAGTAGACTATTTCATTGTGTGCTGAAAATCAATCTGGCGATGTGACAAAAAAATCAGATGACTGCTTGGTCATGTAGAAGGCTGTAATGCACATTGAATTTACCATGTGGCTAGGGCCAGTTTTTGGTCAGCTGGCTCTGATCTCAAACTCATTCAGAATGCATCCACTGAGATTCGTCCACAGCACAACTCTTCTAGTTGTGTGTTGTTGTTTTTTGCATATGTCCACCCTTTCCATTTCTAATCTCTTTTCTAAGCATGATAACAATCCTCAAAAGAGGTCACTATAATGAAGACAGGACAGATAACAGTAGTGTTCTCTATCAAATAGAGTAGGTGATTGCCTATGATAATACGTGTGTGTGTTAATAAACACATTTGTCTCAAAGTTTTCATAGTGTTCTGCTCTTTGTTTTAAAAGATCATCACTGATAACATTCAAAATAGTCCTGCTAAAGAGTATCAGAGCAGATTTTTTAAAAAAAGCACAAATTATGGAATTATAATTTATGTAATCAATCTCCATTATGCTGCAATAAGCAGAGTTTTTGATAGGGAAGACATGAGTCCAAATCTTTACTTATTGTGGGTAGCATCTACAAAGCACTGTCTTTCACAGTATATTACAATAAAAACTGGGACAAATTTTTTCAAACTTTCTAGAAATTTTATTTCTTTAGTCCAGAGACAGAAAATTCAGATTTGAACTCCCTCTCAGATTCAAATGGAGTTAATTGTCAGAAGAGAATTCTAGACAGATCTTTTATGTGAGGGACACTGCCAATGCTCTACATTTACTCTTCACCACTGCAACTTATATGGTCACTTTATCCTTGCCCTTGCAAGACAATGGTAGTGGTGAAAAGCAGTATATTCCTCAGCCTCACTGCATTGCACCTAGCAAGAAAACAGGTGGTACTAAAAAGAAGGAGGAGCAGCTGGGAGAAGGTGGACACCCTAAGGAAAAGGAGACCTTTGAGGGAATCTCATCAAAGGATCATTCAGAACCTACAACTGCACAGATGATCCCCAGGACAGAATGACAAGCACTAAGTGAAAATAGTATATAATTGAAAATTCTGCCCCTTTCAAAAGTAGTTTTACATAACAGGATTAATTTCAAGCAAATAACAATGAATTATTGCTTATTAGCACATTAGTGGAAAAAAATCTCACATAATATTTAACAACCCTAGTCCCTTTAAAATGGCATAAGTTCATACAATATGACTACAAAAACTAAATTAAAATTCATGTCTCATCATTTTTAGTTAGAAAGAACTTTAATCACACAGATCCATTAAGGTTTTATTAGGGAGACTAACAGTTAAAAAAACAGGTTTTATATTTTGGCGAAATAGATAAAGGCTATCACACACAGATGGTCTCCTCTTCAGTTCCCTCCACCCTCCTGTACAAAAACTTTCAAGCCATTGAGCTAGTGACAGACAGGCAGGAATCCTTCCAAAAACCCAACATTTTCCATCAGTGCAAGTTTAACAAGGCAAATCAAAAAGCAGCTGCATGGGTGTCAACACAACTAACTGGGGAACTGCAGAAATGCTGTAGCTAGAAAGCACATACTGTAGGAATCAAGCATCTGGACTTCACAAATGCCAAATATAGTCCATGTGGCAAAAGGTGTTGACATAACAGTTGGAGGGAATAGAGGGCTACAGTGAGAAACAGTGAGTTCAGCAACCAAAAGAGGTGACCCAGATATAACTTTTGAGTTGTACACTTGCTGTGTGGAGTCAGGTCCAAAAATGGACAGGCAGGTATATGTAAATAAGGTATATGTACATAAATTAAAAATCTGGAAACAGATAAACAGGCAAACACAAATGGTGTGCAATCTCACATCAGAGAAAATGCAGCCAGAGATTCCCTTGCCATTTCACTCAGATTCCTATCCTAGTATTCTATGCCAGATCAAGCCAACAACAGAATGAAGAGGAGATGCCCATTACCTTTTCTCTTGTACTTTCTTATTAGGTGTTTTCATCTCTAAAATGACAGACCAATCTATAGTCTATAAAACTATTGCAACAACAGCTCTGAGCCCATTAATGGACTGTCACGTTTAGTATCTCCTTGTTTCTGCTTATTTAAGTAATTTCTAGTTATACTTCCAATACGCAGTGCCATTCTTAAAAACACAGCAATGGGAATGCACATCAAATTTTCCGTCCTCTAAAGAAAGGGATTAGACAGACCACCTAGAGGTAATCCTGACTTGACTTCTCTTCTTTTTAGGATATTTTGCAATCATTTATACCCAATTTCCTCACGTTCCCAAAGAGGAGGAATAACAAAAACTGCATCCCACTGGCCCAATCCATTGCAGTCTTGGACAATATCATCTTGCAGTTTGTGTTATATTAATATTTATTTAATAAGTAGAAATAGAAAATATTCAGAAAAGAAAAACAAACTAGAAACATTAGCCAGATGGAAAACAGTTATAGTCTATCATGCTTCAAGAGGACCATCCTGAGGCCATAAGACAAAAAACCCAAAAAGACCTATGTGCTGCCGATTAGCTTCTGAAAGCTCACAGTTCATAACTCTTTTTCAGATCCTATTAGGATATGATCATTTTTATAACAAGTTTGTAGGCAAACCAGCTATTCATAAGTGGCCAACAGGAATGTAAAGAATGTGCAAAAAATTCCTAATAATCAGTGGGAAGAGATGCACACATTGAGATACTCCAATGGAAAAAAACTATTAACTTCTGTGAGATTTTTGTTTTGCAGCTTGTTTTGTGAAAGTTTCATTTGTTAAAATGTTTAAGAAACAACTTTTTTTGTGTAAAACTCACTGGTTTTTGTGCAAAATATTGGTTTTGACACAAATAGGCATGTTTTGTGAAAATGAAATTTTCGCAGAAAAAAAATCCTGAAACACTAAAAAAGTATAAAAATTTGTGTAAAGAGAGTGATTGTTTGAAATTGTTCATTTTTGCATATGACAACAAAATAATCAAAAATATTCCAAAATATCTATAGTGACCAGGGACGAAAAACAAAGACAAGTGTTGACATACCACTCTGCTGAGCAATTCCTCTGTCCTTGCTAATTAATTGCAAACTGTTTTACACAACTATTTGGCATAATTGTTGGTTTAACTAAAATTAGGCAATCAAGACTACATAAAACTCCAGTAAACCATAATAGTCCCTCTAAATCACCCATCACTACTCATGTCTACAAATCTACTGGATTTGTTCCAAATATAATTTACAAATGACAGCTTATAAAAGAAATAGTGAAGAAGATGGGGAGATGGAGTGACATGGTAATACAATCATTTTACTATAACTTCTGAATTAAATGTAATGTCTTTGCCAGTTCATAAATTTTGGTATATAATCTATCCACAACACTAGTCTAATACCAAAGGCCTATCAACACTCCTTCATTGCCAGTACAGACCAGATATCTCCTCAGCTGTCCACAAAAGTAATCACCAGTTATCAAGTCAGACACACAGTTATGTGCTCTCTCTCTCTCTTTCTCATAGGCATCCAGAGACAGTAAGCAGTCTTTCAGAGAGACATAATAATTCCATCTTCCTTGCTTCAGAAGGCATAGTTCAATTTTCAGAGAATGAATAAAAACAAGTAACTCTTATCTATCTGTAAATATGTACAAATGTGATTGCAGAAAAGGTTTTAAATTCAAGTTTTGAAATAAGAGAGAATTTCACAGCTACTACAAGGACAAGAAAGGTTGAATTGCTGAAACAGCAGTACAATTTTTTTCCCGACTCTTAAAGCAAAAACAATGAACCCAGTGAGATGCACTGTAAACTATAGTCTTTGGCTCATATTAGTACCATGATGTGACAGTGACCAGGCAAGTGTGATTCTGTGAATCCCACTGAAATGACATGCCAAGATTTTCCTCTCACTTTCCCATCTTAGGTAGTTATGATTTTGATTTTGTTTTCCTGGAGGCATATGCCATTTGGTGAATACCATTCAAATGACTCTCAACTTCCCATATTAGATAGCTATGGTTTTGGTTTTTGAGGTGGCACATTAACACATAATTCCTTGGGAAAGAAGCAAAAAGATTCTATATCAATTATGGTCCTCTCATGCAAACTGGTTTCAATTCCCCTTAAACTAACTCCAATTTTCTCAGCTACACTGAGAGAACTGGCATCACTATGCTTTGTAGAAGGTCACACATTTGTGCAAGATCACTTCACTAGTGAAATTTCTGCAAAGATTCAGTGGAGTTCATTAGCTCTGCATTTAATAAAATTTCCTTCCATTCAGAGGTATAATAGGTTAGTAGGCAGAAAACAGATACAAAGACAGCAGAAACAGTTGTCAGAAGAAGACAAGAAGGGGCTACTACACCCTTATGGAAATTAATAAATATCATCCTAGGACAGTAGAAACTCCTCCAAAAATTGAAAACTATAAATAAATTGCTTTAGAGTAATTCCAGTTACATCATCAAAAGTCATCAGAAGCTCCCCAACTGAATATTTTAAGAAATGCAGCTGAAATTATAAATTTTCTATGTAACATAAAGGCTACATTTAAAAGCATGAAATTATTAAGATTATGCTATATGATTTGTGAAAGAAATGTGAGTGTCCTTCACTTGATTGCTTACCACTTTATGATTTTTGCTCGAATGTGTAAACAATGTATACAAAACACTCTAAATGATGTATACAACACATTCAACTCAAAAATAGAAAAGAGGGAAGGTGAATAAAGGAATCCAGCAGCAGTACCTATGAGACTAAATGATTTATTTTAGAATGAGCTTTCATGGATTTCAATCCACTTCTTCAGATGCATAGATGGAACTGAAAGAATAGCAAAGGGTATATTGGAGTTACAAGACTGTCCAGTATACCTGTTGCTGTAATTCAGCTCCCTCAATGCACCTGAAGAAGTGAACTGATATCTAAGAAAGTTTATGCTAAAATAAACCAGTTACTCAAAGGTGCTGCTGGATTCTTTCATCCTCTTCCTTTCCATTTTATGCTGAAACAAACTACCACGGCTTTCTCTTTGAAAACATCTGAGACGCTGTTTTAATGGAACAACAAGTACCAAGAAATTCTAATGAACACGCACATCCTACATATGCTTTAGAAAAAAACATACAGTGTGTCCAAAATTTACTCAGGCTGATATCTGGTTAAAGCACTAATGTTACATTTTCACACATCTTCAAAAATATATGAATTCCAACAATGCAGAGACTTCCAAACACAGCTTTCTCTCACTCTAATTCCCCCATCTGCAGTTTGGAGGTAATACTACCAACCTACTGTAACAGGCTGTAATAATATATTTGAAGCACTCTGAATATTAAGTGTTCTGTTTGTTGTTTTATGTCAACTATAAGAAAAATTGAAACTTAAAAGAGTAATGATCTCTTATATCCTAAAAGTAAATGATTTCCTCTTATACTGGGCATAACTGGCCAAACAAAAGACAATGGCATGAGATGATTTAGTCTCTTGACAACAGATACTTCCGTAGGGAATTCTCATATGTGTAAATGGAATACATTATGCAAGTACATTGTACAAAGTACATGGTACAAAAAGATAGCAAGAGTAGTGTAGTGGTTTAATGTTAGACTACAACACTGGAGGCAAGGGCTCAATTCCCTGTTTGGCCATGGAAACCCACTGGTTGACCTTGGGAGCATCATATACCCTCAGCCGCAGAAAACAGGTTTGCCTTAGGGTTGCCATAAGTTGGAAACGACTTGAAGGCACCCAACAACAGCAAACACAAATATAACATTTCTAAAAGTAAATGTTCAAGTTCCCATGGATACACCTTTAGAATCTAACTAGTGAAACAATCAACAGGAGTTATGAATTTACAACATTTCAGCTTGTTTAACAGCATTGTATCTTTCATGTATTGCTACCTAGCCTGTGACCAAGAAGTGGAGTGGCTTAGAAACTGAAATATTGATCTCTAGCATTGAGGGAAGGAGAGTACAGTTGGCAAAAGGGAGGCAACCCATTTCACTCTGCTATATTATCAAAAACATAACAGCACAGTTTCCCGCCTCCTTCCCCTTCAATCGCAGCCCTGCAATAAGACACCAGGGCCTCACCCAGCCCACTAGGGATTTCTCTGTCTTCATCTGACAATTGGGGAATTCTTCCACCTGAAAGTTCTCCAGGCAGCTATCCTAGCAGCTCCAAAAGAGGCATCTGGAAAAACCAAGACAAAAAACGAAAGGCCAACAACCACTGCAGCAGTCAGCACCACTGGAACCAGAGGAAAATGGGATGGCGCTCTTCCCCTACCCTGTTTTTATTTTGCCTCCCACAAGGATGGCTCCATTGCAGAACCAACTTCTGCTCAAGAAACATACATATTAAGACAGTAAGTAATTACCTTTCTGGTCTGCACATTACTATTAAAGATTTTATTTTATTTTGCAATTATCATATCAGATTCAGAGGAGCTATAACTCAGTAACAGTGTGTGTGCTTTGCATGCAAAAGATTCCACATGCAGTCCTAAGCAACTTGAGTTCTGGACAAGAAAGACCCCTCTCTGAAATCACAGAGAGCTGCTGAGAGCAAATTAGATGGAAAATTCTGTTTATTTATTGGATTTATACCATGTCTTTTTCCCAAAGAATGAAACACAAAGTGGCTAATTATGATAAAATCAAATAGTACAAACACAATTAAAGCAAAAAGAGATTAAATTACAATTAAAAACAAAGAAAAAACCTTACTCATAGGTAAAAACTCCTTCCATAGCATTTCAGCTTAGCTGTCAAAGTCTTACTCTGCAAAGTTACTCGACAGGGAAGTGGTAGCTTTGCTGGAATTTAATATCTCGCTAGATAAGTCTCCCTACCCCATATATTGTACTACAGACTCCATCAACCTCAGGCAACAGCAATTATCAGGTCCATTTTAGATGTGTTAGACTACAACTTCCATAATTCCCAAGCAACAGGTATGTCTGGACCAGATCTATGCACATGGCATGTCTTCCAGCATGATTTGGAGGCTTCCAATGGCTTCCAGAAAGGAGAATTAACCTGTAAAGAAATTCTTATTTTTCATCTGAAATAACAACTGAGTTAGGAAAAAGTCTCCTTTATTAGCTCCGTTTTGGATCTTTTAATACAACTGTATTAAAGTCTTGTACTCTATCATTGTTTCTTGGTCAGAGCTGGCTCTTTTACATCACAGAAAGGAAACAACTATACCTGTAGTTTTACAAGGAAGTGGATGGAAAATCACCATAACCATACAGAGTACTGTGGGCAGGGGTGGGGTATATTCTTTATTGACCAGAGCTACATAGTATGATGTGACATAGGACAAGGATCCAGCCATCAGTATGATTTTTCCCTGTGGTGGCCAGCCCAGGTGCTGATGAACATCTGGAATGAAACTGTTGGGATTGCTGAGGCATGCACAAATGACATTGATGTTAGACAGGCATGACATTCCCTATGCTAGGCTAAAGCCTTACAGTCCAACTCCCAGGACTCCTTAAAGCAACCCTGCTTTTGGGGAACTGTGTGCCAGAGATTCCATTCAGGAAACAGATCCTGTCCAATGCTTCAAAATGCCCTAGCCCAAAGAGTGTAACATGACGACTCTAAAAATTGGAACAACATATTTTTACAACAATATAATCTATACATTTATAGATCTTTTCCCTCTGTAATGAAATGTACAAAGTACAAAATATCATTACTAATTGTCAAGAGAAAGGTATAAATCCGACTGTGCAGGTGCAATAAGTAAGCAGATAAAATTCTCTCCTAGCCCCATGAACTGGCAGCCATTAGCCATCCAAAAGAACCAGAGACAAAGGAAGGGGGAAGGGAAGGATGGAGAACTTGGTTATTAACAAAATGGCTTAAAACCTTGCGGACATTCTCCCTAAGGACACAATGAGTGACAGCAAGAGAGGATTTTGCCTCCCAGGTCCACTTTCTCCCTGAGTCCATTTATGGGAACCAGGGAACAATGAGTCTGCTGAAAGGTCCTTCCATATACATAGCCTACCACCACGTAGCAGCACAGCACACTGGACTAACACTGATTGCACTACAACAAAGAAGTTAACACTTCCATTACACACACACACACACACACACACGCTGTGACAGCAAAGCTTATTGTCACAAGTAGATTATCTCTAGACACTAGAATCAAAACTGTAGTCCACTTCAGTGGCTGGAAAGGTTAGTCTAAATTCAGTCACAACTTGAGCAGATTTGCTGAGTCAATGGATACCCAGTAATTCAACACTTACATAAGTTTAATTGATTCAATGGGTTTGCTTCAACCAGACTAACTACTGCACAGGTGAGAAACATGCAGTCCTCCAGATGCTGCTGAACTGCAGCTCCAGCATGTCTCATCTGCTGGGAGTTGCAGCCCAATAAGGTCTGGAGGGTCATATGATTCCCACCCCTAAACTACTTTATTTAGGCTGTTCACTTCAGAGGAGGAAGGCGTGTTAGATGAGTCACCCCACTTTAGAGATACAGTGATGAAACACTCTCCCAAGATTAAATAACAAAATAACAATGTCTTCAAAGGTAGAGATTGAATAGTGTAATCATTAAAAGAGAAGCTTGAAGCTCACTAGTAATGGCACTGAAACAAATGCAACTTCAATACATACCACGCTTTCATGATAACAGTGTGGAAATATTAACTGGAAGGGAAGTGGAAATCCACATTCCCCCAGCAACATTCTCCTGTTGAGTTGATGAAAATACATGTGATTTCTTTATAACTTGAACACCAGGACTGAGGTAAGGTATCTTTCTTCCTCTACACTTTTTGCCTAATGATACAGGGAGTTATATGAGCTATTTGCAGTAAAAAAAATTGTCCAGAGTACCCCCTAAAAGTACAGCCCAACTTTATAATAAATTCATTTTTTTTTTCAGAAAGGAGCCCTCAATGACAGCAAATGTTTGTTTTTTTGGCTTTTTTTTGTGTGTGTGCATGCAGCAAAGCATTCCATGAAGCACATTTCCTTTTAGAGAAAAGCTTCATCTGGTTAATCCTTGGCATTTTCTATGTCTTACTGTCACTGTTCTTTCTGCTTTCTCTCAATTGCTAATCTCCTTTCTCCTTTTGGCCCCAAGTTTAAGTGTGGCAACTTTCTCCACCACTGCTGCGTCAGCCATCTTCTAAGCAGATTTCCACAGTATCAGCCCTTAAACTATTTCAGAGTATCCAAGGGTCATCACAATGCCCCGTAACCTTGTAATCTCAACATAGGCTGCTACCCTATGTTCTAAGCCAAGAACTAACAGAATGCCATGACCTTGTAATTTTTCAGTTTTCATGAAACCAAGTAAGCAAAGTTTCACAATCAGCTATTCAGACAAGAACTGCAAAACTATTTTAGCTATCTTGCTATATTTGCACTGAATAAAGTACTGAACTCAGTTTTTGGTGCTATAATACTAACAGTATAATATAGGAGAGCCAGCATGGTGTAGCATTTGAGGTGTTGCACTATGACCTTCAAAGCCAGGGTTCAAATTCCAGCTCAGCTACAGAAGCCCACTAGTCGCACTCTCTCAGCCTTAGAGAAAGGTAACAGTAAATCCGCCTCTGAACAAATCTTGCCAAGAAAACCCTGTGATAGGCTCACCTTTCAGTCACCACAAATCAGAAATGACTTGAAGGCACACAGCAACAGCATGGACAATTTCCTGCTTTGAACTGTAGCTCCCAATATCCCCCAAACCAACACTGGAAGTTGTAGTAAAAAAAAAAAAGGCAAGCTTTCCCAGCTTTGGTTACAGCACATACTTTACACAGCAGAAGATCCCAAATTCATCTTCAGTTAAAAGAACTGGGTAGCAGCTAATGAGAAAGACCATTGCCTAAGACTTTTCAAAGCTGTTGTCAGTCCCTGAATACAATACTTTACTAGATAGAGTATTGTCTTATTCAGCATAAGGCAGCTTTATATGTTCATTTATCCTGAATGAATGAGGAATTGTATATGGATGGTTTTCAACTTGGTCTTTGTTTTCAGCAACCTTTTCATCAGAGGAATGAACTGATGAATTCAACAGTTCTCACCTCTGTTTAAATGCATCAATAGATAGGATGAATTGATTCATGTTTCCAGTCCTCATATTCACCTCATCTTGATGAGGAATGCACTACAGCAAAGTGAGTGTTCCAATTCTCCCTACTTCCCACATGCAGGTGAAAACAGGTGCTATGGCACAATGTAAGAAGTCATCTCTCCAGACACTGGAAGTACAGTTATAATCCAGCTGAATGACTGATGATGTTGTTCTAAATTCAGTGTGAAACATCTCAGTGGATTTGAATTAATCTTGAAATACAGTAGAATAGCTATAAAGTGTCTCTAAACACAAAACTGTTTATTATAGCACAGGAATGCCCAAACTCTGGTCCTCCAGGTGTTTGGACCTCAGCTCCCCAAAGGTTCAGCCAGCTTGGCAGCCAGGAATTCTGTGAGCTGAAGTCCAAAACACATGAACCAAAGTTGGGGAACCACTGTTATAGCAGGACATTTTTAAATTTAATTTATTTTTATTTTTGGATTTAATAGAAGTCCTTCTAGTAGATTCACTGGTTAAGGATCCAATATGGAATGCCTAATAATCCTCACTTTCAAGTACATTTCAAGTACATTTTTACCAATATGCACTAAGCAATGTGCCCATAATGGAAATACAGTCTGCCACCAAGGACTTGTGCCTACTTGTGCAGCAATACCTAATTGCAACAATTATGGTTACAATCCTGAACACACTTACTACTTAGTAAAAACCGATGATTGCTTTCTCATGATCTTCACAGCCATGATACACATCCTACAGAAAGCAAGCAAATGGGTGTGACTTCCAGGCTCTGGAACTCCTCTCCCAGAGAGGCTAGACAGGCACTTTCCTTACTATCTTTTCACAAGCACGTAAAACTCTTTTAATTCCAGCAGGCCTTTGACAATGAATTTTTCAGGGGAAACAGGCCTTGTATGAGTTGCTAGATTTTTATTTGTTGTTTCAACTTAAAGTGGCTTTAAATTTTGTATGCTGTTAATTTTTAAAGGTTTAACTGTTGTAAGCTGCCTTGAGTCCCAAACTGGGAAAAAGAGGGTTAGGGTTGTTGTTATTGCTGCTGCTGCTGTTATTGGGACTTAATTAACTGGTTGTGACAGTTGGCTATAATTTAAGAAGCCCTTTTACATATGTTACATAGACCTGGCTATGTGTCAAAACTGCAGAAGCATAATCTTTTTCTTTTCTTTTTGTTTCTGTATGACGTATCTGCACACAGCAGGGTTTTTTTTTTTCATTCTTCTCTATGCTGTATTGCAACCTAATCTTTAAAAATCACTTCTGATAGAACACAGGGTTACTGTCATTGAGAAGAGAAAGGAAAATCTGTTCCTGCATGTATAAACCTAGAGATCCAGATTGGAGCCATAATATTTTATCCCTTAGTCGTTGTAGTAAGTGCTAGTTGATGCAGCTAGCAGTGGTTGGAAATGAGTCTCCTTTTCTAAGTACATCTGAATTTCATCTCTGCAGGATGCACCACTTCTGAAGCAACTTCCTCTTTCTCAACCTACCAAGTCATCCAATGTTTTCCAAAGATGAACTAATCACTTGACACTCAGCTAGCTGGAGCTATATCAGAAAGCACTTGCAGTTTCCCTCTCCTGTAAAATATGGAATGCACGAATGGATTATTCTCAGAATAAATCTAGTTTATAACAAGGTGAGTATCATGAAATCATGATGAACGTATCAACTGAATAAATAACCCACTGTGCGCATGCACGCAACACATACATACCCAGGTTGGAAAATTTATCTTGAAAGGTAACTGATATGTTCCCATGCTAACTTTAGTTCAATCTAATTAGCCTTGAAAATTATGGTACAGAAAAATTACTGGTCCCTGCATAATTGTTACAAGCTTCTCTGTTAATGTGTACCATTTTGTTATTTTTTTGTCAAAGTTGGAAAATATTTTTTTCTTTAAACATCTTACCAATCTCGTAAAATATGTAAAAATAATAAAAAGGAACTATTGCCCTGTGTGTTAAAAGGGGCAAACAAGGTCATATTATGCAGGTGTATGTAAGATTACAACCTAAAAATATTTTCACACATGACTCTTGCTTTGCTTCTGTGCATACTTGAACAGCATCAACAGAAAAAGCAGTACTAGAGAACCAGCTTAACTAAAAGTACATTCTGGCAAGCATAGACTTTGCATCCATAAAACAGAGGTGGTAAATGCAAATACTCAATTTTAGCCTTTCCAGTAAGAAATGCCCAAGGATAACCTGATATCTTAGAGTTATTTCACATTAGGAATACAGGAAGCTGCCTTCATTAAATCAGTGACACTCACCCTCTCTCCTGCACCCCGACTAACTGAAATGAGTTATTTTTATCTCTCTCTCTTTTTCCCATGAAAATCCCTAATTTTGTCCCATGTTTGCCTCTCCTGGGCAGTTTTTGCCACAAAGAACCCATTTTTAAAACCAGGAAGAAAACCTAGACCTAGTTGTGTATGGATATTTTCAGCTATTTTTAAGCAGGAAAAAAAAAAGAGGCAGGAGAAACTAATCCTTGGTAGTTTCCCATCTCTTGTGTACAACTAGAAACAGCTTTCTTGGCTTTTACATAAGAACCCTCCATTGTTCTAGTAGAGATATATTGAACTTGGAACATTCTGCAGGCAAAGCGGGGCAATACCCTTGCCTTGGTGTAGATTTACTTGTGAGATAACATACAAAAAGACATTAAAATCTATTGAACGCATATGCCAATAAGTTATTCTGTAGCAGAACTAGCAACTGCAGCATTAGAACGTAGTGAGAAATAAGTCATATACTCTGGGTCTTCTTTCATGATGACAATCAACAGGCAGCAGGACTGGTTACAGTGAATTTGCCACTGTAAAATATGAGAAGCATTCTTTAAATCCAAACATTCACAAAGCACAGTTTCCACATGATGGCTGCAAAATCAAATTACAAGGTCTTGGAAAAATATTTCGCATAACTAACTCTTCATCACAGGTTTTGCTGCATATCCAAAGTTCCAATATATCTGACTGGTTTTCTTTCTCTGTTTTAATTTTACAGATCAAAATATACAAAAGTTACGCATCTCAGCTTATTGTTGTTGCTTTTTGTTCAGTACTTGCCTAATAAATTCCATTTCTATAACACGCTAATATGTATGTGAATGTGTGTGTTATGATGAGACTCAAATATCTTGCACTGAAAATGGGCTTCAGTATCAGCTTTTCAGCAAATCATCAGAAAAACATTAGGTCTTGGCTACACACATTTCAAGTGATGGTGAAATCCTACGAATCTTTGTAAAGACCTACAGTCTGTCCCACCTTCCCCACCTTTTCTCATTTTCCCAAGCAAAACAGCAAAAGCTTTAACCTTCAAACCTAAGACTTATTTTCAAGCTCCATGCTGAAGCCTTTGTTTTCTTTTCTATTCACTAAAAAGTTTCATGAAAGGTATTCAGTGACAGTGGCGAAAGCCTGAAGAATGGGCATACATGCTCTGCTGCCTCTGTTTTAAAAATGCAACCATTATTTTCTAGCTCCAATCCTCTCAAAAAATCTTCACACAGACATCATCATGTTCAATCCACTGTGAATTTCTTGTGCTGTAAGTACAGGAATGCCTTTTTCTTCTCTGATCTCTCAAAAATTCCATTTATACATTTAGAATAAAATAATACAAAAAAAATTTGTTGTTATTTACCATTCATAGCACCAGAAGGTTTGTGCATGTGTAATCTCTTTCATGCAAAAGCAGAGGAAATATTTTATCAAGGCATTATGGATTATATTGCATTTGTCCAATTTTAAGTTGTGCTTCCCTCACATGTTTGCTTTAACTTCATACTATACCATGTATTTCATACTATTTCCATGTTTAACCCTCTCTCAGCAGACAAGCCTATGCTGACATCTTGGCTGAAATACCTCCACTATGTTTTGCATTTACAGGAATCACTCTAGAAAAAGAGGGGAGGGGGACCCACCATCTTTCAAATACACTCAAAGGTTTGTGTGTAATAGTAGTGAATGCTAAGTTGTCCTAAAACTTAGTCCTGATACTGCCTATCACCTAGAAGGAAAGCCAAAAGAATTCAACAATTCAACAAGATACAACACAAATATGAAGAAGCTGCCAATAAAAACTGAATTGCAAAAAATACCTTTACAACATATTCATACATTTTGTCACCAAAAATAAGATAAAAATTAAACATTATAACCTTGAATCCAAGAAGGCATACCTACACTACAGCCCAACCAGTTTCACGCTCTTATGGGGGAAGTTTGAGAATTGTTATTGTAGGGAGCAGGGCTTCTAACAAAATTTTCATCACTCAGCAAGCTACATTTCTCAAAACTTTAATGGGTATAAAATTAATATAAACATATAGTCCCAAATGTATAGTGTAGATATAGACATATGTCAAAGCAATGTGACAAAGGAGGTGTTGTTTTAAATCATACACAATCCAAGATTCCTACAATCTGAAATCCAAACACCTTGATGACGTAAACCTGTGGTTCCCCTTCCCCAACCTCAGCCTCTATGCTGAATTTTGAACAAGTCATATACGTGGCGATGAACATACAATATATAACAATAAAATAGTTAAAACAAGAACTTACCAGATTGGAATTAGTAGCATTGGAGTCATCTTCTGGAAAAGGGATATAGATAGCTAAGGCCACACAATTGGCAAAAATAGTCAGTAAAATAATAATTTCAAATGGTCTGAGGAATGGAGTTAAGGAAATATTTCTTTAAAAATCACATTCAACAACTGCACTGGAACAGGGAAAAAGATTTAAAAGAATTTTGTTTAAAGAAGACATTCATAATCCCTTGTATTTTGAAAAGAAACATGTGCCTTTTAAAGTGCTTTTCAACCCTCCTAGCCAAGTTTCTTCCTAATATGTCAAAAGCACGGTAAGCCAGTCGCGTGCCAGAATAAACACCGGTTTCTTTAAAAGTTTTTTTCTTTACTTAGAATTTTCAGTTTATTTCCCTCTCTTGGTCTTGGCTGTTATTTATTAGACAATGTACCACAAACAAGTTCCTTTGCTTTCTTACTGTATTTGCAGTACAGTTTCAAACTGCTGTTATTTCTACCATTTAAGAAAATCTTTCCCAAAATGTTTCTATGCAAGTGTTTTTAACTCTCTTTTGTTACCTTTTGAAAAGAAATGCATGAAAGAAATATTGGGGGGAAAAACTAGGGGCTTTACAAATTTATGTAAGCGTTTATTTTTAACAAATTCTTCACCTTAATCTTTGAAGGGAAATTACTTTGTTTTATATGGGCACGTGCATGCACACTCGTGCACCTAAACAGACACAATAACTCTCTAGAGGTTGTTTAAAGGGCACAATCAACATTCTTAAAATAAATGACAGCTTACTTTCTGCAACACCAGCAACATTCCTACCATGACTCCTGTTTAAAAATACATGTATTGGCACAGAACAGGTTGGTTTCACTAATTCAGTCTCCCAAAATGCTGTATTTTTTATTTTGTTTATTTATTATTTATTTGTATCCTGCCTCTCCATATGGATCGAGGCAGTGAACAACTTACAAATAGCATATATTTCGATACATTTTTCTATACATGCCCCCAACAAGCTGGGTACTCATTTTACCAACCTGCGGAAGGATGGAAGGCTGAGTCAACCTTGGAGTCCGGCAGGATCGAACTCACAACCTTGTGGCTTGCAGTACTGGCATTTAACCACTGCGCCACCAGGGCTCCTCAGAAAAAAAAGTTGCAGTCAGAGTTTCCCAAAGAGGACAGCATAGAAAAACACAAACCAATGTGAGCAAATGCACACTTATTGTTACATGGCTCTAGCTCTTGTTATACACAGGAGACAGACACATATATGTACACACTTTGTTAAACTGGTATGCAACACTGAGGTCCATTGGAATAGTACTCTCCATTTTGTGTTGCTCCTTTTCCTTACAAATTGGAAAGTCTTACCTCACAGAACAACTTGCTTATCTGGCAGGAGCCACACAGTGGCAGCATATAATGGACGGAAAGGTCTTCACAGGATAGATCTACAATGTCAATCATGTGTTATACACTCACACTCTAGAAAGTCACAGAAATACACATCAGGGCCATTTCCGCACTAGACTGTTACAGCACTATCATTTCACTTTCAACATCCTATGGAATCCTGAGGTTTCCAGTTTAGGGACTAAACTGCAAACCTCAGGATTCCATAGGATGTTGAAAGTGGACTGATAGCGCTATAACAGTTTAGTGCGGAAATGGCCCAGGACTACTTTTCTCTGATTGCTTTGTGTTTGTTGTGCTCTCAAGGTAGATATGATACAATTTCCAACACTATAATAAACTATAATATAGTATAATGTGGACAGCCAGCCAGCACGGTGTAGTGGTTTGAGTGTTGAAATAGGACTCCAGGAGACCACGGTTGAAATCCACGCTCAACCATGGAAACTCACTAGGCAACCTTAAGCCAGTCATGCTTTCAGCCATAGAGAAAGGCAATGAGAAATCCTCTGCAAACAGACTTTGCCAAGAAAACCCTATCATAATTCACCTTTGGGTTGTTCTAAGTTGTAAATGACTTGAAGCTAAACAACAACAACAACATTATATAATACAGTTATAGTATTGTGCAGGATAGCACAGCATAGCATAGTGTAAGGCTCAGTTCAGAAATGAAAGCAGGAGTGCAGTAACCTCTGGAAATATATAAGATAAGGCAGCCTCCTGGATTATACTATATTATACTAAAAATACAGATCTGTATATCTTTGCCATCTCAACATAAATTGCAAATAAATAATGTTGAATTGATGAAAATTGATAATGCCATGTAATAGATTAGTACTACAACATATGAAGCTTTTCTATGTGGAGTTGGCCCCATGTCATTTTGTTTCCATGCTACAGTTTCCACACATAAACTGTGCCTCAGAACAGAACACTATAAGTTTAATGATAACTTAATATAGGCAATTGCTGCCTTGTTATCTACAGAGTAAGAAGTGTAAAATAGGTTCCTGCTTGCTGATGACTACACAAGTTTTAATTTCTGAAGGATAATGCATGATAAGATTGAAATATTGAAAAGTAGGTCAATCTCAGCTATTGAGAGGCAATTAGCATCTGGTTATAGATGCACATTTTGTCCCAGTTGTTTCAGACAGCTAGTGCCCTATTCACAATTTTATATTGACCTGCACAATCTATTGTAATGACTCAAATAATTCAAAATTTCTGTTTAGTCCAATGTCCTTTGTATTAAAGTGAATGATAAAAATTTAATTTCTCATAGAAAATACTTTTGAAGGAATTATGCAGGTTTCTCTTTAGTGCAAAGTGCAGAAGGCGAGATAGTGAATGGTCAAGTTAAGAGAAATGGTTTCATTATGATGGGGCTCGGGAACTGTTACGGTAAACTATTACACATATATTAATATCTAGTTATAAAACTTATATGAACAAGTGTGGTGTTGTAATTTGAGAATTGGGCTATAACTCTGGAGACCAGGGTTCAAATCCTAATTAGGCCATAGAAACCCATTTGGTGACCTGGGTCAAGTTATCCTCTCTCAGCCTCAGAGGAAGGCAATGGCAAGCCCACTCTGTCCAAATCTTGCCATGAAAACTTTGTGATAGGGTCGTCTTAGTGTCACTGTTAAGTCAGAAATGACTTGAAGGCAAATATAATATCAACAAACTCATAAAGCTTGTTAGTGTGGGTACATATAAGTTTTAAATCAGTGGTATCCTGTACTTCCATGTAAAGTTGCAACAGCTGGAGAGAACTATTATCTTCATGCCTTGCTTATGCATTTCCAAAAGACATCTCATTGTCAACTAAGGGAAGAAAAGTGCTCTCCTTGATGGATCCCTGATCCAGTCAACCATGGTTTTTCTTACATTCAGGTCTTATTTAATAGGCAACAGAAACAGGCAATTGCATTCACTGTACAGCATGACCACAACTGTTTGTTTGTCTGTTTGTTTTTTTACAAAGGGTGCCCCTTAAATTAAATTGAATTACACTGCTTGTTTGCATTATCTGGAACTATACATTAAGAAATGTTAAGTGAATATAAGATGAAACTGAGTGGTTTACATCTAGGACCCAACACGGTTCCAACACTCTATCTAATAGTAGCTTGTGGTCCAAGCTGGGGAACTCTCATTGTTTCATGGTAATGAAACCATTTGCTCAAACCACAAGCCACCCCCTGACTCTGTGTCCAAATGGGGCCAGGCAAACATCCTCTTAGAAACTCTCAAGCAGAGATAGTTATAAATGCATCCATGCACAATCTGACAACCAGAGATTGATCCTACTAGACTGAGGTGGCTGATGATCACTGGCATGGCATTAAAAGACAAAACAGTAAGCCATGTGGCCTGATGTATGCCCTCTAGGCAAGCCTGTTGCCCGCAGGCATAGTCAAAGATGCCATCTTGGCACAAATTTTGAAGTAATTATTCAGCTATCGATCTGGATGGCTTTTGTAGGCCAATGCTTTTCTTAAATGTTGAGTTCTGCATTCTGTTCATCAAGCAGAACAATGTTGTGGGCCAGCCCTAGAACATTCCTCTGAACATGGAGAGGAGATTCCATTCATAGTTATTATGATAGCCAATCTAGCAGCATGGTGGTGGATATACCAAAGGGATATCACTTCTTGGCAGCAAACTCATAATAATTGTAAATGTGTGCTCTGTTTTAGGATTCTGGTATTTAAGGTGATTTGTTGAAGAATTGCAGCTAGTTTTTGTTGTGTGGCTTTGATAAGAACTATCATCCCTTAAAGACTGACTTAACTGCATTGTAATCATTTCCAGATCTCACCAATGCAATCTTCCATTTTACAACACATCAATCTGCTTGGCCAGCACTGATCTTATATATTTATCTGCCCTTCACTTGCGTGCTCTACCTAAAGATTCATGGTTGCAGAGATACCAAACAAGTAAACCAATACAAGCTTAGCCTCCCCTAAGTTAGCCATCCATCATAGTATGCCAAAATTCTCAGCTTTTTTTGCAGAGGATAGGGTAAGAAATAAAACTAATCAAAAGATTTGAAAATCAGCACCAGAAAAAAAAGAGGGTATCATGGAGCGTATCAATGAAAGTTTTACTAACAAGCCTATGTCTTTTCCTCTTATCCTGAAAAGAAAACTTATTTCAACAGTACTGGTGCTTTTTAAATCCATCTTTCTTGCTCCTCCAACTTTCCTTGGAGAGCCAAACTAGACAGGACAGCACTAGAATCCATGTGTTTAAATTTGGATTTGCTCTATACAGGTAGACATGTAGAGGGAATGGGAAGCTGAGCCCTTTCTTTCTCTATGGTTCACTTCCCACCAGACCTTCTGGTATTAGAGCCCTACTAGGAAAGACAGAGGCTTTGTGGAGGTAAATTATGGAAGAGGAAGAGTTTGGGAGGATATTTAGGTCAGTCTTAGAATACTTGTGGGGTGTGCAGAACATTCCAGGTTTAATTGCTGGTATCTCAACAGGTATCTCAACTTAAACCTTGAAGAACTTCTGCCAGTCAAAGCAGACAATACTGAGACAGATAGACTAAGTGTCTGTCCTATTATAAGGCATCCCAATGCCTAAGGCATCCCATTTATTCTTTTCCCTCCTTAATTGACAGACAGACAGACACGTACACACACACATCCAATGATTGGAGCAAATCTGGTTTATCTAGTTTTACATACATGGATTTGCCAGTGTCACATCTAACTTGCCCTATATTCCTCTCAAGCTCCTCTTTAAAAATATAGTTAATTACTTCCTCAGAGTGCAGAAGTATATGGCCATAGATCTATTACATTCATTTCTGCCAGCTATCCTTAATGCTGGGTAGCAGCATCCTTATAAACTACAAAAGAATTGCTTGTAAACCACAATGGTAGTTTTTAAATAAATAATTAAAGATTCCTGGAGTTCACATGTAGATATGGGGACTGTCTGCTGTACCATTTCATCATTTAAGTCTAGAGGCTTTATTCTTTTCAATTAGCTTCTGCTGGATGTGGACAGCTCTTCTGCCACATCAACACATCTAGTATGGTTAGATCATGAAAACATTCCCAATGTGCAGGTCAACAAAAAAATATAGCTATATTGGGCCACGCAAAGTGGATAACAATTTGGATCTATTAAACTTTGATATTTGGCCATTTGAAATTGGTTTTGCTTTTTCACCTACAGATCCAATTTTGACATATTAAATTTCTGAAGAACTACAGGGAATGTCTCTATTAGTATTCAGCACCACAAGTTGACATCATTTACAGGAAAGTTAACAACCACCCCTGTTTTGCAGATTAAAACAAGTTTGGAAGGTTGGCAGTTCCCCAATTCCTGTCAAAATACACACTGTATTTCAGCATGAGATAGTCAATGAAGTGTGCCTCTAGGAGCTGTAGCAATTCTGTGTTACCATAAGAAAGCCTGCGTTATGCTTTAAGAATCTAGAAAGAGACCAATCATTTGAAGTTTGTGTAGTTTAAAGCGATTCCTCCTAATGCTCCACTTCAAGCTAATGCACATGTTGATTCATATTTGCAAATCAAACCTGATGCATACTGACAACTTGCTGGTATCTATGTCACTACATCAAAAAGGATATTTCCATTCAACAATACTGATGCACGCCCTCCGAATGGGATTTTTCAATGTTAAACACAGCAATGCCCGAGGAGGACGTGTAGCTGTGGTGGTACCCTGTTTTTTCTGTTTCCCATACTGCTGCCGCTTCCTCTGCGTGGAGCTAGCGGTGGATATTGTTGCATTGCCAGCAGCACCCATCAATTTGGCCTGCCTAGCAGCATCGATGGCAGCCTGCCAAGAGAGGGCCGCACCTGGAGTAGGGATATGCTCAGGTGCAAGCCCTGCAGCTGCATTGGCATTCATGTTGGCATGAGCTGGGCGGGGACTCACATAGTTGGAACCTAGAAAAAGGAGGGAAAAAAAGATTACAAATAGAATTTCAGCAGAAAGAGTTTAGAAAAAAGTCTAACAGACAAATTAGAAGTTTCATATCTATATATAAACAAAGTTCCTGATATTCACCAACATTCTAGTCTGACTATAGAACATAGGCTGGATGTGGGACCATAAAAAGAAACATAAAGAGGGATGGTACTAAAACACAAGTACTTTTGATAGCACCACAAATCCTCATGATGTATCACAGAAGGCTCTACCCTGTTGTTGCACTTTGCATTCATTTATTCCACAATAGCCTATACTCTACTCATTTAAAAGCCACGGCAATACTTGTCCACTTGCTTAAAGGCCCATCAGAAAAATAAAAATTAAATTAAATTAAATTAAATTAAATTAAATTAAATTAAAATTTAAAATTAATTAAAATAAAATGGTGACTAGTGTGAAGCAACATACTGATGCAAACTTTCTCAACATCTAGCAGAATTCCTTGCCCTCTCTGGTAACTAGGAGCAGAATACTGGCCCATTTAATCCTGTCTAACAAATAAACACAGAAAACCTGGAATATACATATTTGTTGTGCCTTTAAGTCATTTCTGATTTATAAGGCAACTTATAGCAAAGTGAACTTATCATGGGGTTTTGTGGTTAGATTTGTTCACAGGGGTTTTGCCACTGTGTTCATCGGAGGCTGAGATCCATGGTCACCTAGTGGATTTCCATGGCCTAGTGAGGATTTGAACCGTGTCTCCAAAGTCCTAGTCTAACACTCAAACCACTACATTATGCTGGATGGGGAAAAGGGGTTCACCAAGAAGGGCCTATCTCACATCCCCACCAGCTGTGCCTGTGAAAATAATGAAATTTAAAGAAGGCACTTCAGGACCCAGGAGGGCTCATACAGTGAGATATACTTTGTAAGATAACCAGGGCTTAAGCCAGATAAGGTTTTATAGGTCACTGCCAGCACTGAATGGTACCTAGAAACAAAATGGCAGCCAATGGAGCTGTTGAAATAGGAGAGTAAACTATACTACTATAATATTAGTTTATTCATCAGCTGGCCATTTCACTAGACTTCTAGAATATTTTACACATAATCAAGCAGCAAGAGAGCTTTGACTGATTTAGAAAGACAGATATCAAATTGTGTATGATATCAAAATTGTATACTACATAAACCTTCCAGAGTCTTATGACCCTCAAAGAGGAGTTTCACCACCATGAAGATGACATACCCTCCAACATTTCAGAGGTGAAAACTGGGACATGAGCAGCCAACCAGCATCAGAGTGTGGTCAAGATGAACCAGGAAGAAGAAGCTAGGATGCAACAGTTTGCTTTTGTCAGAGCCTTTTGTGAAGGACAAAATTCCATCCTTTCTTCTACTCTCCCCCTGCTGAGTTAATTGAGTGCAAACTACTTTTGCACTTTGAACTCAGTCTGCCCCAAATGAAAAGCAGAGTACAAAGTAGGAGAAAGAAGAGAGAAAGCAGGTGAAAAAGTAGGACAACAGAGGATTAATAGGGAGTGTCCTGCCAAATCAGCACAGTTGGAGGGTATGAGGTACTCTTTTCAGTAGCTGCTCTCAGAATTCCCTTCCACAGGAAGCTAGGCTGGCCATCTCTCTGCTCTCCTTTTGCTAGCAACCAAAGACCCTTTATCCAAATGCACATCAAATGATTAATTGTTTGCAGGGAGTCTTTTTTATGGGCAAGTGTATACTGTATCTTTAAATTTTCATTATGTTTTAAAATCATTTTACACTTTTAAGAATGCAATCGTGTTTTATTGTTGTAACTTATTATTTTTCAACTTTTCTGTTACCAGGTTTTTAGCTTTATCTTATTTCAGCCTTTTTGTAAGTTACCTTGAGTCACATGCTGGGGTAAAGGCAACATATAAACAAACAAACAATTACAGTTTATATCATTCAGCAATAGTATATCTCTACCTAGAGTTTCAGTGACTATGAATTGCTCATATGTTTACACTAAATTAACCTTATAAAGCAATTCAGACTTGGTGGGGGGAACTTATCAAAAAGTGAGTTGAATATGGGATACATACATTACACCTGCAAATAGGCTCAGATGGACAATTCCTACAATTTTCAATACTATATATTAAATATTATTTACATGCTTAATGGCAGTATTTGTAAACAGTTAATTGCCATATTTGCATTTTACAAAAACTTTTGATGTCCATTTATGGGTCATCAGCTTTGAGTACTTCAGCATCTCCTATTCAGTTCGACGAATTAATTAGACCTTTAAGAAATGTAAATACCCAGTAACTGTTTATAAAATATTTGTCAGAATGTAGTAAATCTGATGTTCAAGACCTGAATCAAACCAGGAATTAGAAACCATACTTGACTTCTATATGTACTGTTTCCTTAGAACTTAAACCTAAGATTGGCTGAATGAGCACCTTTTCAGAAGGTAGTTGGCTATTTCAGCCAAATGTTGGAATGATGATATGCCTTCTGAAACATATTTTATTGTTATACCCTATGACTTCTTTTTAGTTGTGAATTATAACATTAAATTAAGACAGAAAAAAAACTGATATTTCCACATGTATATGCACTGCCAACTTAGTCCTGTAATGTGGAGATCAGCATTCAAATACCTGTTTGGCCATGAGAACACACTGGGTGACCTTAGGCAACTCACACTCTTTCAGCTTCTTAACAAATCATGCCAAGAAAACCCTCTTATAGGTCCACCTTAGGATTATAAGTCAGAACAAATGTGGAATCCAACAGAGTGTCACTGTAAATATATTATCTGAACATTGAACTAACAAAAAAATCTCATACTTCAAAAGTAGGAAAATAAACTCAATCCTACAGCATTTCCCCCATTTGGACACTTTTTCAGATGTATGAACTGCCTATATTAATATAAACTGATTCTCATCAGTTTAATTGTGAATTTACTTTCTCTTAGCCATTCCACTCTCTCTTTTTGTTGCATTTGCAAGAATAATCAAAATATTTTTAAAAAATAATTATCAGATTTTATTTGCATCTAACCTTATACTTATCAATGATTTTGAAAAGCACCAATGTCATAGCAAAATTTAAACTTCCTATGTAAACAGTATGAAAGGAAACCAACCAACCAGGAAAAGTAGATATACAAGTCAACTAGAGGTGACTTGTAGCTCTCATGTTAGTGGAGCTAAATATAAATCCTAAATCTATCTTAAGGATATGATTTAGCACCTTAGACAACTTCTTTAAAATTCAGACTAAAACCCAGAGTGGATTCACTGTTCCACTTACATAGGAGCCACCGATTACCACTGATCTCAGCTTTAAATATTATGAGTAGTTCCGTTCATGGACAAAGCCAAGCACTTTGCACAGTAATGCCTATAAAACATGCAGTCTTTTTGTTGCGCTAGCAGCACAAGATAATATGCTAGTGAAAAATTGTATTAACTAGTACGATCATTCAGTTAATGAAAAGCAAATTGCATTACATTACCTATTAATCAATCCAAACCTACTAATCGCGTTTTTATAACTATTCAAGTTAAATTTAAAAATGCAAAGTTATCAGTTAGAAATGAATCCTCATCACTTCACAAATTCAGTTTGTGAAACATAGGTTTACATTCATTTACTAATTTATACAATTTACTAATTTATACAATTTAATAATTTACTAATTTATACAATGAACCAAAGTTCATTAGATTTCAGAATGCTTCAAAAAAACAAAGAAAGCAATATCTTAATAACAGAATGCAATAGCAGTATTATTAAGACTTATTAAAAATGATGAATGTACAGGAATAACTCGGGTTTTCCCCAGATCTGAACCAATTCCTGCACAACAATAATTCTGCCTTCAAACTTATGATACATGCAATAGACATCCTAAAAATACTTCACAACAGGCAAGCTTGGAATGAGCACGTTTGGAATCTGCCAGTCACAACAGGCATGTTTGTAGTTGGGAAGCACAGCAAGAAAGTGCAAGACTAGCTACAGCCAAAACACTTCAGTTCTAGCAAGACATGTGATTTTAAGAATACATGGATCTTGGAAACAAATTTGTCACTGGTTTCTTGCTCCTCCCATTCAATTTAGTGAAAAGAACACTTGACTTCTCAAATGGATACATTTGTTTATCCATTGTGGCAAGAGTAATGCGACATCATCTTTGAAAATGTGTACAGTTGGCCCTCCGTATCCGCAGATTCTTTATCCATTAATTCAACCAACCAAAATATGTTCAGTATTTTGAAAATATTCCAAAAAAAAGCAAAAAGAAAACTTTGATTTTGCCATTTTATATACAGTACACCATTATACTACAACATTGTACCTAACGGCACAAGCATCCTAGAATTTTAGTTTCCGGGGGGGGGAAGACTTGAACCAAGCCCTAGCAGATACTGAGGACCCACTGTATCAAAAGAAAAAGAAACCCACCAAGGAAACAAGATGAAGTGAAATGCTAGTCAGTAGTAACAGAGCTGAAAATGCAGCATGGCCATCCATTTCATTTCATTCATACAATTCCAGAATAGTGAACTTCAGACTACTTCTTTCATGAGGTAATCTTCCTAATCGTGGTATAAAAACACAACTTTGCAAAATACTGCCCAAATTGATAGTATATATATATATGTCTCATCACCCAATGACTGCAAAACCCTGACCCATATGTTATATGATATAATAGATCATATCTCACAGAGAACTTCCATATCACCAGACATGAATTGCTCACAAACTTCAAGTTAATTATTTCCTAACAGAGGCAGTCAGCACATTCAGTAACGACTAACATCGTAAACGTTATGTATCTAAAAAGTTATGTATCTAATGCCTGTACTTCTCTTGTTAATTATCTTTCATTTTATTATATTTTTTTTTCTGTATCAAGACCAGATTTCTATTAGCATAATTTTGGCTTTATAAATGTCAGATTTTTCTAAGTGCATTTGTATTTTGTTACTTTTGTAAATGTTACTTAAAATATTTATTTTTACACCCTCACAAGTATACATAATTCAGATGGCTTACAAATAGATGATAGTGACATGCAATGTTGTCCTAAATTTTTTGTGCTACATCTTATTTAGGTTCTTTTTATCTTTCTTCTAAGTCTTTCAGCTATTTCAGCTCTTATTTTGTTTTGGTTCAAGTTGGGTAGAAATTTGGAGGTGTGTTGAAATTCCATCTGCTCACCTTTTCATTAACCATTATTTCCACTTCACCTGAAATTTCTACAATTTTTTTCCTTGAGTAGGATGTTCCAAAAGAATTCCATGACAACAATAATAAAAGTTGTCTTCCATGCTCCTGAACTCAACAGTCAATATTTAACTTTGAAAAACTCACAAGCTCAAGACTTCCCAGAAATTAAGGCATCTGACATGGAAGCTTTGTTTCATACTCGATCATGGAAGCAAACTGTGGGTATTCTGTATCTTTAACACTTTTTTCCCCTCCATGTTTTCTTATGTACAAATACAAGTACAAATACTGTTCTTCAAACATCTGTTCTTCATTTTATTCAAAACATTTCAACACCATCTTTGAAGAAAATATTTTAAAATCAGCTTACAACAGGATGTTAAAAAAAAGTAATGAGATATTTTGGCTCAAATTTCGTAGGGTGAAATTGAGAGTGATTTGAAAGGGAGAAAAGTGTTTTGAAATGGTTTGGAGGGGCATAATGACTGCTGCGATAGTGATGTCTCTCTTTAACTATATTTTTGCAGCTGGTGGGGGCAGAAAAACTGTTCTGGATAGTCCAAAAGGTCAAACATTTAGGAACTAACTCAGAGCATGCACGCACCCAACTGGACTAAGTCTTAACAACTGGACTATTTCATATATGAGTAAAAAGTCTTTCTGATCTCACATTTACTGGCTCCACACCCACATCTTCATTCTCTTCTGACCAGTCATTAAGGAATATCAGATAGTTCAGAATTCTAATTCACAAGAGAAGCCTACGCAGGCAGAACAAACACTCCAGATATCGCCCTTCCCCTCACTCAGAACACATGGCTCTGCTCTCTTCTTATAAAAGATCAAGACTCTGTGGAGGATGATACCTGATGATGAATTATAACTTGATCACTTTCCTTTTTATCTGTCTCCTTTGTGTATTTGTTACTGGGAAGTAGGGTTGCCACATGAAATAAAGGACATAGCTCCCACTCCTTTAATCGTTGTGGCAAAGGGAGAATTTCAGTAAGAATTCAACACCTGTTGAAACCCTTTCTTCTACATAACAATTACAGGGATGGGAGTCCTGACCTTTTTTACACCTGCAAGCCTATGGGGAAGTTTATATGCATGTGCATGCACGCACAATCAATTAAAGTTTAAAATTCAGACAATCATAAAGTGCTCCAATGCTGGGCCTTCTTGTAGTCAAAGAAACTGCTTTGTGCAGGAGTTGCTTCAGAAAACAAGAGGAGAACTCCCTGAAATAAGGAGCTCATCCCTCCCCTCCACTGTCCTCCCATTTCTGTGGTCCTATTGTACTTTTAAAAAGGACACTTCTTATAAATACAGACGCATTCACGTATTGTCATCTGGGTAAGTGACGGATGGGTAAGCTGGAGCCCATGGGCTGCATGTGTCCTCAAAGCCCCCTTTTTGCAATCTACAATTGACATCGTAGTTTGCCTCCAATGTAAGACACAGCCTGCCCATCCTGGAATGCACCTTGCCCCTTCTATTGCTTCTGTGTTTTTCTGGTGCCACCACTGAGATCTTGTAATCTATAAAAAGGCCATTTAAAGTTCACACTCAGCCTACACAGACTAGAGAGAGATGAAGGATATTCTAGAGGTTGTACAAGATGACCTCAGCTGTGTTAGCAAACACTTTTCACAGCAGGAATAGACCATGCACTTGAAAAGCACAATTTTCAAATTACAAGACCTACCTTAAGTTATACCAATCAGCCACTAGCTGAGAAAACAACCAACTAACAACCCTACTTCACAGTTCCTCTGTCATATATCCTAAAAATTCTATTAGATGTTTTCTTTATCTGAGAACTAGCCTGTGGCCCCTGTTGTGGTATATTGGTCATAATTATATTATGAAGTTAGATTGCCTGTAGCTGTGTAGATATGAGCTAGCTGTAATTATTCCTTTACAGCACATAAGAAATTTATTCCATTTGTCTGAGCACTAGCTGTCCTTGAGACACTGCCATTCCTTTCACCTCAGAAAAGGTGTTGTTGTGCCTAGTATTTTCAAAAGGCAAGCTCATACATAGAAGGCAGAGGATTTGTCACCCCTCATGGAAAAGCTAACTTGCAGTTTTGTGCAGATTGTGCCCTGATTTTCAAAAGGATTACTAGCCAAACACAGTAAAGTCATTTTATGCAAGCAGATTAATTGCAGTACTGTGAGTAAATATACAAAGAGAAAGAGACCAAAGCCAGGGAAGCAACTTGAGAAGAGATTAGCCTGTATTGAAGGAAAATGAATGCAGTCTATTTCATCCCAGAGAACTGTCGATTTCATATTGTTTTTTCAGAAATAAATCAGAGAGCTCAGTGTCCAAAGGAATTTGGAGAATCTAGGTGCGAGAGGGTATGTTGTTAAAGCAGAATCCAGTGTGACAGCTTGCCTCCTTAGAGTACTATTAACAGGAAACCACATATTGTCCAGAAGCAAGCCGCAAACATCCTAGGCCTGGTCCAGTTTAGCTCAGGTTCATATACACACTGAAGCAAAAGCAGAATTCACTCTTCTTTGTCATGTAGAATCAACCTGTCTCAAGTAGGGGTAAGTATTTCTTTTAGAGGAAAAACTGCATGAGGGCCTTTCCTCTGAAGTAAATAAACCTTCCTTCCTTCCTTTCAGCAGGGTGAATTATCCACTCGTTAACAATCCATTTGAAATATCTGTCTCCTACTAGACAGTTGCTTTTTAATATATGTGGAAAATGCGCTAGAGATGAAAATCCTCATGGATTTTCCAGAATATGATATGGCAGGGGGTGGAGTTGTCCATGAAGAGAAGAAATTATTCAGCCATTTTACATTTTGCTCTTCTTGTAAAATGGTTGCTTTCTGCTGAGATATATTTGAAGAGGTTCAAAAGAGCACCACAGGAAACTGAAATGTACAGATAGTGAGAAACTACAGTGCAATTATTAATGGAGTTGGTGGAACTAAACTGAATTCCAAGACACTTCCAAAACCTTGCTGGTTTTTTGCCAAACAGGGTAAGAGGAATGTGGTGCTGTTTCATTTGTTCTTGTGTGCAGTTCTGTATGCACTGGTTTGAATGGAGGAAGAGAACTGTACCAGCTCCAGGGCGACATGGGATACAGATCCCAGAGCCTCCCCATGAAATAATCTTGGATCCAGCCAAATGACAGTTGCCTCTAGTCCACCCCAACATAACAGGGACATTCTGTACAGATATACTATTCCATTACCATTGGAAAATCAGCACTAATTCCACCTTATCTGAGGAAGCTGGATTACTCTGCCAATTATTATGCAAATAAGAGAAACAGTATTAGAATAATATGTATAAAAGAAGTTGGAAAATAGACAGTAGAAGGGGGCAGGTAAAAATGGATGAATAGAGAACAGTTTGAAAGAGGAGAGCTAGAAATCAGAAGAAATCAGGACAGAAAGTGTTAAAGTATGATTGTGTTAGGATTACCTCTGAACCCTTAAAAAACACATAGAGCCAAGACCTAAAATATTAGGTCCACATGGACTACCCCAAGAAGTCTGCATGATTGCAGGTGCAATCTGAATCAACATGGAAAGGCTCCCAACTTTGGCCAAAGAGACATCCCCCCTTCAGGAAGAATGCAATCAAAACCACATGAGCAAAGAGAAGGACCCTCTATTGTTAAAAGAGAGTGTTTTATAAACCAGGGTGACAATGATCTCATAAAGCATCCAGCACATGTGCAAGATTATTTGCTTTCCCAGGACTAAAATTCTGATACATAGTTGATAATAAAGTAAATCCTAGTTAATAATCAACAATGAACCCTGGAAGTATAAGAAATATTGTTACAGAGAGTGCTAGGAACCCAGACATTGACTTTGCCAATTAATGTCAGCATAATTTTAAATAGGACAAGGGGCTAACAACAGGAACAACCTTTAAAGTTGACTAGAATTCAAAATGGAGGAACTTTAGTTAAGCAAAACGAAAACACAGTTTTCGTTCAGGTTAGACATTCAAGCAGACAATACCTTCTGTTAATTGAACTGTCCAGAGCACTGAATCTCTAGCAGCCCTGGAAAACAGACCAGAGAAAAGGTGGGAAGCACTACCTATTTTGTCTTTACTCTTTTACTGCTTACAGTTTCAGCAACATTCCACCCCCTTTCCTCTCCTCTCCCCCACCCCCTGCTGAGTTGAATGCAAGCTAGTTTTGCACTTTGAACTAAGCTTGCAGCAAGTGAAGCCAGCTAGGGGAAGTAGCAAGAGAAGAGAGGAACTGGTCCATTTTAAAAGCAGCTGAAAAAGTAGAATGACAGAGAATTAAATGGGAATGTCTGCACCAAAGTGGCACAGTTGGAAGACATATTTACATCTATTTTCTATTATTTCTATATTTTTTCTAGTTTTTGATCAGGTTTTAATCAGGCTCAAAGCAGTATCTTAGTACCAACACTTTTCTTGGAATATCATTAAAAAATCATACTCAACAGGAACGTCGGGCCAATTCCAATTTTTTTCTTAACTAGATAAGATTAGATCAGTATATAACAGAATGTCAACACCTTACTGTACTTGAAATGCAAAATGTTCCAATCCTGTGTAGATAGTATGGAGTCTGGGAAACGTTAGGCCCTGTTATCTGGGATGCCGGATTATCAATCATACAGAATTTTGGCCACTGCCTGATAGCATACTCTCCAACATTTCAAAGATGAAAAGTGGGAACATATTGTCAAACATGGTGCACTCAAGTCAAGATGGAAAAGGTTATTAATGAGGAGGAACACAATCCAGGAGAGGCTGCAGCAGTTTGCTTTTGCCTGAGCCTATTAGAAAGGGCAAGATTCTATTCTCTCCTCTCCTCCCCCTCCCCACTGAGTTAATTGAGTGCAAACTACTTTTGCAGTTTGAACTCAAGTTTGCACAAATTGAAAAACTGAAAACAAAAGGGGAAAATGGGAGGAAGAATGAGAAACTGGGACATTTAAAAAGAGGCTTTAAAAGTGACACAAAGAAAGGTTAATTAGGACTGCCCCTGCCAAATTGGGACCATGGAAAAATATGAGATAGCCCAAATACAATAAGCAAATGCAAAAGGCTGGTATGTAGTATGAATTTAACAAGCATTTTACATGTTATTGTTTTGGATGATAGAACCACCCACCATTGTGTCCTCATACAATGCATCCTATTTCCAAACATGAAATGAAACATTTTCCCCGACAACAACATAACATTTGAGGTAAGATATATGGCACTTCTGGAACAGATGCATTTCCTTGAGGGACTATGTGCGTAGCATATGCAATAAATGAGCAAGAACTCCTTTGTTGTATTATAAAACTAACCAGATCATTTAGAAAGGCAATTAGATGATTTCCTGATCTGTACGTGCAGTTACAAGAATTCTGCAAAATGAAGAAGCTCACACAGTCATAATTACTATGTTCCTAACATGCTGGGCTAAGACTTGGTTGTCACAGAATAAACAGCTGCAATATTCTACTTTTCCTAAATACTCTGCAATTTTGAAGAGTTATCCTTTTATTTTTATTGCTTGTTAGTTAAACTGGACTTACCCGGATTAACTAACTGGGCACGGAGCCCACAGGCATTGCACCTTCACAGAACTGGGAACTTACCACTAATTTACCTGGACACAATTGCCTCAATAAATACCTCTCACATGAGTAGAATCACTATTTCCATGCTCTTGCCACTAAATTTAGTTGCTGCTAAATAAAAATTTCCATTTTACTTTTAATGCTAAGATGTGGTTGTGTTGGCATCATAGCACAAGCTACCCAGTACTGTAAATCCCAATGCAAACCATGTTGTTACAACCTTTGGAATGATTCTGAATGTGTCTATTAGCCAGTGCTTCTGACATCAGTGGAAAATCCATCATAAGTCCCTAATACTGCTTAATTCACCTGTAGTAAAACGTTCAGTGTGTTTTGCTTTGCCCATTCCTATTCTTCAGAATTCATACTGTTTACTTTCTTTTAGTGTAGTGCATGCCTCTAGGTCTAGTGGGAGGTCATCTATACAATCGTATTCCCAGGAGGCAAAGTTCTCTTTTATTATGTGGTTTACAAATATACTATTGCTGTGGCTTTCATAAGTAAAATCTTTGCAAATGAGAGAAGCACTTACCTAGGGAAACCCCTAGTGCTTGTACTCGGCTTGATACTTCAGAATGCAAGTTCTGTTAGGCTTGTTTCTACTATAATAGGATGTACTATAATGGAGTCTTTTATCTTGAATTAATTTCAAATGATCAGTCACTAATGGCAGATTTATATGAACAAATATTGCAAATATTGATTCTTGATAAGAACCTGTCTCTTATATGAGATTCTAAGTCTGCAGACATTAGCCATATTAAATAACTATAGGCAGTAACAAATGACTTGATCTTCAAACAGTTTATAGAAACAGATTCAATTAGAAACACTAGCACTCGTCAGAAATTGGAAGGAAACCAGCTGATTCTACAAGAAACAGGTAGTACAGAACCTGGTAGAGTTGCTAATGGATATTTGAGTGGCCACATATTTCGAAATTTTCCCCAAGAGGGAATCATTGATGTTTCCAGGAATCAAAATTAAGTGAGACATTTAATGGTATCACATAAACAAAATGAAAGAACAGCAGAAGATCAAAGAAGGCTCATGATGCAGCCTGAAATGTAGCATATTATTTCACATCATTTAAGTATGGTCAAGTGGTGTCACCAGAGAGGAAAAGCCAGAGCAAAGCTGCCATGCTTGCCAGCCCTGCCCAGTGCTGCCTTCATGTAATAACTGCAATAAATGTATGCGTGTGTGTGCACAGACACAAATATACACAAGCAGCTGCTGCTAATTATATGAAAAAAATGGTTTAAAAAAAAGCTACCAGTGATGAGGCCACATGTATCACCCTGGAGAAGGGAGTTCTGAAGGTGTGAACCCCCACAGAAAAAAAATTCTATCCCTAGATGGCAGCCAGAAGCATACCAAAGGTTGCAACTGTTTATCTAGAGTCAAATGTATTTAAATCCTGAGGCAGATGTGAGAATCATGTAGCAGTACATATGCTGCTGGACCAGAGCTCCCAGCATTCTTCATCATTGTGTATGCTATCTAGAGTTAGTGGAGTTAAAGTTTAACATCTGGATAGCCACACCAGATGTTCCACTGTTGATCTAAGACCTAATTTTAATGTTTAGTCCTAACTGAAGTAGACCTCATGGAACTTAGCATGTATATTGATTTAACAAATTCTTGTCGCTATTGTTGCTCTTGTGTGCTTTCAAGTTGTGTCCAACTTATGAAGACCCTAATCACAAATCTATCACAGGCTTTTCTTCACAAGATTTGTTCAGGGGGGTTGCATTTGCCACCCTCTGAGCCTGAGAGGATGTTACTTGCCTAAGATCACCCAGTGGGTTTCCATGGCCAAGTAGGGTTTGAATCCTGGTTACCAGAGTTGCAGTCTAACTCACAAACCACTGCACCACACTGGCTCTCTTCAATTCTGTTCTACTCTACTCTAACTGGGAATAACAACTAGATTTAGTAACATCAGCCTTTTTACAGTTTCTGATTGTTTCATGTTAATTTTTCATTTCAGACATTCATAATTGTGCAGCCTCTCCCCAAGATTCCAAATAAAAGCCATTAAAATGTAATTATATCAAGTATTAATGAATATATTTATGTTTTCATAATAATTTAGTCTTAAAAATAATTTAAATTATTGAGATGTCATCAGACAGGTTCAAAAAGGCCACATGAAAAACAGCAAATACGCATCAGGCTTTTCTGCAAAGTCCTTACCACTGTAACATTTTGGGCCACCTGAAAAAGATGGCCCAAAGTATTACTACACACAGCCACAACAAAAAAAGACCAGCCAATCTATTCTTGCTCAGTATGACACACTCCCTTCTACATTCATGGAATGGGGGATCCTGGCCATAAATTAATAAGATCAATAAACTAACTTGTTTTGATTATTCAGCTTAGATTAATTAGACTGAATTAGATTAATCCAGGATGAATGTGATGAGTGGCATGGATGTGTCAGAAAAGCCTAAAAATATCATAAAACCCTCAGTACGGGAGGCTGCATGTGGTACATGGGATCAACTGTATGTTTTCAATTCCTGCATCACCTCACCCCAACTCCACTGCATATGAAAAGATTCTCCCTTAGGAAGTATGGGCCTTTCTGCAGTAAACTATTATAATGCTATTATTCCACTTTCAACATCCCCTGGAATCCTGGGGTTTGCAGTTGGGGGGGCACTTAGAATTCTCAGTCAGAACCCTTTGGCCTCAGTAAATGACAAACCCCAGAATTCCACAGGAAGCTGAAAGTGGAATAATAGCAGCATAGTGCAGAAAGGCCCTATGTTATAGGCACTAAGTAGAGAAAATTAAAAGAGAAGAGTGTTGGAAGGCAGGGATCTAAAGTAAGGTATATTTAAGTGTCCCAAGAAATGAAAAGGAGAAAACCAAAGCCATCACGCATACCTTTTTGGATTGAAAGGCATATAAATAAAATAAAATAAAAACAAGGCCAAGAGAATTAAAGATGGAAAAATTACTACTGAAAAGGAAAACAGAATATGGCACTCATTTTTTATGGCCACTGTTCTGTATGTGTTTCCAAGCATTTCCCTCATTAGATCTAAAACTGCTAGCACAATACCTGTAGAATAAACCTAGATGCTTCTTTTAATGTGAAACTGCCCTGTCCCATTTTATCAGAGATCCTGACATAATCATCATATTTTCTTGGTTACTCTCCAAAATTCTTCTACTCTTTCTTCCATCTGCAGCAGGCTACAATGAGGAGGGCTCTGCAGAAAAGACCCCACAATGGAAAAGAAGAGAAAGATGGAACAGCTGCACAATGTCTTATGACTGGAAGGACTAGGAAGTAGCCTAGCCAGCCAACAATCTAGCCTAAAATAATGAATAATATGAAATAATAAATATTTTAATCAATAAATAGAAATACAGAGCATTTAAGCCATTGTCTTCCAGTAAATAACTACATTAGTTTAAAGAACTGATGTTGTTGTAATATGCATTCTTACAGAGTTTACCAACTACAGCAACACCGTGTCTCAAACCATAGAGCTCTACTGAGAATTTAACACATTTTTGTAGCTTGGTGGGCCAGTGGAGGATTATAGTACTGAGGTGCCAGTTGGCTCAAATTCAGTTGCTGGCCTTCATTTTAACTGTATCATGAATCCAGATGTTAAATTGTAGTCTCCCTGGGGGAAAAAAGATTTATATCTGTGGGGCAATGTTGTAAAAACTTGCAGTATTTTGTTAAATAGGACAGACTGAAAGCATTTTAATAGTTAAAACAAAATGTCAGAAAATGTAAAAGCTCAGCTGCTTCTAACAGAAATTTAGCTACACAGCAGAAACTCCTTGGTACCGTATACATTTTACAACCAAAAGACTGCATATACCAACTATAAGATCTCTACAATAGCTTTTTTAACAAATAATTAATGTAGCATATACCATATTACACTTTAATTATATTAAATTCACCATTATAGCAGTTAAAACTGCAAGTTCAACCACTGCAAACTAAGGCTGTCATGAGAATCATATTTTTATATATCCTGGCTTTATTTCATTATTTGCAATATAAAATATTCTAGTGCCTCAACAATTTGCATTCGGTTAACTTTTAACGGCAGAGAACATAAAAAGAGCTGTGGTACGATAGAAGAGCAAAAAGAAGAAGAAGAAGTTACAGAACTTTTTTCTAAACAGCATAGCCCTACGCCTTGTACTCAAAACCAAACCACACGGTGTCCAATACAGCTTACAGTGAGGTAGATGCGAACACAGAATTGCAACCTTTTACATATCTTGAAAGTACAAAACCACATATTACTCTCATTATGTTTTTCCTTCATTCTTGGCTTTTAACTTTACTGCAGGTAGTAGGTCTAGAAAACATTTAGCTACAGAATGTTTGGTTCTCAACTTAGGCCATTTTCGCACTAGCCTGTTATAGTGCGATGATTCCATTTTCAACATCCTCTGGAATCCTGGGGTTTGCAGTTTTGGGAGGGGCCAGGCGACCCCTCCCAAAACTGCAAACCCAAGGATTCCAGAGGATGTTGAAAGTGGAATCATCGCGCTATAACAGGCTAGTGCGGAAATGGCCTTACAGATGATGGGACTGGGCGAAAAAGTCCCAAAAATTCAGCTCCTGAAAATTTTGAGCCTATAATTGCATTACTTACCAAGTTAGATACTATCTGAAAAATTTTGTGAGATCAAGAGGTTTATATCCAAAGTAACTGCCATCTGAAGTAGACTATTATAGGACACATATTGTTTTTAAAAACTTCAGCCAGAAAATGGGAGGATAAGTTGTCTAAATGTACAATGTAGATATACTGTAGGTTTGTAGATATAAGACAGAGCTGCATCTCTGTCAGAGGTCCCAGAAGAGGAATTTCTGGGAATGTATTTCTACAAAGAGACTAAGCATTCTCCACATATACACAACAGTTAAAATCGAGCCTTAGTAATTAGGCATTTCAGTTGAGAGGGAATCACCATATATGGAAGAAAAAGCGGGAAGAAGGTATCTCTTGGAGTATCATTTAAGCCAGTCAGCTGACAAGAGAAGGCCTGATTACCTCAGACACTAACAAGGACTATTTGAAATTTTATTCATCATCTTTCCCTTTTTGAGGAAAAGGAAATTAATCACAGTTACAATAAAAGAAGTTGTATATTAAAAAGCATTGTATCATAGTTTTTTAAAATTATTGTTCATTGAGCTATTTAGAGTTGATGTTGCAATGCTACATAAACAGTTTTGTTTTCTGTTTGTCAACTTTTGTTGCATTATTTTTGTAGAGATTTTAAAATACTGTAAGCAAGTCCAAAAATCTTTTCAACAAAAAATACTTATATAATTCTGTAACTGCTCTTTCCTTTAATGTCTTGCATTATTTCTGCTACAAGCGTATAGAATGACTTAATTATCTGAAAAAATACAAGACTACCTCACAAACCAGCAGTCTATCTGAAACCTGATTTTGAAATACTTCCTATCTGCCTTTTGAATTTACCTAACAAGTTACTTAGTCCTCAGTTCAATAGAAACAAGGAAGGCTCAGATCAAGGCAAAAACCACCACTGCAGCCGTCTGGATCTGGACCAATTGTGTAATTTGTGTCGTTGTGTGAGCAAATAACTAGATAATAATATGACTACATTGTCTAGAAATTAAGACTGATTCCATCTGTCCATTTTTTTTAACCTTAGCAGGATGGGAATTGACGATGATAAGAAGAGAAATGTTTGACACATGTCCTCAACATTGAGGAATGATTGGAGATTAGAGAAGGCTGGGTCAGGGCTGTATTTTCCCTCCACCTGTCACTGATACCACTTGGCATCCCCATAGCAAGACACATATTTGCGCTGATTAGCTCCAGTCAGGACCCCCAAGAAGCTGAGTAAGAGTGAATGAGAACATATGAGCACATTGATTACAGCAGTCTCTCATCTATAGGGTTACTTGTTAGGTCTAAAACAAAGCACAGCAAAACCAGATCTGAACTGTACTCCTATATAGTTTGTCTCATCTTCCGTTCCCACAGAAACTAGCTAGATTACTCTTGGGAGTTTACAAGAAGAGCGTGAAAGCCATATCTGTTTACTTTTCCTAGTATCTGATGTTCCATAATATACCACCTTTGGCATTGGGGGTTCCATTTAGCTATAGCTAAAAGTCATTGATAGACCCATCCCTCTGTAAAGGCAAACCCTTCTCAAAGCTATCTAAGAGTCCTGAAAATTTATTACACTTAAATACATAGGATATATTGGTTATATTCAAATCTGTATAACAAATCTCCAAAGGTAACTTCTGTTAAGTACAAAAGTTTTCTGAGGAATAATTGTCAGCAGAGCATCAGGGAAGAAGATGGGGTACTGGGCCTCAATCCAGTCCCAAGCTCCAGTTAGAGCAGACCTACTGAATGAATGGGAATATGATATAGCTTTTGCATAAATTCCATTGATTCAGTGTGTCTACCGTACTTGGGGCTAGGATTTCTAATATTTTTAATTTAGCAAAAGATGCATAGCTCCACTGTGACTAGTCATAAAGCATGTCTTATCTATTTTGATCATATGTGTGTGTGTTGCATATATTCATACTGTTATGTATTTTTAGTATTTTCTCATCAAACTGTCAAGACAAAAAATCCCTCAGTGCTCTAAAATGTTTTGGGGAGTTGGCACATGTGCACAGCTGTTTGGGAGGGTGGGTTACATAAGGACCCAACCCATTGGGACAATCCATTATATGAATCCCCACTGAAACAAACTGACGCTGCGCAAGAATGCTACTATGGATTATGGATAGATATTTAGATAAATAGCAAAAAAAAAATAGAACATGCACAATGCCCTTGCAAAGACAGAAAGGGAGTACAGACAACAACAAATAATCTTAACATGCAACACAGATAATGTAATTTCTAATAGTAATAATCATTTTCAGTGATTTTCTTCACATCCTCAAAAATCCACAGTGTGAGGTGTTCTGTTAGTACTTAATTATTTAAATAAATAGCCACAAAAATTAGCATCACAAAGATGTTGCATCCCTAGTTTCTTACACAATGCATGATGATCCACAGTTGCATTAATGCCTCTCTCATTATCAGCACATGTCTCCATTTTATTATTTTTTAAAAAGGCAATCTGTTCTTGCGAACAAAACCAGCAACGAGTCTGGCATTGTCACAGTGGGAAGAAGAAGCTGTAACAGACCCGAGATTTCTGTTCTGTTGCCTCTTTCAGATGAGATGGCTCTGGAAGGCTGATTTTCTGTTGCAAAAATATACATCCCCCCACTCAATTACCAGAAAAAAATATAGATTTAATTATTCACTGAGCAAGGTCTTGATGCTGTTCTGGTTCTAAAGGCAAATGATATTCTCACTTACCGGCTAATTTAGCTTTCTGCAGTTCAAGCTGCAACATCGCAGGTGCTGTGATCCCCCTCCTCACTGGCTTTGATAGGCAGATTAGTGGCCAATCACTGTCCAGGATTTCCCCTTACTTTAGAGCTCTTTCCTCTGTTATCATCACCATTCTTTTAATACAGACCTTCCCAGTCCGTAATTAACCTGTTAGCTTGCTCTATCTAACTTAAAACAGAGAATACCTTGTCTGAGAAAGTTATACTTGTGGCAAAATGGCAGGGCTTTCACAACAGACTGACAAAAAGCAAAGGGGGGAAAAAATCAAACAGGGGACTTGTGTTAGCAACCAAATATATCCAACATTGGTTTCTGCACAGAAATGGTGTCCTCTTTGTTTTGATCACTGCCATCAAAAAGCCAGGTTTGGTGCATCAATAGAAGTGCCTAGCAAAATGACACACAAATAGTAATATTAGCACCAGAAGTCCATGTCAGTTCATATATTTTCTTCAAAATATCATTTCATCATTGGTACTATTCTTGTTTGGGGAAAACTGTCAGGAAAAGAAATCCTAATAAAGATATATTGTGTGCAGTACAATTAATTGTTCCAGCATGAACAGCATGTTATACACAGGAAGGCAAAAAAAGCTTATATGGACAGCCACTTGGTGTGACAGCTCACCTCATGGAATGAACTACTCTCTACATCTTGCTGTAATAAACTGTCCACTGTTATCAGATACCTCTCACTTTTTTCTGCATTTGTTTTTTTTCCCTGACTTTATAGTCTTTTACATACAACCACATTAAGAACTCAGCAAAGTATTTCATCTAATGGCATAGACTTCAGTTCATGAGAACTGCCATAAAAAATGTGTTAGTCCTTAAAATGGCACATCACTCTTTGTTAATTTTTGCTTCAATAGACAATCTGACTACCCCATTGAAAACTGTCCAGGACTTGTTCTCAGTTTAACTGCATAGGCATTCACTGTTGTCCCGGGCACAAGGCAAGATCCTAGTTTTAGTTATGACCTATAAAGACACAAACAGTATAGGTTCTGCATTCTTTCAGAAATTATTTCCCTTATGTGCCTATATGATTCCATCTATTGTCTGGAAATGCCAATGAAAAGCTCCATACATGCACTAGTTCTGTTCAGTTACATCATACTATCATCTGGCCTACAAAGTTCTCTCTAGATCACTTCACTCAGGGCTTCCAGCACGTTGACTCCACATGTAGTCTGATATGAGAGTGCAACCTGGTCTCCCATGCATTCCACTATCATATATAGGGTATAATGTCTAAGTCAAGACATGTAAATGCATATAAACATACACACAGAGACCTGTGTACACATAATCCATCCATTCATCCAAAAAAAAATATGGATTCCTAAAGTAGAAGACATAGATGTCCCGATACAGGCATATATGCCTGAGGTCATGGTCTTCTACATGTAGCCAGCACAGTCTACACATATGTGAACTATGTCTTACAGTGTTTCTTCCTCAAATTAAAGACTTCTTTGTTTTGATAAGCCTTTTCCAAGGCCACTTCTGAACTTCCTCTGTAGAGGCGGGCTTTTAAATTGTACAGGAAAAGAGGGACTTGGGAAACACACTGTGCATGTAAAGATCATGTCAGAGTCTTCTGGCCTGGGGACTTAGGTTTATAAAGTCCCTATGATAGATCATTTTAACCCACACAAAATATGGCAGATACTTCCTTCGTACAGTACTAAAAAGTGCCTTGTATTTTAGATTGAATCCAGATAGCTGTCTAGTATCTTTAAAAAGTCATAGTAGCAAATAAATTGTATGTGTACATGTGTATAGTTCTGTTGAAAAGTTGTGTACAGAACAATATTTTATTGCCACCTTCAAATAGTTTCTCTACAAATATTTATACTACAGAATTCCCACAGACATTAGAAGCTTTTATAAGCTCCACAAAACTTGTACAATTTAAACTCTTTTTGACTGTCCTTGTAGAGTTCAAAGGATTTATAGACACAATGGGTGTGCCTAGCAGAGCTATTAAAAATGTCTAGGAGCAGAGAGCTAAAAATGTTCTAGCTCATCTTTTGGACTCCACCACAATTCCCTATACTGGGGAAAGCTTGTTTATATTTTGGTGATGGAAAGTGATGGAAAGAATATTTGAATATTTGAAAATATTTGACTGACAGAAAAAAAAACAGCCAACAAAGCACTAAATATATTATCCTGGATTTGAAGATACTGAATTTAGCTACATCAGGGGAGCTTTTAACAAGAGGGAACTAATGGACTGGGACTTAATCCTTTGAGGTTTGTACCTCCAACACAGATAAAATACTTTCATTTGGACTACAATTAGGTAGTTTCATCTATGCAGCATCTAAAAGTTTTTTTCAGATTTTAACAGTACAGAGACTTCTTAAGAAATTCAATGATTTCTTCCTATGAAAGATGTGGTTAGCCTCATATGGGACAGAGATTGCCTGGATCTCAAAAGTTACTTTGCTGGTGCTAATGAATTTGAAATTTTATTGCCTGTGTTTTATTGCTCTTTGTCCTCAGTCCTCAAGTGGCCAAGAAGAGGAGTGGGCTCTGCCTGCATTGAAATCCCTCTAGACTACCTAAACTGACAACAGAATTAACATCTGAGACAAAATGTAGGCCTGTGACTTTAATATCATCACTTTTCCTCTCCTATATGGTTTTTAACATCTTTGCCAGATGAAGAAGCCAGTGAAATTTCGCAAGCTTCATTATGTATTTTATGCTTTTGGCAGGCCCAACAAAAGTATCACTGTTTCATGGATTTTGGACTTTGTTGTATTTTGCTCTCACAGCAAACACGGCTACCCCTGAATAATTTTCCTAGATTATTGGTTCTTACCCTTTCCTTTACCAGACACCCCCTGCAAATACAAATTTTTTGCTGAGGATTCCCAAGCCTTATTCAAGATTTAAATAGTTATATTTAGATTTAAATATTCAATTTTTTATTTAAATAATCAATTATATAGTTATATATTTACTAAAGCCTTCTGGAGACTAGGATTCCAATCCCCACTTAGACACTGGGTGATCTTGAACAAGTCACATTCTCTCAATCTCAGAGGAAAGCAAAGGCAAACCCTCTCTGAACAAATCTTGGCCGAAAAACAAAACAAAAATTGTTCATTTGCAAATGAAGGAGCAGCTTCATCACCCACAACCCCCTTGCTGCCATGTTCCTATTAAGGCAGCTGTTGGTGGTCTCTAGCAGCAAGGCTTCATAGACCCTCTGAAAGTGGCTGAGAACCACTGTCCTAGATGAAAAATAGGTTTCCCAGTACTTGGGAAACCCTGAAAAGGAGAATACTGGCTGGACAAGAACCTTCACAATTTGGAACTTATTCTGCACACAATCTCCAAATTTGTTTGCATAGAAGATGGCATTTTCAACACAGAAAGCAAACATCCTTTGTAGAAAACATATTTTTTTATGCAGAAAATTAAGATTTCTGCATATAAAATAATATATCTGCCTTATTATGTTAAAAAAACAAACATGCATTTTTATGAAGCTACAACCAATTGTCCAAAACTGCACATTTTCAAGACTTTTCTTACAGTAGGGATTCAAGTAGCAAAATTATTCATTGTTGTCTCCATGAGTGAAATTTACAGAAATGTACAACCCTATAGTCAATTGATTAAAGTTTTTTAAATGGCACAATATTTGATGTTTAATCAGTTAATTTGTTAAAAGGTGATTGTATACTGCCCCAAAAAACCTCATTGCTATATGCTTTCACTGTCTCTTCTTGGCAAGGGACATTTTCTTTTTCTTTTTTTTTCTTTTTTTTTCCTTTTTTTCTTTTTTTTTTCTTTTCAGGAAAGTTATAGCTCTGATTTCATCTCTGTTTTTGCTTTGGAGAGTTGCCTTAATAAAATGTCTTTCAGTTTTAAAAAAGTATTCTTAGATACATTCACTGCTGTTCTCTGTCCTTCTTGGTCTTAACCTTGGTTTTATTTTGTGGTCGTTTTAAGTTTTAGATTTGACATAACATTTTTATTATATTTGTGTATTTTATGGACTTAACCTTATCTTCTGAACTATCTAGTGAGAACCGGCTACTGGAGAGTATCAAAATGGAATTAATGGATAGTGCGGCTTGCTTGCAGCTGCAAGGTTTAAAGTGTAAGGTTGTTCTACTTCCTCCAGTTTTTAACTGTTGAACCACCATGTGGATATACATTCTTTATAGTTTTATACGCCGTGCTTGCTTCTGCCCCTACTCAATCAGCACTGTACATTATATTCTCCAACCACACCACAAAGTATTCTCTTTCTTCCTTCTTGTAACCTAAGGTGTGTGACTGTGCAGTCTTTCATAATCTGTCTCTCTCTGTCTCTCTCATTCATTCATACTCACACACGCACGCACACACACATACACACAAGCACTTGTCTTTTCTGTGTTCCCTATACATCTTTCCTGGTGCTGTCACTGTTTCTTGCACAGAACTATGCAACCATGAACACTAAAGTATTAAATAGAATATAACCTACTGTTTTGTGCTCTGACTAGAAACATTGATTTTACAATGCCAGTAATGAAGCACAGGATAACAAGGATTTTCTAGAAGATCCTAAACCCAAATAACAAATCTCCTTACCAGCTTTTAAATTGTTACATGGCAGTTAGTTACTGCATGGCACACATCTGATGGAGAAGAGTTTCCAGCATGTGCCTCTAAAGTCCTGTGAATGTTGGAAAGTGTGCATGTGAGGTTATTCTTAAATATGAAATAGTTTACAAAAACATCAGTGTGCATGAGATCCATCCACACTTTATTTCTAATGAAGTAGTCACCTAAGTAGGCCATATGTAGGTTAGTACCAGTTTACTCTACAGACCTTGTGGGTGGTAAAGGAGTTGTCAATGGGATGTTTTTTTCACCTACTTCCTACATGGTAAAGCTATCTATAATCCATTTCAAATCACTCAAAAAGAAATAGTTATTTAATTTTCTTCCATAAAATATGGAATCTGTAATTTAGCCTGGTTTCTTTTTTAAAGCAATATTAAATGGCTTCTAAAAAGAATAAGAAAAGGAGTAAGTTCAAAATCTGAGCATTGTTCTGAAAGATACAGACTAAAAAGATATATTGACATTGATTTCAGCTTAGCACTGTCAACTTCAATTGTATACAGTTCTTTTTCCTACAAGAACGTTAGCCACAGAGGTTTCGCCCTGAAATGCAAAATTAATCTGATTTGTACACAGTCTTGAATACTGCTGTAGAAGGTCTGTAGAAAATGTTACATATTTAAAAGCAATCATCAAATATATCTTCTATATTTCAGTACAGATAAAAAGGAATACCATATTTTAAGTCCCCACTACCACCCCATGCATCATAGTCCACATGAGAAGGAAAGTGCGTGGCAAAACTGGTAAGGTATCCTTCAGTTTCAGCATCACTTAATTGACAGATAGAGTATTTTTAAAAATATGCCCAGTAAGATACCATGATCAATAGAATCCAAAATCACTGAGAGATCCAGAAGGATTATCAAAATAGAAGTCCTCTGTCTTTCATCCAGAACAGGTTATCAATCTACTAAGGGTAACTGTTTTCAGCACCCTGACCTGAAACCAGACTTTAAAAAATCCAGATAATCTGTTCTCTAAGAACTCCTGAAGCTGCCCAATCACATGTTCAAGCACCTAGCCTAAAAAGGGGATCTTAACAATGGGTGGTACTTGTCATATAACTCTAATCCTCTTCACAAGAGAATGAAGTGCAGTCACCTTCAAGACAGCAGGCACCTTGTCCTGACAGAGGACAGAGGGTACAACTATCACCCTCAGACCTATCAAATCAGTCCCTCTTTGCTAGATCTTATCAGAAAAAATGGTCAACGGTCAAGTTTATATATGGTGAGACAGCCCGATTTAAATGTCTTGTCTCCATCCTCAGACGACAATGACTGAAACTGATCCATGAAAACAGAGTAAACTGAATACTACCACCCCAGACACAATAATAAGTCTGGCATCATATTCTGAGCAAATACAAATTTCACCTTGAACTACCTAGAAAATGTACTACAGGTGGTGATCACGGCTTCACTGCTACTTTGTGCTTGATCCCAACAGAGTCTTCACCACTTAAAGTAAATCTGCTGGGCAGCAAGTTGAAGATAATATGGCCTAGGCAAAGAAGGACTTTTTCTCCGACTTCACAGTCACTTAGTAGACACAATGGGGAGTCTGTGCCGATCTTTATATTCACCTGTGCCACCTGCACTTGAGCTGTTATATATCCTATTTCATTGCCTGTACATCTTCTGTAAACCATGGTGAGTTATGTGCCCCACAGTAGGTGCTTTAGAGCAACCATATCAATGTTGCTTCCCATTAGCATTCCATAGCCCTGTTGGAAGAGAAGGTAAAGACTATTGAGGACTGTGTATCTAGCATGAGATTTTCTTGGACAGACTGAAGGTGACTGTCCTGGATCAGGAACACACAGGGCACTTAGAAAGGCATGACACAATCTCTAGAAATCAACATGGGTTTCTCAAAAACAAGTCATGCCATACTAACCTTTCCACCCACCCTGGTGATTTACAAAATTACAAGCTTGGTAGATGAAGGGAATGCTGTGGATGTAGCATATCTTGATTCAGTAAAGCATCTGACACGGTCCCCCATGATATTCTTGCAAACAAGCCAGTCAAATGTGGGGTAGACAAGGTTACAGTTAAGTGAATTTGTAATTGGTTGACCAACCCAACCCAAAGTGTACTCATCAATAATTCCTCGTCATGATTAATGGGGTGCCACAGGGTCCACAAACCTATAATGAAAATATGGAAAGGTAGGCCAATGCACACAGTATATTTTTCTCCTGTAAAGGGTCCTATGGGGGAAACAAAGTTAACATGTGTGCTTACAGAAGCAAACAGAATCCAACAAAGATGTTCTTGGTAGCAGAGGTTTTAACAAAGTGAATCACAGAAATTCTAACTGCTTTGCTTTTTCAACATGATGCATCTTAGGATAAGCAGGTATACTAAAACGGTAGCATGCAATGGGGGACCACTTCTGCCTTAGGAAAAAGTCCTTTGTGAACTAGTCCACTGTTTTATTTGCAGCACTTATTAGAAAAAATAATATCTCTGGAGGACTCCAGAGATATTATCATTATCTGTTTCAGAGGTTAATTGTCATGTTGATCCCAGAGGATCACATGCGCAAAGTAGGTGAAGTGATAATTTGATATCTCTGCATGTCCCTTTCTCCATTGCACCCCCCATCCTATCCTAGCAGAGAAAGAAATAGTTAGACAACCTTTGAAAGCACTTGTTCTCCTCTCCCCTAGCCCAGCACAGACTTAAGGATCAGCTAGATTAACTGTCTGATGAATGACTGGGACAAGGACTAAGGGGGAGTCTGATCACTTTTGCCTTCTTATGTTTTGTGATTTGTTGTATAACTTTCTGCTCTTTTACTTATATGGAGAAATTCTTGTTTCAGAAATAACATTTTTTTAAAAATAAAGCAAGTATCTACTGTTCCAGAGGCAGAAATGTATTTTGCTAAGATTGCTAAACAAATCTATGGAAGTTCTTGAAAACTATTGTTCCCTATATTAGACATTGAAAGATGGTAGGGAGGACAGAAAAAAAAAGCTTTAAATAGACTGATAGGCATTTGGTTGACCATATATACCCTCTACAAAATCTGTACCATCATGAGGTGAGGGACTATAGCCCAATGGTACAACACATGCTTTGCATGCACAAGAGTCCAGTTTCAATTCCCACCTTTTGTGTAGAAAGAATTGTGTATGAACCCATGGAAAACTGCTGCCACTCATTGTAACTGGAACTGTGAACTAGTTGGATCAGTGGTCTGACTCAGTTTAAGACAGCTCCCTATGTTCCTGCTAACCACATAAAAGAAAATCCAAAGAACTTTTTCATACAGCTTGCCAAATGCAAGAGTGTGTTGGATTATTCTAGAGATTTTAATTTCAAACCTTATGTTAGAAGGCGCTGTCTTCCTGTTTGTTTCAAAAATTCATATCCCTCTTTTCCATTTAAATACATTTCCAAAGAAGCTCAATGAAATGGCAGATTTTTTAAAAAATGCAATTAAATGTAACATTTTGTTTTTATAATGCTATACTACTATTCCACTGCTTCTGTAGCAGCAGTCCATACACAGTGATAGGAATGAAGGATGAACTCATGGAGATATGACATCTTCAACCACCAACATCACAACTATTATATTATTAATGCTAGTTTCCCTTTCACACCTTCACACAGTTGAATGGGAGCCAACAGGGAGAAGCATACCCTTCCACAATCTGGTGCCTTCCAAGTGTTCTGAGCTGTGATTCCCTGACCACTGGCCATCCTAGCTAAGGTTTATGGAACTAGTAGCTATCTAGAGGACACCAGTGACTGCCAGATGAGGACAGCTGGATACTTGGTACAATTTTGTTGCATACCCTGATCTGATCTAGCAGGGACTGTCCCAATTAATCTTCTGTCATACCTTTTTTAAGCTGCTTTTAAAATGTCCCAGTTTCTCTCTCTTCCTCCCACTTTCCCCCTTTGTCCTTAGCTTACCTCAGTTGCTGTAAACTGAATTCAAAGTGCAAAAGTAGTTTACACTCAGTGAACTCAGCACTGGGGAGAGTAGAGGAAGACAGAATCTTGCTCTGCTCACACAAAAACAAACTGCTGCAGCCTTATCAAACTGCTACAGCCTTATCTTGACTGCACTCTGATGTTACTTGGCTACTTATGTCCTGCTTTTCCTCTATGAAATGTTGAAGGGTTATATTACATTGATCTCCCTGGGAACCCTGAAGAGCTACATCCCAACCCCACATCACCATCTCATTAAAAACATGTTTTGTTCAAAATGCCTCCTCAAGCCTCCACGGACTTGAGGAGGGGTACAATTCTGCCACACTTTGATGTTGCTTATCTGCATGTGTCCCAATTTTCGCATGTGAAGTGTAGCAGGGTATACAGCTGTTGCAATATGATCTCAGGTCAGTGAGGTGCTTCTTGTGAATAGTGGCACAAGGGCAGAGCAGAACCGGTATGAAACAGATCTGAAAGAGCCATGGCTATAAACCACATCAATAATAAATTTAGGTTAAAAGGTGCCAATAAAAGCTTTTGAATGGATTGCATTCTCTCTACGTTAGAGATTAGAGACACAGATTCCTTACCATTACTCAGCTATAGATAGAAATATGTCCTGTCACATGGAACCAGGATAAGAGGGATGTATACTGGTGAGCTAAAATAGAACATTATGCAGTTGCATGTGTTTCACAGATTCAGTTGCAATTCCCAGTGGCGATGTAACTACATTCAATTCTAGGAAAGCTATTCTATTTTATATGGTAATTATGTTTTGTTCTTTCCTCTGCACAGTGTAAACCTCAGGGCAACTTCTGCAGGGTCAGTTTGCTTTCAAGACAGTGAACATTGCAGACCTAAGTTAAAATCTGTTTACAAAATCCAAGCTGAGGGCTGAAAGTTAGGAAAGCAGCCAGTCCTAAGACAAACGTCAATGATCGCCTCCAAAACTAACAGACTATATTACTTTTTTCTTTCTAACATCAACTGCAAACAGTACAAATGCCTTAGGGTGTGTGTGCTTCCTTACCTCCTAGGTCTAAGGCTATGAAAAGCATGCAAGTATGTTACACAGTCAACAAGCACATATATAAAAATTCTCTGCTATTGCTGAAGTTTCCAAAAGCATGGGACCATATGGAAAGCACTCATTAAGAAAAATGCTTGAGCAGTAATGAGCAATTCTTAAACCGGATTCTACTGTATTGAATATTTGAAAAGGCAAACCAGATAGCACCCAACGACAGATTATAAATACTAAATCTAAATCTAATTGCTAGTCACAAATTGAATACATCCACTGAATCAACAGAAACTAGATTAACTTGTGCTTATATACATTCTACAAATTCAGCGGCTGTTCTTTACTTCGGACTAGCAACTGAATTTTTCACTCCCCTAGCTACTAACACATATGAACTCCATGGATTACTTGGGCAGTGCACTATATTGATAATGCTTGTTTCTCCACAAATTCTAAAGACATTGTTAAATCTTAATAGCATTGAACAGAACATTTTTTTTAAAGGATATACAATGTCAATGACAGCAACAAGTTGTACTGCTACACATTCCTGATGGAATCAAGCACTCTCCAGCTCTACTGCAGTGGAATGCATAAACATAAATGAAGATTTTCTCCAAGTAATATACCAGGGAAGTACCCTGGGTGCTGAAATTAGGAAGTAAATTAAGATTATTTTCTGATCCACAGGGATGGGTTTCAGGGGTAAGGGATAATAGTCTAAAAATATTTAGATTTTTGAACAGCCAACAAATATGTTGTTACATACAAAAAAAGAAAAAAAAACTCACATAACCATAAATAAGATCATGGCTCCTTTTTCAAAATTAGAGAAATCACAGCTAAATTGATGAAAGAGAAGCTATATCTCATGCAAATTTTCTTCTTACACTATCTTCTTCACACAAGTAGACTCTTTGCATATATATAACTGTATATATATTGGTGCCATCCACCACAACAACAGGGACTAAATTTTCCATGTGTGACAGGATAAAGAATAATAGCATCCAGAGGAAAAAGAAGAATCCTTGAGACACTTTAAGCCAAATGGATTTATTTACAGAACAAGTTTTCATGGACTAGACTAGAGCCTACCTTATCAGAAGCACAAAGTGTTCTTATAATGGATAGTACCATTGTACAACAAAAAGGTGGCATGGGACTTAACTGTATCTGTACGGAGTCAGGAATTTCCTGTTGCTGTCTTGTTTAAAAGACAAGATGTTCTCATCTAGCTTCCTGACTATTTCCATGACAATATATAAATGGGAGAAAGGGGTGGAAAAGTAATTAAATGCAGAAAGCATAGTCTCTGGTAATTTTAGGTAAAGCAATGAATATTTTAATTTGTATTTTGCATGTATTTAAAAAATGAAATAAAACAACATAAAGTACTGGCTTCAATTTAATCTAGCAGCAGTAAATTTTATAATTTTATAGATAGAGAGATAGACTGACCGACCGACAGATAGTATTACTTGTGGCAGCCACCTGTTTATAAACCATTCATTCAGAAGCTTGAGATACCTATTAACTCTCAAAGAGGTGGAAGATTAGGGAAGTACTACCATCAATCACACAGTAAATTCTGCAAAAGACTAGTTCCATCCTCACCATAACAAGCTATACTGTATAAGGGAGAGAAAATGGGAAGGAAAACATTAAGGCTATACTTTCATGTGCACATGATGGGAGAAATTCTGGATTTAGACATTTACTGCACCCCAGTCCACTAACCAAATGGAATGGCACCTGGAAAGAATAAGGTTTACTAGCACTTAGGAATTGTTAATCCTCAGAAGAATGTTGTTTTTAAGAGATACCAGTTCTCATCTCATCCTCATTTAGCAGAAACTCAGACCCACAAATATGATTCATTGTTCAGGAAGAAAGCAAGAAATTGGGAATTTGGGGACACTAAAGATTGTGTGTTCTGGGACAAAATTGTGTTCAATGCGACTGATAAAAGGAGCAATTGCTAAGGGAATTGGGACCAAGTTTACGAAAGGCAATAGACGTCTACAATGCCTCTGAAGTCACATAAGCACATCAAGAGCAACGCTAAAACTCTAGAGGATCTTTTTGTAAAAAAAAAATGTTTTTATGGATACACTCACCCAGGAACATACTTTAACACTATATCCTGTTACCTTCAGAATATTATGTCCAAGATGCTATTCAGCACTTGTACAATGCAAAGTGCATTTACAATGGAAGCACCTTCTTACTCCACTGGGTACTAGCATCCATACAGTGCCAGGGAACACCTCTAGGCCAATTATTAGCAGGGCCTTTGAACTATGTTCCACCATTGCATGGCTGATGTGCAGCTAGGGGAGACAGAGTAGCCTTTGACTTCCCAAACCTACTAGAGGTCTAGGAGGACAGTCTGTTCTCTTCTCCTTAGATGTACCACAGCTCCTGAGTGGCATCAGGGTATAGGATCATGCCTGTTCACAGGGACACACCTTGGCATTGTCCAGCTGTCATTGCACAGCTGGAAGAAAGATGCTGTCCAAGAAGGAATTGTTCAAAAAGTAGCCGTGTTAGTCTCTTGCAGCATACAAAGGAGGAAGGGAGGGGCAGAAAAAAGGAAATATGCCATCATCTTTAAGACTAACTGGGTTTTATTTTTGCATGAGGTTTCAGTTGCATAGTAATGGGGGGGGCATTTCGTCCCCGTCGGCAATGTTTTTGAGGCATCCTGGCTCGTAGCCATGCCCTCACGCGCCACAGTCATGCCCCAATGCACTGCAGCCATGCCCCCATGCACCATGGCCATGCCCCCTCCCATCCCCCCTCCACACACTTCAAGCTCTGCTGCTGTGAGCTTTCATGGATATAAACCCACTTTTTCAGATGCAGGGCTAAGCGGTGTTAAGGCCTTGAGTATAAAGCATATTTATATGCTTAGAGGAGTGAGACAGAATGTAATAGGATCTAGAAAGTTGCAAAATCATGTTCCTTGCCCTAAATTTTCAAAGGGCTAGGCAAGGTGATACAGGTCTTTCCTTGTTTGTTTCCTTATCTCCTTAGGTAAGTATTGCAATTAGAAAAATGCCTGTTGCAAATCCAAGAGTTTTTAGTCTCTGTCCTGTGGGTCTGAGCAGATGCAGTTGTACCAGAGAGCTTGCCTGTACGCAATAGATTTGACAGTGTGTTCTCTGTGGGAACTGTAATTATGTGTAGCAATCAATGAGGTTTTGATAGAGTGTGGTGCTTAGAAGTCCATTGCACAGTATGTCAAAAAAGTGATTTTTTGTGTGTGGATTGCTCCAGGAGCAGGTTGATGGTAAAGTAGAAGTTGTTGAAATCCTGGTGGGAACTTCTCAAATTATTGCTTTTCCATTCTGAAGATGTCATCAAGAAATCATAGGTAGAGAGGTTTTTGGATACATGTGCTAAGAAGGCATTGTTGCAAGTCAGTCATGAAGATGTTTGCATACTGTGGTGTCATGTGGGTGCCCAGGGCAGCACCACTGACTTGGAGGCATATATTATTCTCAAAATGACTTTCAGAAGTAGCTATGGGTAAGTACAAAGTGGCAGAGTTTGGTGGCTGTACCCTCACTCAGAATGGTATTTTTGATGGCTTGTAGTCTATCCTGGTGTGGGATGTTGGTATATAGGGATACACCAATATCCACAGTGGCTAGGATGGTGTTCTCTGGGAGGCTTTGGATGGACTGTATTTTCCTCAGGAAATCAGTTGTGTCACTTGGATTGTTGGTGGCATACAGGCTGAGACCTGAGTCCATATATCTCAACAGTGAGGATTCTAATGCCTGAGACAACAGATCTTCCTGGATTGCTTTGTTTGTATATTTTAATAGTAGATAAAAGATGTCTCACTTGGGCTTCTGGTATGTGTCCATTTAAATTTGGTTCTGTACACCAGTGGAAAATTCTCTGAGTAATTTATGTAGTTCCTTCAAATATTCATCAGTGTGTTCTTTAATGAAGTTTCTGTAAAATGCAGTGTTTGGTAGTTGTCTCTCAGCCTCTTGTATATAGTCATGATGACCACAGCTCCCCATATGTCAGCCTGTTGTATAATAATGTTAAGATTGTTTCTGAGACTGTGGAGGACATCTCATTCCATATGCAGTAAATTATGTCTCTTGTTGATTATCTCAGTTTGAGCACAATGATGAAAGCATTCTATGTAGAAAATCAATTCCATGTTCCTGGAGGGATCCATGCAGAGTTCTTTTTGCAGTGTTTGGAAACATATTATTGTGTGCAATGACCATTGTCATGTGGTACAGACTGAGGTGATGCTTGTGAGCTGTTGTTCTGACTAGTGTCAATCTCCCTGAAATATTCTTTGTCTCACAGATGGCAGAAGAAAGCCTCCAGGTCACCACAGAATCATGTGTGTAGATTTTGAGGGACAAAGGGATAGGCCTCATGAACGAACAGACTCCTCTGCCTGGCTTAGTATATGTCTGAAAAAGCTTACAATATTACTTTACAAGTTGGTGGTGTTTTTGCTGCGGACAATTGGGGCCTGTATTAAGAGACAGTGTTTCTTTCGTTTTGAGTGAAGCAAACTGCATCTCATAGATGATTTTTCTTTTTCTGGAGAAATTCATCTATTGTTCTCTTGTTTAGAGGGGCTAGTGGTTCTGTATGTATAGACCTAGACTGGATATTTCTTTTATGACCTGTTGTTTGTTGTATAAGATGCTGATGAGATGATTAAATAGTTTCCTGGGAAGAATATAGCAAAACTTGCCATTGTTGTTCATAGCGATATTTTTCACTGTGGAATTTTAGTCCCTTAGGAATGATATCTTGCTGTTCACATTTATTCAGAAAGATTATGTCCACCTGTACCTGGGCAAGTCTCCTAAAGAGACTGATGGACTTCCACGCCATCCAGCTAAATCTGGTACTTTCCACAGTGGTAGTTCTCAAAGAAATAGCTGCATTAGTCTCTTGCAGCATAAAAAAGGAGGAAGGGAGTGGGAAAACTACCACAATGGAAAGCGAAAACTACCACAATGGAAAGCACACTCTAGATTAAAGAAGAACTGACTGCACAATCTTCTGAGGATTGTGCAGTCCACAGGATTGGGATTGTTGGAGGACATATCATATATTCACAGTAACAGCAGTCACACCTGTCACAAGGAGGATGCTGAAAAATACCATTATTAGCACTAGATACAGCTGTATTATAAGAATTTTAGTTAACTGACATTTTAGATTAGAAGCCTGGCTATCACTGAGAAGAAAAATGGCAAAGCATGGATCCTAGAGCACTTAATAAGACTACATTTTAACAGCACTTTGCAACAGATGCTTGGTGTCCACTGGCTGATAAAATAATCTTTCAGATCAGAGAGATGAATGTTGCTAACTGAGACCTGAAGATACTGACCTTCAGCACACTCTCCTTCTATAAGAGAGAGAGAATTTTCTTCATCTACCTTACTGAATTTAGTCAACCAACCAAGTATTTCAACTACAAATATAGTGGGATATAGAAAGCTTTACAGGGATATACATAATAGCTACTTCCAACCAGAAAGAGCATGATGAGATCCCAAAGAATGTTGCAGAGCACATTCAGGCAGGGAATATTAAATTGAATCACAACAAGATACAGTTTGCTGTCAAAGAGGTCAAGTACATGAAGCCCATTCTCCTAGAACAAAGGGTCAGATTCATGTCAGCTAAGTTGATTTAACAGTCAGATCAAAAGGGAGGGCGGGAAACTTTGCAAACGTTTCTGAGGATGGTTAGATTTCTCACACATCCAGCTGAGATGAAGAACTAGGATGGTACCTTCTAATCACACATCCCTGGAAGCAGTAGTCTCAAAACTCCTTCCAAAAACCTCCAAGAAAGCTATAGTGTATGCTTTTAAAGTTATGAAAAGATGACCTTACACTCATACAGAGAAGCTCCATGAAATTCCTATACAAACAGGGAGGGAGAATTGGTTTTATGTTCTGTTTAAACTATTATTGCTGGACAAGAGAAAGGAAAAAATAGCATTTATTTAGTTATTTTTCTGTGTGTGTCACTAAGGTGACTGGGCCCCTAGCAGAACTTGTTACCTATACTTGTGGTCCACAGCCATAGCATGACATATTTTTAGTGTTGCTGAAAAGAACAGAGACAGAAAGCAAACAGTTGCAGGGACAGAGAGACTATGAGAAGAGCTGCCTCTGCTTCTGTATTGACATGGGCTGGCTTTCTAATCTCTTCGTTTCCTCCTGTGACCAGCCAATCAAGTGGTACAGCAAAGGAAAGAGTAACTGCTCAGTGTCTGTCTGAGAGGTGGTAGACAGCAAGGGGCAGCAAGTAATAGGTGTGCCTCACAGACGCAAAGGGCCAGGAAAAAGAGGACAGCTTTCACCATGCAGGCTCCAATGACCCTCTTAATTGCCAGCATCCTATGCAGCTTGTACCTATTCAGACTGAGACTATCACCGGCTGAGTAATACCTGTCTGCTCAGCTGTCAAACAAAAGACTTCACAGCTGGAGCAATGCAGTTGGATGAACAACTAACATGGGCTGAGGGGAGAAGAGCCAGTCCAAAACCTCCATATCCCAGCCTCACTGTCTAGTCAATACATACGTGTGTAGAACAGCTAAAGCACAGCCTAGACCTTAACAAAGCATGCTTATGTATTTCCCATGGAATCCTTATTCTTTAACTATACAGTGAATATAAAGCCTTGAGTTAAAGTCTGTGGCTTTGCTAACTTTATGGAACAATCTATTCTGCATGTGGTTTCCCACTGTCTGACTGTGGTACAGGATGTAGTCAGGATCATTCACTTAGAAAGCAATGCGCTAATCACGAGAAGTCAACATGGATTTCTCAAAAATAAGTCATGCCAGATTAATCTTATCTCTTTTTATGATAGAGTTACTAGCTTGATAGATGAAGGGAATGCTGTGGATGTAGCATATCTCGATTTCAGTAAGGCCTTTGACAAAGTTCCCCATGACATTCTTGCAAAGAAGCTAGTAAAATGTGGGCTGGACTACTGTCAGGTGGATTTGTAACTGGCTGACTGACCGTTCCCGAAGGGTGCTCACCAATGGCTGCTTTTCATCCTGGAGAGAAGTGACTAGTGGGGTGCCACAGGGTTCTGTCCTGGGTCCAGTGCTGTTCAATATCTTCATCAACGATGAAAGAATAGAGGGCATGCCCATCAAATTTGCAGATAACACCAAATTGGGAGGGATTGCTAATACGCTAGAGGACAGGATCAAATTCAAAATGACCTGGACAGATTGGAGAGCTGGGCCAAGGCTAACAAAATGAAATTCAACAGAGAGAAGTGTAAGGTCCTACACTTAGATAGAAAAAATGGAATACAGAAATATAGGATGGGGGAACACATGGCTGGATAGCAGTGCATGTGAAAGAGATCTAGGAGTCTTCATAGACCACAAGCTGAACATGAGTCAGCAGTGTAATGTGGCAGCCAAGAAAGCCAATGCAATTCTTGGCTGCATCAATAGGAATATGGTGTCTAGATCAAGGGAGGTACTGGTACCACTCTACTCTGCTTTGGTTAGACCTCATCTTGAATACTGTGTCCAGTTCTGAGCACTCCAATTCAAGAAAGACATGGTCAAGCTGGAGCAAGTCCAGAGGAGGGCGACCAAAATGGTGAGAGGCCTGGAAGCCATGCCCTATGAGCATAGACTTAGAGAGCTGGGTATGTTTAGTCTGCAGAAGAGAAGGTTAAGAGGGGACATGATAGCCATGTTTAAATATCTGAAGGGATGCCATGTAGAGGAAGGAGAGAGCTTGTTTTCTGCTGCTCCGGAGACCAGGACAAGGAGCAATGGATTCAAGCTGCAGGAAAGGAGATTCTACCTGAACCTCAGGAAGAACTTCCTGACAGACAGGGCTGTCCGGCAGTGGAATACACTGCCTCGGAGTGTAGTGGAATCTCCTTCTTTGGAGGTTTTTAAGCAGAGGCTGGATGGCCATCTGTCAGGAGTGCTTTGAGGGTGTTCCTGCATGGCAGGGGGTTGGACTGGTTGGCCCGTGTGGTCTCTTCCAACTCTACATTTCTATGATTCTATGATTCTGTAATCCCTGGTGACCTGACATGATGTACACATTATATTGGCTATATGCCCTAAACAAACAAGTGTTTGGGAAGGCTATATCCCTAGACTCAGCACTGGTACTATCATTTTTTTTTTATTTCAAGAGTTGGCAGTCCTTTTTGCTAGGATTCTATGGACTGGCAAATAACCCCATCATCTAAAGCAGGGACAAGGATTCCACTGTTGGAAGTTTCTTCTGCTGTTACCTTAGATCAGTGATCTGAGATAAGAAGCTAAGCCTGTTCCATGGCAATGAATGCTAGTCTGAAGCTCTGAAACCTACTGCATCTAACAACCTGTTGCACAGAGCTGAATTCTGACTTCAAGCCTTCGAGAACTTCCTGAATAGAAGTGAGCTCTGGTTTGCAGCCTGGGAACTATTGCATGGACTGGAGCTGTGCAATGCATCTTGGGAAATTGTGCTCTGGAGCTTAACTCTTAAAAATACACATACGAACAGGGTTAGAATTACATCTGTTCCAGTCATTTTGATTTGCCCTCATTTCATGTCCACTGCTGCAGGGCAACGGCCTCTGGACCTTGCCCAAATTGGAATTTAGCTCCCAACCCCAAAGAGGTTCTTCATCTCTGATCTAAGGAAGCCACTAGTATGCTACCATTTTTACTTTCTCTGAACCACCCAAAAGGTGAATGGACTTCTTTGTTGACACACTTGGTAAAGAAAACTGGTTGAAAGCCCTCTGCCCCATCAGATCTTGGAATCAGTACTGCAGTTCCACATCACCTTGGAGAGAGATGCAAAATCCAGATACCTTTTCAGGAATAGCCATGGAATTCTTCACAGAAACTAAGGCCATTTCCACACGACAGGGCTCTTGTGAGTCGTCCTGTCCCAGTCTCGGCAGGGAAGGGAGCAAGATAGGAACACTCCCCTCTGCACAGGATCCGCTTCCTGCGGAAGGGAGTGCGATGGCCGCGCCTCTTCCTTCCACAGCACAGCTGGGCACTTTCCCATGCCATGCTGTGGAAGGAAGCATCACCCATCATGCTTCCTGCTCTTCCACATGACAGGTAGGTATGGGAGTGTTGCATGATCATGGGTGCTAAACGGATTTTATCATTTAGCAAGTACCCTGTGAGCATGACGCATAGGGACGGGATGGCAGTGGGCCAGCGACGACATCCTGCAGAAGCATGACCAACTGACCACTGCCATTCTGTCCTCATAGTGGGACAGCCCCGTTGTGTGGAAATGGCTTAAGTAAGGAACATATGGTTCCCCGACAACAGTAGCTTACATTAGCTAACTCCACTAGATGTTATGCTTAAATATTTGAACTCTCTGCCTTTACCATTAAAGCACCTACAGTAAAGGAGTCAAAACTCATCTTCAGGCATAGCAAGTAAGATGATTGTGAATGAGTGATTGATTGATTTTACATTTCCCCAGAGGCAACTAACGATTTTGTATGCTCATCAGCATCAGGGAGGCTTATTTTTAATGCCCAGTACTGTCTGAAAATCAGGTCAATTTAAGGTATCATATTAGGATGCAAGGCACATTGAAGATCAGTATACAGGAGTACATTTTGATGGATTGTGCAGTTTACTACAAATATTGGGGACACTGAAAGGAAACATACTATTAAAGGACCCCACTTCTTATTTCCTTCCATTGTGATAACTGCTAAGTACTTCTCTCTGCTTCTTTGTTTATGCATTTAGTCCTTAAATTAATAACTGGTTAAACAGGTACTCTCTGTCATGAAAGGTAGAAATAGGTTCCCTCCGAGGATCTGTACTTGCACTGGCCCTATTTAACTTGTTCTGAAATAACCTTGAGCTAGATGAAGAATCACTTGACAAAGGTTGTTCTTGACATCTAATTATTCAGCATGGTGAAAATATGAGTGAATGGCAAAGAACCTCATATAAATGGTCAAAAAAATAACTATGCTGTTCACTGCAAAGATGAAGTCTGAAGCCAAAGAGGAAGAATTTTCATGTGGATTCTTCTGATGGGGATAAAGTTGTCAGAGTCAAAACTGGAGAGGTTTCCTGTGCCTCTAATAATTGTGGAGAAGAGGAAATTTCATCAGGTGTTACTAGTTACTTGGTTGTGTGACAAGCCAACACCTGCTGAAATTCCCCCTTATCACACCAATTAAAAGTACAGGACTCTTCTCCAGTTTTCACTCTGGTACCCCTAGATGTGAATCTGATTTACAAGAAAAGAGACATTAGAGTTGTGGCAGTTAGTAGCTTAATGAAAACGATCAATTCAGCCAACAGGAGCTGCAAGAGAGACATTTTGGATTAGAAACAGGACCAAAATTAAAATCTGACAATGTCATAATGACTTTATACAAATCTATGGTGCAACCATATCTGGAAAATAATGTATAGTTATAGCTACCCATGTCACAGAAAAAATTAGGAAAGGAATGACCGAAAAAATCAAGAAGTTCAACATCTTTCCTAAAAGTCTGCAAGATTTGCTGAAGGCATAATGCTCTCAGTGGACTTCCTAGAAGTACTGCCATAAGATATGCAGAAGGCACTTGTAACTCACTAACCATCTTGACATTCCCACAATGCTGAAACACGGTATAATTCCAGGGTATTATGCAAATGTCAAAATGGTAGTTTCCTAATACCCTGTTGCTGCTTCTTAGTGAGTTTGATCTTAGTGACACAGGTGGAAAGCAGGACCCAAAACAAGGCCATTAGGGCCTGGTGGAATGCTATACCTTAACAGTTCCTGAGCTTACAAGATGCTGCTGTAGACTCTGATATTTCATAGTTTCAAAAGGGACACAAAGCTTACATGACGCAGAGCTTAAAAATTAGTCATGTATGGTAAAAACAGAAAGAGTGAAAAGCTATCTCTTTCTCAGAATGCCAGATTTTGACTAGTAGTAGATTCAGGAAAAAGGAACTTTATACACAGCAAATCACTACCTTCTGAAACTCATCGTCAAACGATACAGTGAGAAGGTAAATATGTCAAGATAGCCTATCAGTAGCTATCAGTCATGTTGGCTACCAGGATCCTGAAGGTTCAAGCATAGGATGCCACTAAGCTTGAAATCCTAAACCCACTTAACCAGAACATGAGCCCACTGAACACAGTGGTATTTATTTCTCAAGAAACATGAACTGGGTTACTCTGTCAATAACATTTCCTCTGAAGTAACAGCAAAATCCAACTTAAATTACTATTCACTTATAATTCTGATAATACTTTGTTTTATATGTACTCCATTCAAAGGCTATTTATAGATCTCAGCTGGTTTTGGTCCCATATTGGGATAAAAGTGGAATATAAAATCAATCAATCAGATACAGCTTTGGTAGTCTGTGGCATAGTAAACCACTGTGTTGCATGTGACTCAATGGTTTTAAGAAGTATAGTTTTCCTTAAGCATATAGGAAGTGATACTGGAATTACATTATCTCTTGATTGTGGGTTTACAGTCAAGGTGTCATTTTCAGCACTGTTTTCCTTTAAGCTCATCAAAACAGTATTTCTCAAGTCCCTATTTTTGTAGCCAGTGCTATCACTTTGGACCACCTGAGAAGTAAGTATGCGTAATTCCCTGATGCAAAACTAAACCCTGGCAACATTACTCAGAAGATGTCTGCTATAAATTACATGATATATTTTAAAAGTCTTTTGTAGTTCTGTACATTTATAAATCTGCTACATAAACCTGCCTATCCCTAAAACTGACCTCAGAAGCCCTGTTCATATGCTTCCTAGACTGGAAAGATCTATTAGGCTGGCAGGAGACACGACTGGGCCTTTCTTTGGTGGCCGTATCTTTATGGAATACCCTATTATAGGAGGTCTATGTGACTCCCTTCCTCATTTTTAAACATTCCTTAAGGACCATGACATTTCAGTATGCTTGTAAATGAACAGATGCTATAATTTATCTATAAACTGAACTTCTTATTGCTGCTGTCATTTCAGATGCGTTATGTTTTAATTAACTGCATTTTATGTTTTCTCTTTGTAAACAAAATAATATTTTAAATAAATAATTAAATTTAATTAAAGTAGATAAGAAAAAAGTCACAGCAGCTTTGCTAGCTTGCACATCAAAGGGCAATGGAAAAGAAGGGGGAAATGGTTAAGAGATGGGATTCTTTAGGAGCATTGTTATGAGTCAAACTGCCTGTGCCTGGCTTGCATCTTTGCTTAAGAGCTAATCTTGAAATATGTCTGTGAATCTTGAAGCATGCCATGAGGAAACTATGCAAACATAACTGTTTAAGCAGTTTCTCTGTGACCTTTCCTACACTGCGTGAACAGTAATGCACGGGACAGGCTTTATAGATCCTTTCTAAAAATATAAATTCCTGTTTATACAAAAGCAGATTCATTGATCATTACAGCACACACATACAAATATCACCCTGACAGCTGCCCCCGCCCATAGTGGTGTTGCCATGCCCTACGTCTCCATCAGTATTGTAGTACGTATGATATGGAACATAACAGATGCATATGAATACATCTCACACCTTGTACAGATGACTCATCTTTTAGAACTTCTACATATACACACAGAACAAAGGATTACTTTCTATTCAAATTCCATCAAATCCAGCTACTTTCCCAAACAGAGGTTTTAAAAAAATATAAATATGCAATCTTAAATCAGATTTCTTTTTCAAAACCCAAGGTTTTATTATATTTCTATCTTTGCTAACCAAATCCCATTGTAACCAACCTTTTTTTCCTCCAAAATCTGTTCCAGCATTAAGAGGCCAACCTAATAATTAGTGGAATCACTTGGGGCACTTAAAATTTTTGGGAATCCCTACTGTAAAGGGTAACAAGAGCTAGGCAGAGGGTTTTTGAGCCTGTTCTTTCAGCTAGAGGATATCGAAATCTTATATTATCAAAGAGTATGCTCTTCATAGATAATGCTCAACATCCAAACCAGCTACAGTATGAACTGAAAATTACCATTATTATAACAACAGAGAACCAGAATGTTCTGACAAAGCCAATGTGTCATGCATGAATTCACTGGCTCAAGCCACTGCACCTCAGCAGGGCTAATAGCAGCCTACCTCACAGAGATGTTGCAACAGCTAACAAAAAAATACATCTGGAATACAGAGTATTATATTCAAAATGCCACATGAAAAATCAACCACACTGAGAGTATCAGCACTTTTCCTAACAATGGTCACGGTGCTAACGTTGATCACAATACTTGTGCCAGTCCCCGTCCAATATTAGTACTACAGAATGTTTCACTGAAAGTATTGCAATATATTCCATGCAGATTATATGTTCTTTTTTATTTTTATTATTTTATGAAACTGTTTGGAATATGGAAAACAACACTATACATAATGGCTGGCATCCTACTTGTTACATCAGACCCATTTAATCAATTGTGGGATGGGGGTCAACTAATCTAGTGGATTCAATGAGTCTACACCATTGTTGTGTGCTTTCATGTTTTTTCCGACTTATGGCAAGCCTAAGGTGACCCTACCACGGGGTTTTCTGGGGCTGAGAGTGTGTAACATGCCTAAGGTCACCCAGAAGGTTTCCATGGTCAAGTGGGGAACGAAACTGTGATCTCCAGGGTCATTGTTCAATGCTCAAACCATTGCTATGCTAGTCACTATTAAAATAGGATTTAGGTTAAAGTTTCCAGGTTGTTGTTGTTGCCGCTGCTGCTGTGTGCCTTCAGGTCATTTCTAATTTATAGAGATCCACAGGCAAACCTACCATGGGGTTTTCTTAGCAAGGTGTATTCAAAAGGGGGTTGCCTTTGCCTCCCTCTGAGGCTGAGGGAGTGTGACTTGCCTAAGGTCACCCAATGGGTTTCCATGGCAAGTGGGGATTTGAATACGGGTCGCCAGAGTCATAGTCCAGTGCTGTAACTGCTACATCATGCTGGCACTACACTGGCTCCAGCTTACAGTCGTTAAATAAAATGCTTTATAACAGAGCAACTTCTAACCTTAAATAGAATTACTTACATGAAACATGCCCCAAAATGTCCTGGCATCTGAGAAATAAAAGCAAGTCCCTGCACTTTCCATTACCTTCTGTCCAAAGCTGAAAAGAAGTGTAGCCTCCTAGTGCCAGGCCTTCTGGGCTTGCCTCTTAAAGGGGCAGGACACAAGAGACAACATGATCAGTACTGAGTGAGCAATGAACGAGTACAAAGGGATTCACTGTAGGTCACCCAAAATAATAAAATACAAAACCAGAAGATGAAATCAATAAATTTTTAAAAAATAATTGAAAAGACCCAGAATACCACTACCACCAAGAAAGACTGCAACAATTTCCATACAGGCCAACCACTGGGGCAAAGAAAGCACAAGTGTTCAGCCCTGAAGGGCCTGGTATTCTGAGAACAATTCACTTCCCCCATATTCATATGCACAGAGAGAGACTTACCAGTCCTCCATTCCTGGTAGTGTCACACCATGCGCATGCTTCTAAAATCCTCAATGCACCAGGCAGATTAGAACAACAAACCAGCCACAGAGAATCATGTGATGCATTTCCACCAATCCTAGGCCATTTTTGCACCAGCTCCTCCCTAAACTGCAAGCCCCAGGATTCCATAGGAAAGTGGAATAACAGTCTAGTGCGGAAATGCTTCACTCCTTCCTCTCCTGGTGTCCTTTTACCTTACAGATTCAGGCAGAAAGAGCTACCCAAGCCCCTAGTGCATTCTCACAACCTACATCAATAATCAAAGTATAGCATTAACTTCAGCATTAATTGGTAAATTTTATGGAAGTCAACTATATTAGCAAGAAACATAAGGAATTCACATTTTGACAAATTAATTTTGTCATGATTTTCCACATGATTTTCCAAGTTTTGGTTAAATTAAGATAGCACATCAGCCATTTTATATTGCTTCATCCTGAACAGTTCACATCTTTTTATACTCTAAAAAGTGCCAGTATGATATTCTGATTTGGGTGCTGAACCAGGACTCTGTGAGGTCAGGGTTCAAATCTTTCCTAAACCATGAAAACCCACTGGGCCGGTCACACACTCTCAGTTTAACAAGAAGGCAGCAGCAACCCTCCTCTGAATAATTCTTGCCAAGAATTCTTGCCAATAAAACTTTATGATAAGAGTGCCATAATTTGAACTTGACTTGAACACATGTAACATCAAATACTATGAAACCATATTAAAAAAAACTAGACAAGAACCCTTCTGTGATCAGAATGTTTCTTATGGGGGAACTTTTGCCCATATAACTCTCCATTTCCACAGTCTACATAGAACCGTCCAGACTTAGTGACTTCAATGAGAGCTAGTCTTAAAGCGTGCTATAATAATCCTTCAGTGCATTATTTCATTTTCCAGATAAGTGTCTCAGAACTGTGAGCACAACATTATTTTATATACTGTGCTCATAGATGGAAGATATTTTCTGAAATGGCTTTTTTCAGGCTGCAGTAAAATAGTACACTAAAATGGCATGGTGACTTTTCCTGACTATTTTAATTTTGTTACATCCCTACCATTCTCAACTTTCAAATATTCATCTGTATGCTCATACACCACAACCTGATTTATTAAAGTGTTCATGTGAACATTCAGATCAAGGAGAATGCTATTTACATCCTATTTCGTCTTCACAGAATTATACAGGACACACAGAATAGACATTCACTCAAGAGTTAAGTTGATTTGGGTTAAAGCATGATGTGAGTATCTTGTTTACTGTATTTCACTTAATACAAACATATTTTACTAGTTTACTGATTTGATGCTAAAACCAGGAGGCAAAAGAAAGAAGGGTAGGGAAAGAACAGAGAGTGAAAGAAGGTAAAAGTGGACAAATTGAGAGATACACAGAAGGTGAGAAGAAAAACTGAACAGTAGGAATGAGGAAAAACTACAGAACTGAGAATGAGAGAAATGGCAAGGTTGTGAATCAAATGCAGACATGCATTGGGAAAGATGCATGGGAAATGCGGAATACAGAGGCACTGAAGAATGACTGGTTGGTGGTCAGAAACAGCAAGGAGTAATTTCACTTTCAGTGGTCACTTTCTAATACTACTCTCTTATTTCCTGTACAATCACTTCTCTTAGCTCTTCCATTCAACCCTCCCCAGCTGAACTCCTTAACAGTCTCCTCCATTTACTCCTTCTGTCTACAGAACAGAAATCTGTTGCACTGAGGATAACATTTATGAGCTTCAAGTTGCATCCATATATGGGCCTGGAATTTGAACGCATGAACAATAGCCACAGAAATGCCAGTTCCACAATGCAGCTCACTTTACTATTTCATGTACTTAAACCATGTACCATAAAGACTCCTGTGATATCGTATGAAACCTCATCTGAAGTCACATGAGTTCAAGAATGCAAATCATTACTCTCTCCTTTTTATCTACAATGCAAGAACTGTGGTGCTTGTAACAAGATAATATAAGACAGGTTACAATTTCAGAATTAGTACTGTGGTCAATAATGCAGGAAGGAGAGAGAATACAGCCTGCATATGATTTATCAAGACTGCCTTGCAGAGACTAATTTTCCAGTAGTTACTTCATATGTCTTAAAAGCTTATTTTGTCAGACAAAATTGAACATAAAATTTGCAAGAGGGAACAAAATACGTGAACCAATAAGGCATCATATGCTAAAAACACAGGCTTGGTAAATGCCTTTTTATATTCATTTGAGAAATACAGACATCTTTTTGTCTCTCTTTTTCCTCTCTTGAATAAACAACCTGAAATTTGATCAGCAACATGAGGGCAGCCTGTTCCCTGCAATGCCCACAGGAAGGCATGTTGGCCTAATAACTTTATTAGACCCCATTTACTTTATAATTATGGTATCATGTTCAGGCTTTTGGATGTTTTTCTTTTCCAAAACACTCAAAGGCAGACACTGCATATTGGGAACAAAACAATTTATAGATCTGTTTCTCAGTATGCTTAATATTGCCACACAATGATCGGAGAGTAACCTTAGTTGCACACAGTGAGTATTACTTCTGTGTAAACATGCATAGGACTGCATAGTCAGAATCCTGATCAACAACCAATCTGGCAAATGGAAGAAGGAATTTTGAACATGATGATGAGAGGAGTTCCCACTCTTAAAAATGCTGTGACATCAACCTCTACTGCTGCTGCGGATACTCCTTCTATAACATCTTTCACTTCTAGTTATGTAATAGTGGTCAGGCATCCAGAAAACAGATGTGACTCAGGAGCACTTCACTTGCTGATTCCTATTTTAAAATAATCATTAATGCTCATAATTTACACCCTGTATAATACAGTGCTTAGCATCCTGAACGTTGATCAAAATATTTAATAGTTCATGTTCTGCTCCCAGCATATATATAGGTCCCAAACCTTGTAACTCTTTCCTTCAACCTCTTTCTCCGCTTGAAATTTTGGCCACCTTTAGCACAGGTAGATACTGCAGAAAGGCTGGCATGATAATCAGAAACAGCACAGGGGGGCAGATTAATTCTTTCTCACTGCGCTGAGAAAAATTATGCCCTAAACCTGCTCTTTGGCATGAGATAGCGGCTCCACTGTGTGTAAATAATATATATGTGTTACTTTAAATTAAAAAAAACACCACACACTGTATAAATGATTCAGTGTAAATATTAAATCAAATTATACCAAAGTAAATAAGAAGAATCTAGAGGCTGTTTTAGAACTGTTATGAATGCTATAAACATTATGGGTTGTACTTTGTTGATTGAAGAGAGCAGAACTATTGCAGGTAATATCGAAATGACCTTTTTTGTGAATCAACAGAAGAAAAAAGCACTGCAGATATCCTCCTCTTCTATAACACCCTCACGTGGGACACAAAGTGGTTTCCCAACCATGCAACTAATCACATTCATCCCCACTTTGCTCTAAACAATTCTGGAAGATCAGGCATTCCCAGATCATTCACAGGATCAGTCCTACTGATAAATAATCTACTTAGTACAAAATCCAGTGCATGTTTACTCAGACACAAGTCCCCAGCAGTAGCAACTGGTGGCTTCCATTCCCAAAATAAAAACTTGATTGGCTCCTTCAAAGTTCAGACTAAGGGCCTTTCCGCACTGTTAGAGTGCAATTACTCTACTTTCAACATCCTATGGAATCCTGGGGTTTGCAGTTTGGGGATGGGCATTTAGAATTCTCAGCCAGAGACCTCTTGGGCCTCAATAAACTACAAACCCCAGAATTCCATGGGATGTTGAAACTGTAATAATAGCACTATAACTGTGCAGTGCAGAAAGGCCCTAAATCGTGTAGTGTATTCGCTGCCTGAAGTAAGATGGAAGACACAAGTAACCACTGCCCCACAGTATTCAAGGAGACATGCAGCCGCAGGGTCACATTTTGCCCCCCCACCTCGGATTGAGGGAGGATGCTGGAATTAAATGGCATCTGGAAATGCACCATTATACAAGAAGTGTATGTTTATTTTATTTTATTTTGTATTACTTTTATTCTACTTCTTGTTTTTTAGACTTTTGTGTTTGGGAGGAACAAGTTTGCTTCTGCTTACAAAAAGACTCCTTTGGACATGGGAGATTTTTTTTAATACCACAAGGTACCTTAGGATTTTCACTGCAGTCAGAAAGTAGCTTACCAGTCAAAGATGTGTTTTTTCCCCTCCTAGTACATGAGGACAAATTAGAAATGTTCATAACATACAGTGTATGTAACGATTAAAATTTAATTAGAAATACCCACCCAGCCCATATATACACAGATAAAGGAATTTGTTTGCTTTTTGTGTATGGTTATGTTTGCATGATCACTAGTTTCTGCATAACAAACTTATAACTGATAATAGTTCCTGTGCTGACACTAATGAAATGTTAAATATCATGGGAACCTACTATCATACTTCAAAATTCAAGGGGGGACTTATTGCTTTACTGCTGTGCTGTGTCACCCGCCTGAAAATGGAAGGCTAGAGTTTCAGGGGTAACCTTCAGTTAGATACCTCCTATATGAGCCGCTAGCTCTCTAAATGCAGAAAGAATCTGAAGCAGAAAAGTATCCTTTTATCTTACAGATTATAGGATGATTCTCAAAAAGGTAGTAATAAAATTATAGCTACACAATAAAATAACAGTCAGTACAATAATAATATTAAAACAAACATAGCAAGTATTAAAATCTCAAAGGTTAAAGGAACAAGAAATTTAGCCACATAGGTATGCCATCCCTCACTTACATTTTGAAATACTGTAGTTGAATCAACAAGGATTCCTGTGGCACTTTTAAAATTGACAGGTTTATTACAGAATAAGTTTTCATGGACTATGGACCAATTCCTCAGAAGCATGTGTTATACTCCACAAAATTCCATGCTTTAACGAATCCGTTAGTCTTGGGGAGCCATAAAGGTCCTTCTGGCTTTGGTTTTGGATATTCTAAAATAATGTATCCCTGGGAGGACTGTATTATGTGTTCTCTCCTTGCCCCCAAACTATCTAGATTCAGAAATGTTAAGCACAGAATAAAACGGAGAGGAAACAGGACCACAGACTCTGTTTTACAGACAAGAATTCATTCATGCTCCTGCAATGTTAGCAGATATTTCAATTAGTCACTCTTCAATAAAATAAAGGCTTTTGCAGTTTGAAGACAAAGCACAAAAGGTAATAACCTTCCGCAGAGAAATCTATCTACATGCAACTTTTTTAGCATCATAGAGCTCTTCATTAGGCCTTAAGGGATTTAGATGGCATGGCCAATAGAGGAGAAACTCTGCTAGAACCAATTAGAAGAATCCCTTAGACATTTGCCTAACCTAAATAAAGATTCTATCTCCAAGCTGGCAATCTTTTCAAAAATTCCTTTTAAGGTTAGTTGACAGAAGAATGTCCTTGAATACCTCCTTGGATTGTTTACTGCCATCAAGTTATGCCTGCATTAATGTTACATCCATGATACTGGAAGGATCAGAAAGAGCACAGAAAGATTGCTTCATTTTAACTCTGGGGTAGCTTTTAAAGCTGTGTATATAGGGTGCATAGGTTTGCTGCTTCTTTATGCTCCAAGCCTATAACTGGTAGATTTGTTTAAAAATTCACCCCAGCAAGGTCTGTGAAGAAGAAAAGACCAGGATAGTGGTTCTTGTGACTATGTACACAGTACAAGGCAAAAACCCCACCTGACTGCTGCTCTTACATGAGAATCTAGAGTAGTTTTAATGCATTCCTGTTGCTGACCTCCATCATCCAAAGATCTATGCAATATATATACAGATATTCTTTTTCTTTGCTTGTCTTTCCCTGTCCTTTGCCCTGACCATGTTCACAGAAGTCCTGGGCATTCTGTTAGTTTCTAAAAACCCAAATGTCACTGTTTTTGTTTGCTAAACTAAGTAACAGTCAATATATATTTATACCACAAGAAAGTCATCTAGACAACTTGTAGTTGTACACCAACAGCCCTGCACTTAATTAGCAAGGAAGGTTCAAAGGCCTGCTTGTTGATACATTTAAAGGCAAAGAAAAGTGTATTCCAGAAGGACTTCTTGCCCTTACATCTAGTATCTGATTACAACTGGAAATATAGGCCACTTCCAGAGCAGTAGTCCAATTAATCCTCTATCATCCAACTTTTCCAGCAGCTTTTAACATGTCACAATTTTCCCTCCTCTATCCACTTTCTTCATTTGTACTCAGCTTACTTCAATTGCTGCAAACTGAGTTCAGAGTGAAAAAGTAGTTCACACTCAGTTAATTCAGCAGAAGGGAGAGAAGAGGAGGAAGCAGAATCTTTCCTTTCTCAGTAGGCCCAAGCAAAGGCAAACTGCTGCAGCTTCTCCAAGCTTGTGCTGTCCCTAATATTTTAAGTACAGTCCAATCTTGTTTGCCACCCCACACCTGTTTTCATCAATGAAATGCAGGAGGATATGTCATTAAGGAATGTGGGAAACACCGGTAGGGGAGACCTCCACCCTCCCTAAGTGACTATAAAGTACTGGGACATACAACACAATCCTACGCATATTTATTCAGAAATAAATCCAGCTGACTTCAGCTGGGTTCTATTCCAGGTAAGGGTCTAGAAGATTGCAGTCTAAGGCCCTTTTCGCACGTAGGTCATTAGCGCAATGAGGGAGAGCCCTCGCGCTATTGTAAACTTTGCAAAAAAGCCCCTTGCACTCCGCACACAGCAGGGCATTTGTGAGAGAGCACCATTCCCCGCCTGGTGCCTCTTCCGCATGTCGGTGTCGTGGGCCACGCCCAGGTCCCTCCCTGTCCCCGCCCCACCGGCCCTGATTGGGCGGTGGGTTTTCTTTTTTTTATTTTTTTCAGCCTATCGTGCTAACGTTAGCACGATAGATCCTGCCAACAGGCCATCGCAGCAGCCCCAAGGGCAGACCAGTAGCAGAGCTACGGTGCTAATGCGCTAACGTGCTAACGATAGCACCAGTTTTTTTTAAAAAAAATAGTCAGCCAGACCCCAGGGGCTGCTGTCGTCTCAAGTGTGGCGACGCAACCCCGGGGTGGGCTCTTGCGGCAACATGTCGGGCAGTGTTCCCTGCTACCATGGGGGCAGCGGCGTCCCTGCTGCTGGGCGGGGCTTCCTCTGGGAGTTGCTGTGTGACGGACAGGCAGCTGGGACTGCCCGCACCCCGCCCACTCCCGGCTCCTTCGCGTAAGAGGGCTCCGCAGGCCCGCGGGTTGCGCGAGCGATACGTAAAAGGAGGTCATTTTCGCTTCCAGGCGAAAATGAAAAAACGCGACTCCAGCACTACTCACGATCGCGAGAGCCCCGGGTCGGCGGGAACGTCATGCGGTACGGCGGCTCGTGAAGGGGGGAGGGAGCGTGTTTAATACGCTTTCAAACTGCCATGCGAAAAGGGCCTAAAACACGAAACAGCCCTTCAAATGTGTTATCTTCCAAATTAAATGGACACACACTGTCTAGTGTGAGAACATGAGTACAAGCTTCCGACTAGTAAATGTTCAGATGTAAGGACAAAAAAAAAATTGCTATTATAAAGCACACTGAGTATTACAGAAATGCAAAAATAATAATGTTAATATGAGGAATTCTCAACAGAACAGCTCACTTCTGAACACTAAATATCTGTGCTGGTGCATTAGACTGCAACAGTGTCATAATGTCACTTGGACACTGGCACAACACCTTATGTGATATCATAATGATGATGCAGCTGTAATTATCCCCGCCCTAAGCATTTACATGCTGGTGCAACTCTGGAATGCAAAAATGTCAGGCATCAATCAGTCAAATTAAAAGTTGAAAATGGAACTGGGAATTAATGAACAGATTTATTTTTAGTGAGCTTGTGTTGAGATATGGAATAAAACAGGTCAGCCACAGAACATAAATCTTGAAATGTGCTTTGGAAAATATACATGTGAACTTATGGAAAGACAATTGATTCTTGAACAACTGCTTTATTCTCTGCTAGAATACATCATTTGATTCCATAAGCCTCTGAAAAGGAGAGAGAGTAAACTGATCCTCACCCTGACCTGTGGGGCTGTGGTTAAATTCCCTTACATAACATGTTACATAGCTAAGAAGTTTACTTGGGAATACAAACAATGTCTGAAAAAGCAACAATTTAAAGTGGGGGTGGGGGGGGGAGAGGCCAACTGAAGACCTAGCTTTGATACCATTCGGAATCAGCAGGAACCTGCCGGAGTGATGCGACATGAACAAAACCCAAAGGTGAATAGAAAGTGGTTTAGATATATTAATATCCATCAGTGCAATACTTAGAAAAACATATGATGAATAGATGGCCTAGTTGTGGGAGCCCTTTTATGTCAATAATTATTAATCTAGGATGGGTTTAGGATCTAGAATCTTGAGATCTTTTGTTATACATGGAAAAATAGCTCTCCCAAAGTCCCAGCCAAAAGGAAGAGGTCAGAGTGGTAAACCTTGGGAGTCTTTTTCTACCAATTAGAGCATATTATGTACAAATTTAAATTAACTAGCCTCTCACTATAGGTAACGAATCCTTGGAACTGTAGGTTGATGATGCTTTTGAGAATCCCATTACAGATCGCTGAAGATACAGGACTAGACTAACTAATTCCTTGGAGAGTAGGGAATTATTAATCTCAGTCTGGTGACATATCCATTAGTTTTCCAGTTATTTTGATAACTTCTAGACCCCACAGCCTTTTATAATTACCTTTGACAGAGGCAGAATCCATACAGCACCATGAATTACCATGTCCCTCTTTTGTAGTCCTTTAAATCAGCTATGCAATACGTGAAAGATCTGTTGCTTTCCTACTTTGGCCAACATGTTCTGTCAGAGCATTGGCCCTCTTTCTACTAACACAGTCCAGTCAGAGTTGTGTAATAAGTATTAAATCACACCTGAAATTAATATTACATAATCCAAATGAGATGATTTAGCAGCAGTTGTTAACAGTATGGAAAAAAACAAAAACCTGCAGGTTAAATTCCCTCTCCCTACCTGTTGACCCTGAATGACCATCTGAGAAATGTTACCTGTGCAAAATGTTAACAGCACTATAGTAAGATGCATTAGATGCCCCTATGTCTGAATCCTATTATCAAATCTCGTTCTCTCTCTCTCTCTCACACACACACACACACACACATTCTGTGACCACTTTTTAAAGCCTTTTGTTGTGCTTTTTGTGTTTTCCCCATATGTACACATGCACACACACACTCAACACACTAAATAGAATCACACAATGGTAAAAAAAATATACTTGGAGAAATTATGGTTTATGTAGAATGATTTAACACTAAAGATATCATCCAAAGTAATATTGATGTAAATAACTTGTCTTTGCTGTGTTTAATATAACAAGGTATGCAAATTGTACAGAAGCCAGGTAAATCCAGTGGACAAACAGCACATACAAGTAAGTAGGAAAAGAAGTGGTATGGTCTTCAACAAAAGACTTCTATTTATACTATAGTTTTTGTCATTAGTGGTGTGGCTTGCAGACTTCCTAAATTTTTTTGTCATTAGTGGTGTGGCTTGCAGACTTCCTAAATTTTAGTCTATAAAATCAGTTAATTTGTTAACTGAATACATATGAAACTGAGAACAGAAATAAAGGAGAGGCCTATTCTACATCTAGTACAAAGCCACCACAGAAGTTTTCATAGGCAGCCCAAGAAACAATCTCTCTGTTGAAAATTGCTGGAAAATGTAACCTGAGATATTCTAGTTCTCTCAAATTAGATTTTTCTAGTGCAAAGAAGGGCAGATGGATTCTCCCTTTATTCTAATCTTTCTAATCCCCTCTTTTCTACACTTCTACTCTAATTACAGCAATATATCCCAGGATTAGTTTGTTTTAAATTCTGCTCTTTGCCACCATAACCATAAATCAATGTCAGTTTTGGTTAGAAAACCTAAGAAACTGTCCTTACAAATTGCAGGCATTGAAGAATAAGGGGAAAAAATAAAGTAGTGACAAAGTTGTGCATTACTTAAAAAGAATGTGTGTGACAATGTGTGACAAGTGAAAATGGAGGGAATTTTAAGAGACTGCCTCTTCCCATAAGAATTACATGTTCTGTGTCACTTGTGTGTAATATTTTTCAGATTTAGCCCCTTCTTTGTCTACAGGGGAAAATATCTGAATAGATGCAAATAATTATAGTTTTCCTTTTCCATTTCCTGTTTCAGAAATGTTGCCCTCTTCCCTAGGAGCAATAAAACATTAATCTGTGGAGGGAGGGAAGGAGATGGCAAACCTATTCCATGCATATTATATAATCACTGCATCTGGTATGAGAACTGAGCTGGATTTGGGTTGCCATAGTATTTGGCATATTTCTGTGGTTTGGTCCACTTATCAGTAGCAATAGCACTGGCAAGCAGTAAAGAAGAAACACACACACACACACCTTTGCCTGACAGATCTGCTTGGCTAAGGGGACAACATGGAGCAAGTTTCCCACCTTTCTCTTGATGACTGCCCTTGCTATTATTTTATTTCACTTCTGTGCCTTACAGGAAGGTTTTGGTCATGTGAACTGATTGATGGTGATGGTGATGAGCATCATCATCCCGCCTATAATAGCCATAATCAAATGAATACAAGAAGAGGGCATGAGTTCAAGCACAATTTATTTCTGAAACAATCTGATAAGAGCTCTGACCACTGGTCCCCCAGGCCCACTGGCTATCAACTCTGACTCCTAATTGTTTTCCAGGGCAGTGCTTCTCAGGCTGTCTGAAGTAGAGAACCAGCAATGAGTTTTTATCCAGCATAGGAGAGATCAGCCCCATGTTTGTTCCAATAGGCTACAACTGGCTTCTTTCCTGGAAACTCTCCAGGGACCAGAAGTTCAGGCACTGGCACTGGTCCAGGGACCACCACTTGGAACAGCATTGCTCTAGGGTGTCAAGCTGAAGTCACTGCCCTGTAAGGCTCATCTGCCTGTGATCTTTATATATTATTGATACACACTAAAGTATGTATCAAAGGGTTCAAAATGACAAGAAAATAAGTTCTACGGAAACACAAGGCAGAACCTTTTCACTGCAAGAGCTGTTCAACTGTAGAAGGTACTGCTTTGGAGGATGGTGGACTCTCATTGCTGGAGGTCTATAAGCAAAGGTTGGATAGGTGTCTTTCAAGAGTGCTTTAGCCCTGTACTCCTGCATGGCAGGGGGCTCGCCTAGAGGGCTCCTGTGACCCCAACTCTTAAGAGTCTATCTCATTCTGTTTTCTTTGAAAGAAAAACAAGGGAAATCAGATATGCCAGGGAGGGCCCCCAAACAACCAAGGGTACAACCTAAATAATCCAGAGCTTGCTTTTCACTGTGGGACACGCAGACCCCCAAACCTCTAATGTTAAGGCTGCACAAGCATCTGGAAAGAAAGGAAGGGGGCAGTTTTCTCAGGGAGTCAAACCGGTTCTCCTCTAACCCTCCCCGAGTATAGGATAAGCATAAGGAGATTGATTGCCTTATGGAGACTGTGGGAGGTGAGGAGGGATCCGGGTCCTCAGGGAGATGGCAGGCGCGCTCCCGAGCGAGCACGCGCACCCCGAGACGCGCGGCTTGGGGATTTCTCCCTCTCCAGGGACTCTCAGCCAAAGCAATCGCGGCTGGGTCTCTCTCTCTCTGGCACATCCAGGGGCGGGGTTGGAACCACGCCAGGTTCAAAGGTCAGCCCCATTAGTGGGAATTGCCGGGAGAGGAGGAGCGCTTGGAGAGGTCATCTCTCCCCCCACCCTTTAATTATATATAGATATTTACGTCTATCTGGCACCCCAGGATGCTCAGAGAAGCCCCTCCAGCAATATGTGGTCTGGGGTGGAACCTGAACCCAGGGCCTGCGCGTTCTTCCTCGAAGCTGAAACTCTCATCAGTGGGGACTCTTGGCTTTGGAAATGTATACACACCTCCAGCAGGTTGTCTGTCTTCAGGATCACCCTTCCTTCTGCCCACGAAAGGGAAATCTGACATGGGGGGCAGGGTTCAGCACGGAGGGGAGGTCAAGGGGCTCGAAAGGCACCGGTCTGTACGCGCTTACTCATAAGTAAACCCGGCAGATTTCAGCGGAGTTTATTCTAAGGTAGGCGGATCGAGAATTGCACCCAAACAAGCTCCCAATCTGTCTCTCCCTCGCCAAGGGATTTGGGAGTGTTGTCATGAAGCTGACAAGTTTTTTTAAAAAATCGGTTTGGGTTTGTATGTCCACAGTTAAAACGATGAGGCGTTACAGTCAGAGGCATCCTTAAGTATTTCGTTGCTTCCACTGACAGTGCACGTCTATGTGTACCTTTGCTCGTAAGTCAGTCTCACTGGTTTCAGTGTGGTTTGCTCTCCGGTTACAGGGGGGAACATAAGAAGGCCTCCCCTTTTCCTCTCCTGTAGAAAGGGAACTTGATGGCGCTTACTTCCGAGCAAAGCATGCGTTCGACGGTTTGGCTGGAGCTACGACCACTTCCGCACTAGCCTGTTGTTGCGCGATGATTCCACTTTCAACCTCCTCTGGCATCCTGGGGCTTGCAGTTTCGGGAGGGGCCGGCCGGCCCCTCCCGAAACTGCAAGCCCCAGGATGCCAGAGGAGGTTGAAAGTGGAATCATCGCGCAACAACAGGCTAGTGCGGAAGTGGCCTACGAATCCGGTAGGGATGGGCGGAAGGACTTTAAAATGGCCCCAAGTTGCCTGTGCCTCCAAAACCAGCCAGCCGCCCTAGAAATGTTCGGAGGAGGAGGAAGAAGAACCTGCTGCCCGGAGCGGAGCCGCCAAGAGATGGAAGCAGCAGCCGCGTTCTCCCAAACTCCCCGATCCCTCCCGAAAGCAACTTTGCTTTGCTTCGCATCGCCAGCCAGAAACAAGGCTGATCAGGCGCGGGAGCGAATGGATTTGGGGCGCGCAGCGGCGGCGGCGGTTGGGAGGGCTTATGAGTTGTTTTGTTTCCAGCGACCACCAGCCCTCCTGAGATCCCTGCCTCGCATCTCCCCTGAACATCCTGGCATCTGCCCCCTCCCCAAGATCTGGATGGTGGCATCTGGACCCTCTCCCATCCCTTTCCCTCTGCTCTTCGCTCTGGGCTTCTCCGGCAGGTTCAGAAGGGAAGGGGGGCAAGGAGGGCAGAGAAGGAGAAGTGATAAAAAAGAAAACGCAGACCCGCCACATCTTTTAAAAAAACCCATCCGTAGACCCACAACATGTCATCTTACCTTGGTGGTTTTCTTCTGGAATGTACATCCTCTTGTTTTCATTGACCATGGAAGCAGAAGAGCGAGGAATTCAGCAAAAAAATACAGCCAAGCAGGAGTTCAAATTTTAATTCCTCCAAATCCAAAAAAGCCACACACCAAAAACAGCAGATGGGGGTGAGCAGTTCAGAGAAGAACCCGAAGCTGCTGCGGCGATTAAATCCCCCCGCTTGGTTATTACCTGATTCCCATGATTGCATCAAAGCCCAAAATCTGATCCTTTCCACTACTGCCTCCTTTAGTACAATTGCAAAGCATCCTCCGAGAACATCCGGGCCCCTGCCAAACAATTTCGCACAGCACCTCTGGCCGCCGCCGCCGCCAACACCATGGAGAAGGAGCCGGCGCAAGGAGCCGCTTGGATCTTTATAGACAGACAGAGATTTTAAAGAGGAGACGGAGGGCAGAGAAGCGGGGCGGGGGGGGGCGAGAAACACAGGGAAAGGACGTGGGAGAAAGCCCACGAGGGAAGGGGGAGTCAGAAGCATCCAAGAAGGACGCGAGGGGAGGGGAATCTCTCCGGAGGGGTTCCACTGTCTCTCTCTTGACTTGTTTAGATCCAGCAACTAGAAGAGAAAATTGGAGGGGGGGGATGCGATCGAGACGGAATGTTCAAAAGCGGCTGGTGCTGCTGCTTCGTTTCCTCCTCCTCCTCCTCCTCCTCCTCCTCTTCAAAGCCAATTCCGTGCGTTCTGTTGGCAGGGAGCTGTTTCTGCAGCGAGAGAGGGAGAGGGAGCGAACCAGAGCGCTAGTCCCAGCCCCTCACTCCCCCCTCCCCTCCCCTCCCCTCCCTCTTCCCTCCCTCAGACAGACAGACAGACAGACAGAGACTCTGAACACTTCCAGATGTTTCAGCTGGGGCAGCAGGCAGGCAGGCAGGCAGGCAAGCCGCCGCCAGCCCCCGATCTTCCCTTTTAGGAAGCGACGGACTCGATCTGAAAGTTTAACAGGGTTTTTTTTTCTCCGTAGCCGAAGGCGCCCCCCCCCTCCCCGCGCGCGCCCTTCGCTCTCACTGCGCCTGGCGGTGGGTTTTGCCGCTGCCGCTGCTGCTGAAGCCTTTTCCTACAGACATGACGTCAAGAAGGCAGCTGGATCGGCCTTGCCAGGAAAAGTGGGGCGGGGGGAGAACATAGGGAGAGGGGGGTCCGCGCCTGTCTTTTTAATTTTTTTTTAAATCGAGCCATCCTTCTCAGATTTCCCCAGAGCCGATCGCATCTTTTCACTTTGCTCCCCTGTGGACCACGAGCCCCCCCTCATTGGCACTTCGGTGTGATTTGGCAATGTTGTGATCTCTGGGGAGGAAGAAAAAAAGGAAGCCTGCCCTTTTTTACGACTGGGATTCACCGCTGAACTGCATGTTGAAGAAGATGGGGAATTATGTTTAAGGGGGGGACACCAAGCTGCGCGATGAAGGGGAGGGGGTTAGACGCCCCAGCCCAGCCCAGCCCAGCGAATCACAATAGCCAGGCAGGACTGTGGCTGGCGCGTTGAACGGGATCCATCGCGAGCCAGATCCACACGTACGGAGCCCCGCACACGCACACACGGCCAGCGGAGAGGCGCAGCTGTTGAAACGGATTAGTCCAGCGGAGATTTTCGAAATCCACGGCGGACGCACCAGAAGCCTGGGCTCGTGGAAGGAAGCTTCTCCCCTCTCCTCTCTCCTCCCTCCCTCCTCCTCCCTGCCGCCCGTGTGGGTCCCTCTCTTAGGCGCCCCCGCCTTCCCCGGGGCTGCCGCGGTGATGGTGGCTCCTTTCCAGCGCCATGTGAAGCCGAGCGGGCGGCCGGTGCGTGTGCGGCGCGCCTTGCCGGGGCTCTCGCAAGGCTGCCATGTTAAACGAGCGAGGCGGGAGGGGGCGCGCCGAGGGTGGGGGTGGGGGTAGACACAGAGGCTGGTCCCTCTCCTTTCCGCGATCGCACCATCACTGCTTTTGGAAACTCGTCCGGTCCGATTTGCGTGGGTTGCGCACTTTGGGCAGTCTTGGCCCGGCGGGGGCCGGGGGAATTATTAGTAGAATTTTACCTTCCAGCCTTCCAATAGAAATATTGGAAATATTGGAAGTGCCCCGGTCCTATCAGGGCTTCCTCGGATTCAAGCTGCTCTGGGTACGGCGTCCCCTGCCTCCTCGTGAAAGGGTACCGTGTTCGGTAGCGCCCGTCGGGACCGTCGCTTTGCGGGTCACCCCGCGGAATAGAGTGGAACTTCCTCATGACTGATGCTTATTAGGACCAGGCTGGTTGTTCGCATCTGTACTTTGGCAGCGGGGGCGAGAGCCGATCCGCGTCACAAGCAGCAGACGCGTGGCTTTGGGAAGGAATCCGGAGCAAGCACGGGGAGAGCCTATCCTCCACCCCTCGTTCCCGGTGGATCGGTGGTGGACGCGCGGGGAAAAAAAATCGGCGCCAAACGAAAGCGGGCTGGGGCAGGGGGAGGTTAACTTTGGCCATTTCTGCACTAGCCTGTTCTAGCGCGATGATTCCACTTTTAACCTCCTCTGGAATCCTGGGGTTTGCAGTTTCGGGAGGGGCCGGCCGGCCCCTCCCGAAACTGCAAACCCCAGGATTCCAGAGGAGGTTGAAAGTGGAATCATCGCGCTAGAACAGGCTAGTGCAGAAACGGTCCTTGTCATTGCAAATCGGGACGTGGGCTTCAAGGGAAGGGGTTTTGTTTTCTCGGCCGGAGCGCTACGGGAAGGGGGAGCCACAGCAAGGGCGGAGGAGAACCGAACGTTTCGTGGCGAGGATGCCAAGCACGCGTGAACTTTCCGCGGGGAGCGCTGCGCGAACTTTGCTCAGGGATGCCTTCCTCTGACTAATTCACGGCAGCCATCACGGGGACTGGAGGCGGAGGAAAGGGAAGTGGGGTTTAGAAGCGCAGCTGCGCAGAACGACCGCTGACCCCCATCCTACAACAGGTTGACACAGGCGGAACGGGATTGCCAATGGAGAGCTACCATTCAATTCACACCAGAGCAGCGCCCATTTCTGCACTAGACTGTTATAGGGCTATTATTCCATTTTCCATCCTATGGAATCCTGGGGTTTGCAGTTTAGACTGCAAACCCCAGCATTCCATAGGATGTTGAAAGCGGAATAATAGCACTGTAACTGTCTAGTGCAGAAAGCGCCAAATCCCTGCCTCGCCAATGTCTGCACCATGTGTATATTTTTATCCATTCTGTGTGTCTTCTTAAGTTGCTTTTTGAATGTAAGAGTTTGGCCAGGAAGTACCTCTTTGGAAAAGGGCTGTTCTTGGTATTTTAACAGAAGCTGGAGAAGGAACAGATGAAAGCAACTGCTGAATTTCAATACCAGTCTCAACCTCTGGAGTATGGTACCGAACTGCACCTTCTATCATCCCCATCTATCAAAGAGGTGATGGGTAGTACAACAAGGTCATCAGGAGAAGGAAGCTTTGTTCAGCTCATAATATTGTTAGGAGGTTCCTATCAGATTTCTTTGCAACTAGGAGTGTCACACAACTGTCACACTTGTAGGTTGCTTTACTATACCTGGTCAAAGAAGCTTTAATAGCCCATGGTAGACAAGTAGTGTCTATCAGTGGGAATTTAATGTTGATCTTCCTTCTGTCTTTTCAATGGGGCAAAACCAGGTCAGTGTCCTCCCAGATGAGAATCCAGGTATCTCCAGGTAAAGAAAAACAACAGAAATTGTAATTGTTTGATAATGAGCCAAATTAGGAAATCCACATAGAGAAAGCAGAGTTTCTATCTTGGTATACTAACAGCATCTAGGGCTTCAGGGATTCCCTCTGTAGAGATACAATGTGGTGCAGTAGATCTGCCTATCTGTTGGGATATATTTCTCTCTCTCTCTCTCATACACACACACACACATATAAATCACATTTCATATATATTTAATGTTTTTGTTTTTGTCAAGTAATTTTCAATGTATGGTGATCCTAAGGCAAACCTATCACTATGTTTTCTTGGCAAGACTTATTCAGAGGAAGTTTGCCATTGCCTTCCTCTATAGGTGAGAATGTGACTTGACCAAGACCACCTCATGGTTTCCCACGGCTGACCAGACATTTGAGATTTGAACCAGCACTCAAACCACTACACTATACTGGCTCATACAGCCAAAAGACAATAAGGTTTAGTAAAGTTGAACAACAAAAAAAAGGAGATTAAGATCCACATGCTTATGGATGGTCAAAACTTATTCGTTAAAAAGCCCAGTGCATTTTGGTCTGTTTGTAAATTATTAACCTTCTTCAGGGGCATAAATCCAATCTACAAAAAGAAGTTTCTGGAGTTGCTGCTGCTGCACTTTCTTTATGAACTAAGACTAACATACAATAAAAGAAGCTTCTAAAGCTTTTAAAGAATGAACTTGGACCATTCATAAGCACTTGAAGCCTAGGCCCTTTTCGCACACCACTCCCAACCCACAATGGCCACAGGATTGCCATGGGATCACAATGATGGTTCTGCATGATGTCGACGCGATTCCGTGGCAACCCATCACAATCACAGATTAAATAATTGTTGGGTTTCTCCTGACAATGAGATGTGATTGAACAGAACTCTTGCCTCCCTTCCATACTTACCTGTCATGTGGAACCTCAAGAAGCACAATGTCTGTGCTTCCTCCCCCAGCGCAGCCTGGAAAACTGCTGGACTGTGCTGTGGAAGGGAGGGGCAGAGCCACCACACTTCCTCCTGTCCAGCAGACATCCAGTGCGGAGGAGAGCACAGCAGAAGCGATTCTGTCCCAGGAGACACTTTTCCTGGATCTCTACACAAAGGCTTTGGAAAAAGGTAAGGTGCGAAAAGGGCTCTAGTCTCCTCTTTTCTGCCGGTTTATTACACATGCTTTTTCGTACTTATTCCTGCTCTTGTTTTAGTAAGGTTGAAAGCCATAGGAAAAGAGAATTGATTGACTCAAAGGAAACCACAGCTCTGGATTTGCAAGACCTAAGCAGGGGTGTTAACAACAGGGTCTCTTGAATGTCTCATTTGTATGGGTACCATAAGTTGAAGCCAACTTAATGGGATAACAACGACAACAATAAATTTTAGCTGCAGCTGTACCTATGTTATTTTCTAAAGTCCTTGCCTTTTAGATCACTTCTGTCATTCCCACTTCCATTCACCCTTCCCAAGGCCCTATTAAAAAGAGCCCTGGTGGTGCAGTGATTAAATGATGGTACTGCAGCCATAAGGTTGTGAGTTCGATCCTGCCAGGCTCCAGGTTGACTCAACCTTCCATCCTTCCGCAGGTTGGTAAAATGAGTACCCAGCATGTTGGGGGCAATTAGTTAACACATTGTAAACTGCTTAGAGAGCACGTAGCTGATAAGCGGAATAGAAATACACATGCCATTGCTATTGCTATTGCTAAAACTTGCTAAGGCCTTAATCCAGTGGTTAACCTTTTCTTGTAAATATAATTGGTTATTGGGGGCCCCCAAGACTTAACTCAAGATTTAAATATTTAAATTTAGATTTAAATATGCATTTTTTTTGTTTAAATAATCAAGTATTTATTTACTAAAGGCTTCTGAAGACTAGGGTTCAAATGTCCACTCAGACACTGGGGGAGCTTGAACAAGTAACATTTTCTCAGCCTCAGGAGAAGGCAAAAGCAAATCCCCTCTGAACAAATCTTGCAAAAACAAACAAAAAAACAACAACAAACCACCACCCTGTGATAGTTTCACCGTAGGGTTACCATAACTCTGAAGTGACTTAAAGGCGCACAAGTACAAAGTGCCACTGGTAGTTTTTGTTTTCTAGCCATCATGTCTTTTCTCTTTGAAAACTGACTTATGGAGATCCTAAGGTAAGCCTAACATGGGGTTTTTCTTGGCAAGATTTGTTACCTGAGAGAATGTGACTTGCCTGAGATTACCCAGTAGGTTTCCATGGCTGAGTGGGAATTCAAACCCTGGTGTCCAAAGTTGTAGTTTAGTTTGGTCAAGGATGCAACAGCAGAAGGGGTATGGCAGCAACAGAGAAACAGCAGGAGGGGGTATGGGCACCCAAACTGCCTTTCAGTGCCCATACCCCCTGCTGCCGTGTCCTTGACAAAAGTGTGCGCACATGCAAACTGCTCCCTTGTTTGCAAACAAGGAAGCAGTTTCAGCACCTGCCCCCCCCCCGCTGCTGTGTCCCTGTTGCTGCCACAGCTATCAGTGTCCAGGAGCAGGACTTTGTGGACCTCCGGTGAGGGCTCTATAGACTCCCAGGAGTCTGCAGGCCCCAGGTTAAGAACCGTGTAAAGTTTATGGCCTGAATATTAGTTGAGAATCCCAACTATAAAATCAGTGGGATTTACATTAATGTTGGCCACCATTCAGTACCTGCTTCAATGGGTCTCCTCTAGGAGGGATTCACAGCTAAGAAGCTCCATAGCTTTACCTTTTTTAAAATTTTACATTTAAAATTTAGAAGTCCTGCATAATCTCAAGCCCTAATACCCCAGAGAGTATCAGGATTCAAAATTACCTGGACATATTTTGGAGAGTTGGGCCAAAATTAACAAAATATAAATTTCAACAGGGATAAGCATAAAGTGCTACATTTAGGCAGAAAAAATGAAATGCACAAATTTAGAATGGTGGCACCTGCTTTGAAACAGTACATGTGAAAGGGATTTAGGGGACTTAGTATACCATAAATTAAATATGAGTCAACAGTGAAGAAAGACAAATGCAATTCTTGGTTGCATCAGCAGGTGTATAATGTCTAGATCAAGGGAAGTAGGAATACCATTCTATTCTGTTTGGTCAGACCACACCTGGAATACTGTGTCCAGCTCTGGGAACCATAGTTCAAGAAGGATATTGACAAGCCAGAACGCGTCCGGGGAGGGCAGCCAAGATGATGAAAGGTCTCAAAATCAAATCTTATGAAAGGTAACTTAGGAAGCTGAGTGTGTTTAGCTTGGAGAAGAGAACACTGAGAGGTGACACGATAGCCGTCTTTAAATATCTGAAAGGATATCATGTAGAAAATGGAACAAGCTTGTTTTCTGATGATCCAAAGACTAGAATACAGACAAAGACTAGGGAGCCCTGGTGGCGCAGTGATTAAATGCCAGTACTGCAAGCCACAAGGTTGTGAGACTCAGCCTTCCATCCTTCCGCAGGTCGGTAAAATGAGTTCCCAGCTTGTTGGGGGCATGTATAGAAATATGTATAGAAATACATGCTATTTGTAAGTTGTTTACCGCCTCGATCCATATGGAGAGGCGGGATACAAATTAAAAAGAAAAGAATACAAACCAATGGATTCAAATAACCAGAAGAGATGTTGCATTTTGACATAAGGGATGACTTTTTAAAAAACTGTAAGAACTGTTTGACAGTTAAATAGACTGTCTCAGAAGTCGTTTGTGTACATGTCTTCAAGTTCTTTCCAACTTATGGTGACCCAAAGGCAAACCTATCATAAGGGTTTCTGGGGCGGGGAGTTTGTGACCCAGTGGGTTTCCCTTGCCAAGTGGAGAATTGAACCCTGGTCTCCAGGGTTGTAATCCAGTGCTCAGACCACTACACCACCACTGGTGGACTACTCTTTAAACAGATGTTGGATGGGCATCTTTCAAAGACATTTTAGTTGTTTATTCTAGCATGGTAAAAGGCTCCTTGTAGTTCCTTCCAACTCTGTGATTCTATGATTCTAACTTGTAGTTTGTCATAGTCACCAGCTGCCCACTGCCAGGCAATGCAGCACAGAGCTAGCAGAAGGCCATTTTGGCAGACAAATTGAGACAGTTTAGCAGTTCAGCAGAGCTTGCCTGTTTAGGGTTGAGCAGAAGTGCAGTCAAAGAGTCAATCCAGGAGTTCAGGAATCCAGCAAGCAGCAAGGTTGGACAGTTCAAGGATCAGAGAATCCAGACAGACAGCAATCTGTAGCATACAAAGGCAAGGGCCAGCACACACACAAGTTGCTTCTGGCATTGGACCACCGCCCTCTGCCTTCCTTAAAAAGGCTGGAGCCAAGAGGCTCTCATCCCAGCCATCTTCCCTCCTGGCCTGACTAGCTCCCAGAGCACTTGTGTTGGCTTGTCTTCCTTTGAGATTGTTGTTCATCTGCAGAAGCTGACTCCTGGCCCATGACATAGTTTGCATATGTTATATAAACCTCTTCTCCATATGTTTCTTGCCTAGTATTCCTATTCCTTTTGTCATGTCCAGGGCAGAGCAGACAATTAATCAACAAGCAGCAGAGCAGGGCTTATTCACAAGGCAAGAGCAGGAAAATGTCCAAACATAACTCAAGTTCCAGAACAAACAAATCCAAAGGGCAAATCCAAATTGTAGTCAAACAGGCAGAGGTTCAAAGTGATCCAGATACAAGAGAACACGGTGCAGGGCTTCATGACCAGAAAGATCAGTTGCTGACCCTGAAAGGAAAGGGCCAGCAGGCAGCCTTTTATCTTACTCATGCTATTGCCACAGGTGTTCCTTCATTAGGGCTTGCTTGTTACTTAAACGCGCTGATCAGCACAGCCCCTCTTTCTGGCATTGTCTCTCTTGCAGGGTAAGAGTCTGCATTGCTTCATCCTCTGATATTTGCTTCCCCTGCGTAAGCCCTTGCTGTTGTTCATTATCTTCTCCTGAGCTAGCTTCTGGGGAAATTCCTGCCTCTGGGGAAGCTTCTGCCTCAGATTCTGAATCCTTCTCCTCACTGCCAGGGTCTCCAAGGCAGGGCATGATACTTTTGGTATTTCCCTTTCCAAGATCTTTTGCCTGCCCCAAGCAATTGCAATATAGAATTAGAAAGCTTCACCTCAGGATCATGATCTGATGACAATGCCCCAAGCGAAGAAACATGACTCCATAGACAGTCCAATGCTTGCCATCCTGAATTTGGAAAAGGCACAGTCCTTATGGAGCACTGCTGTTTATATCCCTTGTCTGATACTCAATAGTGCTAAAGATTAAGAACAAACTGGTAATTGTGAAGACATAGTGCCATCCTTTATTCCTAAATCAGATAATGAGGTTTGAGAGTCAGCATAGTGTAGTGATATGAGTGTTGGACTATGACATTGGAGACCAGGGTTTTGAATGCCTGCTTGATCATGGAAACCCGCAAATCACACTCTCTCAGCCTCAGAGGGAGGCAAGATCAAACCCTTCGGAACAAGTCTTGCCAAGAAAACCTTTAGACGGGTTTGCCTTAAGATTGCTATAAGTTAGAAATGACTTGAAGGCACACAACAAAAACAAATTGAAAGAGGTTTATTCCCATGTAACTGTGTATAGGAAACACTTTTTCCAATACATTTTAAGCAAGACGACTTTCTTCTTTGGCATTGTTTTTATTTGTTGTATGCGTCTTCAAGAGCTCTGATGGGCTGAGAGTTGATAAATATTTTTAGTAAACAATAAATTAACAATATTTACATAGTTAGGTGTTTTTGTGAAAACAGCACCCTTTCCTTAAGAAGAAAAGGACAGCTTCACAGACATACAAAAGTATATTGTGCTTAGTTTTTATTCTCATTTTAAACTGACTTTATCTGTTTGAAATGTGTCTGATTTTTAAATTTCTGCAGACATTCAGCACTGTTTCTTGAGAAATGTCATAATAATACATTGGTCTTTTTTTTTTAACTTTCTGTCTGCATGCTCAGTTCTTCATCTTGTTGGAGTGGTATAATTCTGTTTGTCTCAAAGGATGAGTCAACAGAGAATTCCAAGTATGATTCACCAAGGAATCTGTCCATTGCATAGATTTGTTCATTTAAGAAGCATTTACGAGAATATTCATAATTACTACACAGGAATTAACTACTTTTTAAGACGTTTATCATGCTTTCTTGATATTGTTAGCTGGTCATGCAGTCAACAAGTAGCATATTTACAGACAGCATCACTCAAATGTCATCTATCAGACACTGTAACATCCTTGTTTGCCAAATCATATACATATGCAAGCACATACACTCACTGTCTCTACAATCTACAAATCTTCTTCTCCTGTCTTCATGGTCCTCTGCCTGCCAAGTTCCCACCATGGGACACAATTCAGTCCAATTACTGAAAACAAGACTTGGTAGAAAAACAGCATAGGAAGCATTTTTTTTTTTGTAAGTTGGCACTAATTACTTTAGCCGAAAGACATTTTTATCATAAAATTAAGTTGCCTGATTCAGCATTTCTTGTCAGTAACTTTCTAGAATGAAATAGTTACAAAGCTGAGCCAAATGTACATTCGCACTATAACAAAAAAGAAAGAAAGAAAAGGAAATCAGTCAGCCATCTTTTTTTAAAAAATCTGCTTTTTCAGCTTTCACTTCTATAGCTTCATTTGTGGAGTGCTAATTGTTATTCTGTACCTGGTCTTGCCAACAGGAATAGAAACCTGGAATTTATACTGTACTAGTTCGGGAGACTATTGTTTTGTGCACCTGTCAATTCATGATTAGTGACCTTTGACTTGCTTCCTTTTTGCATTCATTATGAGGGACTGGCTGGTTTACCAAATATATGCATCTCTGAACACAATTTTAGGCTTACTTGCAGGTATTTTAATTAATAAGATGGAACACAAAAGGACAGTTCTTGAGATGGATGGAAAAGAATGAAAGTGTGAAATGATATCACTGCATGGAAGGGTGCATTTGGGAATAATGCTGGGAATATAAGAAGAGGTACACTGGATCAGATCAAAGGCTATCAGTGTGTTGATACAGTGGCCATTTAGGGCCTTTCTCCACTACACTGTTATAGTGCTATTATTTCACTTTCAACATTCTGTGGAATTCTGAGCTTTGTAATTTACTGGGGCCCAAGAGCTCTCTGGCAGAGAATTCTAAATGCCCCTCCATAAATTGCAAACTCCAGGATTTCATAGGATGCTGAAAGTGCAATAATAGCACTGTAACAGTGTAGTGCAGAAAGGCCCTTAATTACCTACAGCGAATCCACCAACAGGACATGAGTGCAACTGTGGGCTTTTCTGCACTTTGGGGGGAAACGGGGCAGTCTGTTACTCACTGGACTGGCATGCCCCCCCCGATGATCCATGCTGATCCAGAGCAGCGCGCGCCCACGCTACACACTCTCCGGGGACAAAAATGGAGGCTTCTGGTTGGTGGAAGCTCGCCAGCTGGAAGCCTGCCCCCGGAAGATCTTCAGCCTCGTGCTGACGCGAGCCTGCAGATCTACACATTAGTGCAGCAATGGACTGGGGCGCGCCGGGCTATTGAAAGTCCTCTTTTAATCGGTCTTTCAATAGCATGGGGAACCACCAGTGGGTGGGCTGAAGTCCGGACATACATTAAGTAGTCCGGACCCAGTTCTCCCCCAAGTGCAAACATCCTCACTGGAGGACGCGCTGCCCCATTTTAAAAATAAAATGCGGAAAAGGCCTGTGTCTCCAATTCATATTCTCAAGCCACTGACATACAAAGGCATTCTGCCTCTGATACTAGTGGGTCATATATAACCATGCTGATTGGTAACTACTGATGGCCCTAGCCATCAACCCATTTCAGTATTGTGAATTGGCCTCCTATTAACTTCAAACCAGAGAAATGACAGAGATAGAACACTGTCCAATTCCATTTAAGAGCCCTTGGAGAGGATACATGTTCACTACTATCTACTAGGATCTCCCCACTTAGAAGCAGCCTCACAAAATATCACAAGGCTACAATATTAGTGTTACTGGCTTCTTGTGATTAAAAACAGTATCAAAGAACTTTAGCACATCAAGGAAAAGCTATAGTAGGTGCATTAAACCCCAAATTCATGCTTTACATCTCAAAAGTTTGACATCAATATCCTGGCATTTCCAGATACAGATGGAAACACACTGTTAGACAATATAGATAGTAGGGATCAACATGATCATAAGAACATGTAAATATTAAAAAAAAACCCTACTGAATCAAACCAAAGGTCTATCTAGTCCAGTATTCTGTCTTGGCACTGCCTAGCCAGATAACTCTGAGGAGTCCACAAGCAGGACATGAACATAACAGTACTGCTTGTGTTTCCCAGCAACTGGTATTCAGAGGCATAGTGTTTCAGATACTGGTGGTGATAATACAGTCATCATGACTAGTACCTACTTATTTTTAATTAATTTGTCTAATTACTCTTTAAATCTATCAGTATTGGCAATTGTCACTACATCCTGAGGCAGTTAATTCCACAGTTTGCCTATGCACTGTGTGAAGAAGTTCTTTGTTTTATTTGTCCAGAATATCCCATCACTCAGCATCATGAGATGAAGCCTGGCATTTTTAGAGAGACAGAGAAATCTTGTCTACTTTCTCCATAACTGTATACCTCTGTTATGTCTCCTCCTCCACCAACATGCCTTTTTTCTAAGCTAAACAGCCCCAACACTTTCTTCATAAGGAAGTTATTCCAGCTCCTTGATCATTTTGGCTGTGCTTTACTGTGGCTTCTTCAGCTCTAAAATATGTTTTTGAAGTGCAGTGACCAGAACTGTACACATTACTGCAAGTATGTTTGCATCATAACTTTCCATAAGGGCATTTCGACATTGGGAATTTTATTTTAAATTCCTTTCCTATTCTTGTTTGCCTAGTTCACAATGTCTGTACCCTGGGTTGACATTTCCATTAGGCTGTCAAATGCAGCCTCAAGATAATTATCCTGCTCATTTACTAACAGATCGGATTTCATGAGAAAACATGAAGTTTGGCTTCCTCCCCCGCCCCTAATGTGCTGCACTTTACACCTGCTTATATCAAATGCCATTGGCCATTATAATGCTCATTTCCCCAAATTTGGAGATATTCTTTTGGAGTTCTTTGTTTTCAGTCAGATTTCAGCTAGTCATCCTTTTGGACTTTGCTATCAGCGAGATCAATGAGACTTAGTCATGACTAATTTGACCCAGTTCTTTCAATACAACTAAGGCATAACTAATTTAGAGAACAATCCTAATTGATCAAGATGGCCAAGAGTTAAATTATCTGACCCTAGGTCAGCTGAAACTGTGCTAAATCTAAACTCTTAAGGCTCCTCCAGACTGGCCAAAAGAATTGGGATTTAGCAGGAAACATAGCTGTACTTATTCTTTCTCTCTCTTCTCCCCCTCTGCATGTGTTATTTCTCTTGTCCTGATCCTTTTCTTATAAATTTCTGGCACCACCTGCAACTATTAAAACTCATGTCAGTATGTGTGTGTTTTCTGTCCCAGGAGTTTCCAATATAGTAAATATCACTTGTCTGCGTCTGTTGTCTTGGCTGTTCCCATTATATTTTTGGATGATCTCATTGATGATGTATTTATAATAGAGATGTGACATTTGCCACAGAAGTTTCTACTGACTTTCATTGCATCAGATTGAACTTTTTTCTTCTTCTACAGTTGTGGAGCTTCTATTACTTTACAAAATATAACATTAAAAAAAATGAGACAGGAATCATTGATACTAGGCAAGCAGCATCAGGAGGAGGTGTTGCATTTATGGAGGAGATGGCAGGGAGGGAGGAAGCCACACATATACCGCTTAGCTACAACTCAAGGAGAAAAATGCAGTTGAAAAGATGAGGAGCAGCATTAAAATTTGCTACAACCAGCAGCCAACCAGTTAAAAAAAAGTGGTTTATGTAAGGCACAACCAGAGTGGAAACAACAGTGTCGAAGTGTAACAAGATACAAAATTCTGAAACAGATTATCTCAACATTTACTGGGGTTATTGGGGGAGCTGTTAGTATAGGGGAGTTAGAAATTATTTAGGACTACCCTTTATCATGTCCTGCCTTTATGTTGACACTGAGGTTTTATCTCTGGGAAGGAGGAGATATGCTGCTGGTATAGCCTATTTCCTCCCTTGTCCGTTCCTTTTGGATCAATCAGCAGAATAAAAGTCTGCCCCAGAAGGACATTTCTATTGGTGAAAGAGCATTTCTGCTGGCAGGGAGGCTTGTGCCTATTTCTAACCCACCACAGGCAGTATATCTTTGATTTGTGGCTATAATGAAAGTACGAGAATATCCATTCCTAAATTACAGGCTAATAAATAGGTTACATGAGGAAAGGCAATTATATTCAGCTGGCTTCATGCGTGGTTTGAACTCCTTGTGCTAGAACTGACAGAATAAGGATGTTTCCAAAGAAGTGTGTTTGTCTGGGGATCCATGCTCTAAATCATGGTGCCAAGCATCTCCAAAAGTACATAAGGGGGGTGTCATTGTTTCAGTTGTTGCTCCTAAAGAAATATGGGGATCAGTATAGACAAAATCACCACTATGTCAAAAACACCAGTAGCAGCTCTAACCCCTGTTTCCTGCTTCCTTGATTTCATTATTATTCCATCTGATGTGTGGAATCAACCTAATGGATGGATTGGAGAAAGGGAAAATAATTAAGCTGGGAAAGGCTCTTCAGTAAAGATCACATAAAGTGTTTTACAGAATTAAGCATATTTTCCCTTCCTTAAATAGTTTTTTCCCCATAGCAATTTTTCGTATGGCTACTGTATATTTTATCTTCCTGAGCCTATTTTTAGTAGATTACCTTCACACTTTTTGGAAGTTATGCTTTATACTATAACATCACAAGAAGACAAACATTTCACACACAAATGAAAGTATCCTGGGAAATAGATGAGAATGTGATTAAACTGGGGCATTTTTCCCAGAGCCCAGATTAAAGAGCCTGATCATAAGCATACTTATTCATATTTATTCAGATCGCAATGAGTTCACTGAGACTCTAGGTCCACTTCAGTGAAAGTAAACCTCACTGAACTCAATGGAATTTGTATATCACAATAAGAGAAATCCTACTCTGAGACATATATAAAAATCTTTGCTTTAGAAATGCCCAGGATTCTAGTGCTAAATCCTGAAAGTCACAGACAACTCATATTTAACATCTCTTACCTTTCTGCTTTGGACAATTGTCTGATATGATTAGATTTAACTGATTCTATTAGCCACTCTCATTATCTATTTATTGCACCTTTAGATTTTCAAGTGATTTACTGAAAATATTATGCAAAGAATATACCTTTAAATTTCACTTGAAAAATAATCCTATTTTGCTCTCATGTAGGTATGGGTGAAGATTTTAATGTGTTTTCACCTAGCCCCATTCACAGAATTTTTCAAGGGGTCCAAGCAGTGTTATCTTCCATGTGTAATCTTCCTACATTTTAATCACAGAAAAGCCATTAAGGAAGTGAAAATAACATAGCCACACAATGCCTTTTGATTGTTAGTGCCTAGGCCTGCTATTCATCTGGACTGGAAGTACCCAAGGCTATCACATTCTGTTTATTTCTGTCTACCTGATTGTAATGTGATTGTATCTTAGATTTCAAGGCAATCAAATAGAGATTCTGAATGCCATGCAGGTTGGTGTGTACACATAACTACCTGTTTCTATTGCTTTTAAATATCTTCAACTGATTATTTTGGTGGTAGAGCTCCACAGAAGCTTGCTTCTTATAATATGGGGAGTATGTTACACAAAGGCAGTTGCTTCATGGGCTAAAGTAGTAATGTAAGAAATGTCTTCCAAAATCAGAAATGTAGAAGAATACAGCACTATTTTGATTTAGTACATCAGGTGCCTGAACTGGTTTTGTCTGCGTGTAAGAGGTATACATGACTTTCATCTCATAGTTTTCTACTTGAGTGCAGGCCCGTTTTTCAAAAATGGCAAGCACAGGGGCAATGTAGATAGTTTTAACCTGTTTTAACCTGTTGTTATTGCTGTGGTCCTTCTTAATTTTAATGACATCATTTTTGACAGTGCAGTTGTACAAATCTCCAAAACAGATTTTAACTGCAAAGTTCTCTTATGCCCATGCTAGAATGCTGATCCATATTGGGGGCCCTATCCTGGCAATTTCTGGAAAACAGCTCTCCTTTCAAGGTCAATATTATGTGATTAAAGCCACAAGCAGTTTGGTCATTGGGCACTGTTTACTGGGGAGAGGCATATTGGAATTGGACGTATAAAGAAACTTTGACCATCCCTATTACCTGCTTCTCCTGTCCCTCTCCATCTTTCTTCTGAAAGCTCAATTCAGTTTAGCACAGAGACCTATTTAAAATATCTGTCTTCCACTTTTCCTTGCATACACAACAAAGAAAACACAACAGAATTAGGAATAAAAGAACACAATGTACCATCATGTTTATCTCCTCTGAGTGAATGAATATATATGCTTAAATAAAAGTTTTTAAATGTTTTGGTTGTTTCTGAAAGGTAAGCTAGGAAGAGCAGTGGCATTTTTTTTCTAGAAAGATAATTCACTGATCATTGAAAATTAGGGCCACCTTTCCTCACGTGTAATCTGTCAATCTCTCAGGGAGCTCATGAAAAGATGAATATAGTGAGGGGTGGGCCAAGGTGCCCAAGTGAACCCCCCCATCTCTCTCTGTTACCCCCTTTACTCTCCTCCCCCATCTTCTTCCCCAGCCAGTCAGGTGTAGGAGAAGGAACAAATTTCTCCTGAGAGAAATGGATTGCTTTCAGACAGCTTCTAATATTAAGCTAAGGACTGCACAGAACCTGAGGAGCAGTTTCCCCATTAGCAGTGCTGACCAGGCCTGCTGGGAGCTGCAGTTTAGCAACATCTAGAGAATTGCAAAATTCCTACCCCTAGAGTCTAGAGGTAAAACAACATCAATGAACACAATGGGTGCGTTTGTGATATAATGCACTAACATGGCATTCTGCCATGCTTTGAATTGTTGAAAAGGTTGGCCACCCACCACTGAATCTGTTCATTCTTGATCTGTGCTGTCCATCTGCCCTTTGAACATGCCCAGTTTGAACAGTTCAGTGATGCAGAAATTTGATCTAATTTCAGGATTTTAACCTAGTTCTTCTTCAACTAGAGAGGAACACAAGAGCAGAATTGTCAATATGTTTGATGAATGTATAGCTTCCTTCACACAGCTCAGTGTAATGCTTCCCTCCCTTTTTGTAACAGCCCAGTGCTGTTAATTCAAATTTAGTATATAATTTACTATACCCCTTGGGCTTTTCCGTGTGATGCTATTCTCTAATCAGTATTCCTTCCCTCTACATTGTTGCCTATGATTATTATTTCCTACATGACCACTTTGTATTTACTTTAGATGAGTCATATTTTATTGACTTCAGTTGGTTCTTTTAAGGCAAAGAGATGTGATACTTTCAGTTTTATTCTCAGCATAAAGGAGATTCTTTCCAGCTTTATAACTCATGGTGGTGAATGAAGTTAGGAAAAAGAGACCATGAACCTGAAACCAATCTTTCTGCCATTCTACGACAACGAAAATGAAATATTGAGTATTAATCTGAGCCTTATTGGTCTCCAAATTCCAGGGTAGGTATGCATGTCCTTATTTGGATTTGGACCACTGTAGACAGGAAAGGGAAGTTTAATTCCCCAGTTCAGACATCTCTTTTCAAAAAATCCACCTTTTCTATGTAGAGAAGGTTTAAATCTCCCTTACTGATGCACAATAGTCCAAATCCAGATTGAACCTTGTATTAACAGGGACTCTAGACCAACATTTGCCACTCTAGCTCTCCAGGGTTTCAAGCAGCTGCCCAGGCTTTCCCATGAAAGGGAATGAGTTTCTCAATTCAAACAACAGATTGTACACATACAAACTCCACTGTCAGAAATGCCCTTCAACATGTGCTTCTTTGCCCACCTTGGTGGGCAAATGCTTCAAAGAGTTCTGCCAGTCATGCTGTCATAGCAGAAAAATGTTGTTCTGGCATTCCAGACCTTTCACCTGCATGATGCCTTGCTCTAAAGGTCCGCAACGGGAGACATAAGGTGGGTAACTGCACCAGATGGTTTCCTGATACAGTTGTTGCTATGGCAGAGAAGGTGCCTAGTGTGGCTTTCCAGGGCCTTCTCACTCACAATGACTTGCCTTGAGGAAGGACCCACTCAGAAGAAACCATTTGCAAATGTGCTGTTGCCTCAGGTGGCAGGAAATTTTGAACTACTGACTAACCCCGATATCACATATAATATTGCCAGATTCTCTGCAGTAGCGGTTAAAATTCATCAGACATTGACCTCCATGGTAGACTAGTACCAACCTTGGCTTGTTATATTGAAGCTGTGCAGCCTGAAGGGGTGTTTTAAATACTGTTTTTAAACTGTGTTTTTATCTTCTTTTTTTCTGTATCCCCCTTTTACTTGTGCTGGTCTGTGACAGTAATAAAGATTCTGTCCTGTCCTGTCCTGTCCTGTCCTATTCTATTCTATTCTTGAACTACTCCTATTGTGCAGAAGTCATTCCTATCACCTGCTACCAGATCTTTTCAACTGGAGATGGCAGAGGCTGAACTTGGGAACTTGTGCATACAAAGTGGTTCCTCTGTAAAAGAGCTATGGCCCTTTCCCTCAGTGGCATAACTGCTGCCATTCCTTTCAGGGGTGATCACAAACCTTCCTATTGAAATAAATGAGCAGTGTTTGATCTACGAGAACTGTGTGTTATTCTGGGTGTAAGAATATCAGCTATTTAATGCTCCAATCACCCTGACAACATAAGATCAATTCAATGCCAACGTAATTTTTGATGATTTATGATACTGCTAGGCTGGTACCTGTGTTTTCTTTCTAACATGTGCTGAGATGAGTGTCATGCACTTTTAAAACCAGTCTATCCCAACCTGTCATCTTTCAGTTGTGGAAAGCAGGTGGTAGGAGTAATAGTCAAGCACATCCAGAGGGTCTCAGGTTAGGGAAGGCTGTTCTATATTATTCCAAGTTAATGTATACTCCAAATATGACATTTTCTTGGTAGTGAGGAAAGCATATGCTGCTAATCTTTATTTTTGTTACTTTCTGGTACCTATTCCTAGTAAATCACAATCCCTGATTTTTCAAAAATTGTCTCTCCAAAACTTATCCTAGGCTATAGCCCTTCTTTGCCTGGGATTATAGCAAGTATATTTGGCTCACACTTTTTTTTTTTAAATGTGCATATAGAAATCTTAACTGTTATATCTCTTTTTAAATAATCTTTATAATCTTTTATTTTACCCAACCCATATTTATTTTTGCTATGTACCTTCAAATCATTTACAGCTCATGGCAACCCTAAGGTGAACCTATCACAGAGTTTTCTGGGGCTGAGAGTGTGTGACGCACCAAGGTCACTCAGTGAGCTTTCATGGCAAAGTGAAGAATCAAACCAGGTTGTAGCCCAACACTCAAACCACTATATCACATGGGTGTGTCTGTGTGTATTAAAAGAGCTGTTTATGTCTTTCTATCTATTTCAAAAGCTCTCCTTGTTTTTAACATCAGCTGTGCTATGTTACACTAAAGTAATTTTCGTTATATGAGATACTTCTTTTAAATAAATGTTCCATATAGTTTTCATTTAAAGAATTACCTGCCTTTAGCTGTGATTTCTACATGGTGTGTATTCTTTTATCGGGTTGCACTCCACCATTGCTGCATTGCATTTTTTAATCTGTAGTCACTGTTCACTAAAGTCATTGTGCACCAAAATAAAATTAATTGCAATAAAACTGTTCAGTATAATGCTTTTTGTTAGCATTTAAAAAATTACCATTGAAACACCACAAGCAGTTTCTACACAGCCTCTAATTGGACTGGGTAACTCATTGACTGTAAATTTGTATGTTTTATTATGCTGCCAATTTGAATAATTGTTCTCTGAGGACATTTGAAGCCCAATTTCTGAGACTTTTTGAAAAAGTGTTACAGAAGTGTTAGAAGTATGCAATAAAGAAAAACAACAGTTTTATTCAAGAGGCAACTCTTGAACATGGCAGCTCTTTTTTTTTTTTTTAACATACTGAATAAATTCAAATCCTAGCCGAACATAATATGAAAAAATTTCTGCCATGTATTATTTTTAACATAATCACCTCAGCTATTTGTGGATGAAAAATAACATCAGCATGATAATTTAGACCTGTAGTTTCTAACTCCGAAACTATAGCATGATATAAACAGGCCTATTTGTTAGAATTTATGTGAAAAACATATGTAAATAAGTTTTTAAATGGTGGTGGTTTTTCTTCACAACATGCAAGGATGTCTTTGGAGGAAGTGCTTCCTTAGCACAGATCTACCTGGGATTTAAGATATTTGGGGGGGGGGATTTGGTTGTGATGCCCATGTGACTTGGAGGTACTCTTTATGGTGTAAAACAGGGGTAAGCAACTTGGGTAGGTGAGTGGATGAAATTTTGACCCCAGCACCCATTGTGGAACACACTTGGAAGATGAGAATTTACTTCATTTTATTTGGGAAAGGGTGCAGTGGTTTTTAGGAGCTTGAGGCTTTTTTATGCAAAAGCTGCCACTTTGGTGACATGAGCGCAGTGGCAGGGGCTCAATGGGGATTTGGGCTTAGGGCCAAATGTGGCCTATTCCCAATATAAAAAGTGAATGTTATAGGAAAAGAAAAGCTTATTATTATTGCTTATTACTTTAAAGGGACCTAAAGGGTTTGATACATTGCTTAAAGGTTTTTAAAAATCAGAGACTTTTCCTATGGGTCTGCAGTCAAAAAGATCCAATAAAAAACCTAGAAAGGATAGGACAGGAAAGGGAAACTCAGGAAATTCATATACAGTCAGCCATCCACATTTGCAGATTTCACTTTTGCGGATTTGATTAGTCACGGATTATTTGCTGTCACCTCTGCTGCCTCCTTATGCCATTTTTAATAGGGATTGCAAGCCTCGTGAGACTGTGAACAAGGCTTGTAAGTCCCTATTAAAAATGGTGTGGGCAGCAGTGGAGGTGGCAATAAGCCCCACCAGCCACCCACTTCTGCCTTGTGAAGGAACCCTGATGCCTCAAAGGAATCTGTGGTGAGTTGAATATGGTGATCATACTTTTTGTGTGTGTTAAGTATGGTTTGGGAGGGCCTAGAGTTATTCACGGTTTGTCCACTTATCTCTAGCGAATGTGGAGGGATGACTGTACCAATTCTAAAAGTTATAGAAATGTTAAAACGACCAAGTGGACTGTCCTCTGACAGTTCTTCAAGGAGGGACGGGGGCCAAATGGCACATAGTCTAGCCAGGATCATGGAGTGAGCTTAGATGTCTCATTTCTCTTGCTAATTCAGCCAAATGGAATGACAGCAACAGCCACTTTTCAAGGCAATAATGCCCCGAGTTGTCATTGCCATCTGGGCAATTTTCTGATATCATTCACTATTATTCCACATGTTACAGATGGTGAATGGGGCTTGAGATAGCAAGTGTGCGACAACACTATGGCAGAAGTGGAGTTTGAACTCAGTTCTCAGCCTCAGCTGGCCTTTGGTAGCAATGCTGTGCTGTTTTCATTCTTTATTGGAAGTTTATGGCAACCTGTGAATTTGTAGATTTTTTATAGATTTTTACAGAGGTATCAGAAGACTCTGCTGATCCTATATTGTTTGAATTTGTGAAGACTGCTCTGAATTTCTTACTCCTCAGGGAAGCAGGGTCAGCCCTACCATTAGATGTAATGAGATGGATGCCTCAGGCAGCTGATTCAGAGTGTCATGAAATGGTGGCAAATAGTTGGCCATACTTATTGTTATACATGGTTTTACTATTTGAAATAGGGAAAAGCGCTTGAGGGATTTTCTGCTTCATGTGCCAAAACAACTTGGCTGGCTTTGGTTTTCACATCTTTTTATGGAGGGGGACACTTGCTGCTGTCCCTCAGATAGCAAAGTATATTGGGTCAATTCCATTGGAGGAAAAAAAGCCAAAACATGTTATTTACTGGGCCAGCTATGAGAATTTAAAACTCAGGCTTCAATAACCCATAGAAAATATTCACCAGAGGGAGAAAAAGACTGAAAATAAAATAAAATGGACCACAAACTTTTGCCTTCCAAATGGAAGATGGACAGATGTAAAAATGCTAGTGAGTGATTGAACAAATAGTAAGAAATGAATGCAAGTGTAATCACTTAGTCTCAGACTAGAAAGACAAGTGCAATATTAAATTGTCAGAGAGGTTAATTTATTCCAATATTTTCAAAAAGAACTGTTTTAAAGATAGTTTTGAAAAATGAGCTCACAGCCCAAGAGAAGGGAAAATTGTATTTCCCTGTAGAATTCAAGTTATAGTGTGGTTAGTACTAGTGGTTGCTGGGTTACTGGCTCCTGTGCCAGTGGGGTGGTAAATCCATGGTAGGGCTTACTATAAACTTTAAATGAGCTCTCCAAGGTGCTGAACCTATTTGCAGGATAGGGTTTGATACTTTATATAGCTCCTTACAGTTTAGACCAAACCTGGAGCAGATTCACTGTCTCAGTGATAGGGAAGGCAAGACCTGCCATTATTAGTAAGGCTGTTCAAAGTCTCTGATAGTGATTGGATGGACTGCCCTGATGTAATGGGAGGTTGGCAGAGGTAACTCTGCCCATCACTGCCAGAGTTTCTCAGAGGGGAGGACAAGCAGATAGAGAACTAAGACTCAATTCCGACTGTAGGATATATGAAATGCAAGACTACCTTTCATATCTATATTTAAAAAGGAAAGTGACCAGTCAGGGAAATCAGGATGGCACTACAAGGGAGAGGAAGTCAGCCCTTTCCCCCCAGCCCATTTTCCTAGTTAAAATCTTCTCATCTTAAGCTGCTCCGTCCTAGAATAAAAACTGCTATTGGTATCAGTCAATCTCATTGAGCTGTGTGGGACTCTACTGGAATTTCATGGAAGTTCCTGAAGCGTAGTTCTGACTTTGGAAAAGGGTCTTCGCCGTCCTTCCTCATGGCAGTGTTTCACCTTTTCACCATTATCTCTCATTACTTTTCATTTGCTTGCCCTCTCTTAGCCTAATCTGCACAACTACCCAAAGAAGAGTGTAAGGCATGTAGAAAGAATGCTGCTGCATATCCCCATTCCCACAACTGCATGCATACACAGAGATAGCAGATAAACTGGCAGGAGGCAGAAGCCTCATCTGCCATATTTCTGTGTATCAAACTGGTTCAAGTTGCAAGAAGAGCAGCAGGGCTGATAAAATAAAAAAATAAAAAAATTGACAATGAACTGGAAATCTCATCTTTATCAGATTTCATCACTTATACGGTAGGCATGGTAGGATGGTAGGATTATTAAGGCCAGTAAAAAAATCAGGGAATTGAAACACCCATATTATCCCTTTTAGGCTGCAATGAGGCTTACATGACAATAAGGAAGGAATAAACTGGTACTTAATAGTGTCTGAGTAAACAAACAGTGTAGGGCCAAACTAGATAATATATTAAGTGTGTGTGTGTGTGTGTGTGTGTGTGTGTGTGTAGTTTTAGTCCAATAATGCTTATTTTTTGCTTGTAAGAGCAGAACAACTACGGTATTTGGAAGTGATCCACATTGGGCACACCATGTCGAAACAGATAAGGATTAAACATCCCGCTCCAGCCAGTTTTAAAAGAAACCATACCTTTTTAGTGCCAGGGCTAAAAAACAATTTAAAAAACAATCCATCTGGATAGGGGCTGAATTTAGATTTAAAAAACTGGCTGGTGAGGAACATTTAACTTTCCTTTACTCATGAGTAGTTAGCTCAGTCTACATACTTAGCTTTGAGGATTTTTTTTTTTTAAACCTCTCTCATATAGCTATATGCTTCACAGTGAAACTGGTTTCTATTTGGAGCCTTAAATCTGCCTAAGAACTCCAGGTCAATTGTAAAGCAAGCTCCAGGTCTAACAGTGTGCAGTTAGCTACACATATAAATCTAGAACCAGTTTGATAAAAGGGAAGGTAATTTTCACAAGGACCTGAGTTTTCTGCCTGCATAAATGCTGTCTCTCTGTAACATCCCAACAACAAAAGGCAGACCTAAAAAACTGTAACTCTGACAACATCATTTTTGTTCTCTTGCATGATTTTGAAATTTATTTAATGGTCAACAAAGCTACTCCTGGATTTTTTGTAATGAAGACAGAAGCACTAAACCCATATGGTGTGACTAAACCAATGCCAACTGTGTAGCCTGTTGTGCAGTCTGAAATGGAAAGATTAAGCGCCTTGTCCTCTAAAATGCTTGTGGTGCATAATGTTCTAAGCACATATTTTAAGCATAATTAAGCATGATAATTTGTTAATGCAAAGTAGTAAATACTAACATGGTTTATCATCCTTATGTTCTTCTACCTTGCAAGGCTGCCTACTTTCTCTCTTCTTTCCTTTTTCCTGCCATGAGGTAGCACAGCCAAAGACTGCAGGGCCAAAATTACCCAGACATTTTAGTAGGGACAATCACATCGTCTGCCACCCGACTCAGACTTCATTGATCCCTCTGCAATTAGCACTCATTCATACTACCTGCACTTACTCATCAATTACCCTGCTCAGGTCTTGCAAAGGTAGGGCTCTGCTTCCTTGATTGAATCAATCAACCTGTAATGTAGTTCCTCTTTTCCTACTGCCTTCCACTTTTCACAGCATTATCATCTTTCCCCACATATCATATTATCTTATGATATATCCAAAGCATGAAAGCCTCAGTTCAGTCATCTTGGCTTCTAGTGGGAGTTCAGTCTTGATTTGCTCTTAAGACCCATTCATTTGTCTTTTTAGCAGTCCAGCATCACATTTCGAATGAATTTATTCTATTCCTATTGGCTTTCTACAAGTCGAGCTTTCACAACCATACACAGAAATCAGAAATACTGTGCCCTGCATGATTCTGACTTTGGTATTTAATTATACAATATGTCTTTACACTTGAGGATCTTAATTAGTTCCTTCATGACTGCCTGTCCAAATCTTCTGATTTCTTGACTACAGTCTCGAGTTTGGTTAATGACTAACGCAGGGTGTAGGAAATCTTTATTTCAGTGTTCTCACTATCCACTTTAAAGTTATTTAAATAATCTATGGTCATTATTACTCTCTTAATATTCAGCTATAGTCCTGCTTTTGCCCTTTCTTCCTTAATTTTTATCAGTAGCTGTTCCAAGTCTTTGCTGTTTTCTGCAAGTAATAGGATGTCATCTGCATATCTGAGACTCTTGGGGTTCCTTCTCCCAATTTTCACATCTGCTTACTCTGAGTCTAATCCTACTTTTTATATGATAAGCTCTGCATAGAAATTAAACAGATAGGGTAATAAAATGCAGCCTTGTCTGACCCCCTTGCAAATGGGAAAATATTTTGTTTTTCCATATTGTGTCCTGAGAGTATCCTCTTCTCCAGCGTATAGGTTATGCACCAGGACAGTCAGATGTTGTGGCACACTCATTTCTTTTGGACCAAATCATAATTCCTCATGATCTACACTTTCAAAGGCTTTGCTGTAATTTACAAAGTGCAGGATGACTTGGTTATGACAGAAGTTCAAAAACTGATGGGTAGCCTGATGCAGATGTGCATCCATTGCCCTTAACAGACCCACCAACATGTAAAGCTGTGGTAGGAGGAAAGTATGACTGGCATCCTGTTGGTGACATACAATGTTATAATTGGGAGTTGTTTCTGCATATGTACTTTTTCAGACCTTGTGGAAGAAGGCTTCTAGTACCTCCTTAAACAAGGGCCCCATTCCACAGCACAACAATATCAGGGTGCTAGCAGGCATAACACCACTTCCCCAGCCATTGAACAGCTGTGAGGATGCACTCAGGTTCATTCCAGCTGCTCTTCTGAGAATGGAGCTGCTCCTTCTTAAGTGCTCAAGAGCAGCCAGAATGAGCTGCCATTCAGTGGTTGTGGAAACTGCTGTTCTCAGATGCCCCTACAACTGGTCTTGCACACTGGGGGGCAGACAGGTAGAAGGAGTATCCTCCACTGTCTCACCAATGTACCCTAGCAGAGACTTGAGCTACACCAGCACAATGTAGGATGTTGTCCTAAACCTGAAGGGAACCTAATGGTGGACATCAAGGAGCTTCAAAGACTACTTCATTTCCCCCTTTTCCCCAAGATCTAATGGGGCTTTGCTTGAGCTTACTTAGAAAAACACCTGTATTCCTTTAGAACTGTGTCCTTAGTTTCAGAAATGTTTCCTCAAAACAAACAAACAAACAAACACAAGCTGACACAGATAAGACTGAACCCAGCATATTTTGTTCTGATAACAAGAAATGAGGACTGGGTTGTATACCCTCCAGCAGTCTCAATGTGGCAGGGACAGCCTTAATTAATCCTCTGTCATCCCACTTTTTTCAGTTGCTTTAAAATTTCCTAATTTCTCTGTCTTCCTCCCATGTTCCTGCTTTGTCACCAGCTTACTTCAGTTGCTGCAAACTGAGTTCAAAGTCATTAATTCAGCAGAAGGGAGGAGAAAAGAAGGGTTGGGAGTCTTGCCCTTCCAAACAGGCTGAGGCAAAGGTAAATTGCTGCAGCCTCTTCTAATTTGTCTGTTCTTCCTCATTAATAATGTTTGCTACCTTGACCAAACTTGAATGTTGTACAGCCACATGAGCCCCAGTTTTCATCCGTGAAATGTTGGAGCATATGGGGTTGTTTATATGAAAGGAAAATGTGGATGGCCAGCTTGACATTGGGTCTTTTACCAAAACTTTTACCAGAAATACTAGCTTGATTGAAATTTGCTGTCACATGTGCTTTGCAGGAGTGACTTGGCAACTTTGGGGAAACTATATTAGTGTGTATGAGCTACAAACCCAGGGCTGTCATTGTATTCAGAATTCTGGTCTGCCAAGGCAAGCTGGAAGTAAATTTCTTTTAATAAAGTAAGATTCTTGATTAACCAACTTGGCCTCCTAGTTGAACTAAGTATGGCTCAGGGCAAATTCCCTTCAGGGCACAACCTCCACTGCTTTCCTCTGTGTAAGTACCCAAGGCAGTGGGTGCCTATGGAAGGTAATTTTTGCTTCACAAGCACAAAGTGGGATCTTGTCCTAGACTTTCAGTGAGCATCATGGTGGTGTACAAGGGGCCTCAAAGACTTCGCCATTTTCCTCATGTATCCCTCTGAGACCTTTCTCTGACATGGGGACTTCAGTGCGCCTTTGTGACACTATATATGCTTAGCACTGAAAATTAGGCTTTGCTGCCACTACATAGTGTCACAAACAATCCACTCTTGGCCATTAGTAAAGACTCTTGTAACTAATATCAAATGAAATTATTTATCAACTCACTAGGATCAGATTCAAAGAGAACTAAAAAATGGAGTATGGATGATAAGGCAGCTACCTTCGCAACAATTTTGGGTGCCACTGATGACAGTAGATACAGGAAGCCCAAACCTTTAGATGCCTTGTTATCTGACAATTCACTCTTTTGATGTTTCCAAATTAAGGGCAAGATCCATTAATTCAACAGGGGTTCTGCTTGGTTGCTTGCTTGCTTGCTTGCTTGCTTGCTTTTTTAAATTAAAATTTTACTAACATAAAACAGAAACAAAGAGTTGACAAGGAATAACAAAAAATTAAATACCTTTGAAAAAGAAAACAGAAACAGAAAGGCTGCACCTATTCGTACATACTTATACTCACTAACATCTACCCCTTTAACATCATAAATTCTAAAATAACCTCATACCTTCTATAATAACACTCGCATCACATTTATATTCTTCATCTTCTTCTTCTCCTCACTTATTTACTTCTTCTTACATACTTTCATTCACTCCTCCCAAGTTTTAAATTTTCTTCCATATTTCTTTCATATTGAACACTAATTCAACAGGGTTTCTGCCCTGTCATCAGTTCTTCTTGCCTAGGGAGGCTCCCTTGAAACTGTTCACATGTGTGCATTGCTTGCAAATGGAGCTGAGAGGGGAAAAAAGGTGCTAAACCAGTGGAGAGACTTTGCAAGCAGCACATGTGCAGTCAGTCCTAAGTGAGCCTCTGTAAGTCCTTCATGCTCTGTACAGTAAACACAGTACATGGGTTCCGCCTTTCTGTTTACTGATAGTGCTTTGGTCCCTAACCTATTAGATAAGTGGGGGAAGCCTGGAGTAGAGTTAGACTACTAGCAGGGTTTTTTTTAGTTAGACAGTCAAGAGTCAAAAGCTGGCCCTTATGAAATTCAAGAAAAGTTTAATGGAATGGTCAGTATAGTGGCCACTTATGTATCATCAAAGGGAAATAGGGAGAAAAACATGTACTTAGGTAAAACTAGCATATGTTAATTTGTACACATAGAGGCACATTTTTAAAATAATTACTGCACCATAAATAGAAACAGAATATATCTCACCATGGCAGTTGTGTAGGGATAGGGGTGCAAAGAGTGTGGTTTGCCCTGGGTAGCAACGTTTTTGAGGCATTCTGGCCTGTAGCTATGCCCCTGCACACCCTGGCCATGCCCCTGAGAGCCCTGGCCACACCCCTGAGCACCCAGGCCAAATCCCTGCATGCCCTGGCCATGCCCCCACACATTGCAGCCACGCCCCCACGCACCACAGCCATACCCCATGCACCTTAGCCCCGATCCCCCTCCACGTACTCCAAGCTCCACCACTGCACCATGGTGGACAAGATTGTGAGCAAATGACAATTTTGCTTTATCAATCTGTTGCCAAAGACTGCAATGATGGGTAACTTCAAGACCGCTGTTCTCCATTTTTATGGGTCTTTCTTTTTAAACTGGACTTATGCTTCTTTTCTAAGAGAGTGGTCTCCTTTATAAATCACATTATAAAAGTGCATTGGATTGAGACCTGATTTCAAATCCATCACTTATACAAAAAATAAACTTGGTGATCTTGGACCAGTCATTATCTCCCAGCCAATCTTACCTCACAGGATAGTATAAGGACAAGAAACTAGGAAACCATATAAATCATTTCTTGAACTTCTAAAAATGTCATAATAATTTAAAAGGAGAAGGCATCCCTTTACTTTAAAAATCACATGCCCTTTAAAGAAAGAAAAATGACTGTTCACTTTGCATAAGAGAATCATTTATATTGGCTACACCTCCAAGTACAACGTTGCACATCTACTTTGTGATTCAACGTTAGCCTGAATAAGGAATTATGTTTTCCTCTGTTGGGTCAGGAATATTTCCTGAGCAATGAAACAAAGTATGCCAGCACCTGGTTGTGTATTAGAGTATCTTTAAGACAGAGGACAAAAATATAAATCCATTCCACAGAAGCATGGCTTGTCTGTTTCATGACTTTTAAAAACATTCAGTCCTATTTTTTTAATCTAAGCACCTTTCAGTGCCAGGGGCAAAATGTCTGCTCAATTAAATCATAGTTTCAAAATTCACAGGCTAGCTATTTGTAAAATCAGTTATCATCTATTTTTTGTTTTTCAGACAGAAGTAATACAACTGATCTTCTTGAGTACAAATTCCATTTTTTAACTTTTTTTAAAAAGCCCTGCTTCTCTAAATGTCTGAGTTTCAACCACTCGTAATTTAGTTTTAATCTGTTTAAATTTATGACTGCAGTTAGGCCCAGGAAATGTTCACCATTATCCCATCTGCCAAAAAAATGAACAAAATAAAAAGCCAAAGGACCGTATCATGAGTGTTGCTAGCATTTCCCCATGATCAAAGCAGACTGCCCATAATTCAGAGGACAAGACAAGGTCACTAATAAACAGCAATGAACTGTGCCTGCTTTTGCAAGTTCTGCATGAAAACAGGGACACCAAACAGGCATAACAGATTACTGTAGTTTAATTCCTGTGTTGAACACAGCAGGGCTAAAAGGAAAAGGACAGTGCCAGCCTGACTGTTTAAACCTAGGCACACCCCAGTTGCTTATAAAGTGAGGTGGAGGTGTCAGAGTGCAAGATTTTGATAGCGAAAAAGATAACATGCTTTCTCACACTGCAAACACTGTTCTTTTGACATCAGTTCCAATAACAGAGCTCAACTAGGAAGAAAATTTTCTGGTCAGAAGAAAGCAATGGGGAGTAGGCCATAGACGGAGGGAGGATCCAGTGGGAAAAGTGTGCATCCATTCTCCTCCTGTTATATAAAAGATTAGACCTCTACCTAGAGTGGCTACATACAAAATATGATGGGGCTCCTATACTACAGTTATATAGAAGTAGGAATTTTATACAGTCCAGCATTTTGTGCAATTATTTCTTCTACTCAGCTTGTTAAAGCAAGGGTGGGCAACCTCAGTAGGCACAAGGGCCAATTTTCACTGCCACAGTGGGCAGCACCACCCTGTTTTCATCTAATTTGCAGCTTAAAATGAAATAAGAATTTAAGTTCCAGTTTGTACTTTCAGGCTGAATCTGAGATATTTGTAAGCTAGGGGTGGAGTAGGAAGCCTGGTCTGTAGGTGCAGAAATGTAATCCACTAAAGGGGAAATGCCTGAAAAATTGGAGGATACAGACAATGGCTTTTAGGGAACACCGAGCCTGGACTCACACACCTTGCCCTATTGTGTTAAAGGTACAGGGCCCCTGTCCTCTTTGGTATCTGGCCATTATTCTTCTGCTTCTTACTTTGTATGTGATTGGGACAGTGATTTCTGAATTGCATTTCTGGGTTTCCTGCCCTACTTCTGGCTTTGGCGAGGGACTGGAAATAACATTTATATGTGCATTGCCCCTCCAGGTCTCCAGGGACAGCAATTTATCACTTGAGTGCATTTTTCCATCAAGAAAAAAGTGTGGATGTATAAGAATAAGGAATTTTAGGGGACTTGGGGATGCAAAGAAACCCCAAGTTGTTGTGGGGGGGATGTATTCCCTAGGAAGCGCATTGGCCACTCTTTTGTTAAAGGTATAGGGTGCCCATCCTCTTTTGTGTCTGGCCACTCTACTTCTGCTCCCCACTTTGTATGCAACCGGAGTAGACTTTGGTTTACAACCATCCTGCCACCTCTACGGTGGTTGTACATGTATGTGGACCCAAACACTCAAAACAAACTAAAAAGCTTTCACTGGGATAGTCTCTACCTCTGTGATTATTTTGTAACCAGTTAGGAGCAATCTAGCCAAATGCTTAGTAATTTATACAATAGGGATAGATGATTATTGCTTTTCACTGAACACTCTGATACGTCATAAGACCTTTCCAAGCCCTGGGCCACTGGGCACAATTCCACTTAAATCCATGGAGAGATATCTGATAGCCCCAATGCTGCATTTAAATGTATCACATTCTGTTTCTCTGGTTAAACTAAAAGTTAATTGAACTGGATAGCTGAAGATATAAAACACATGTCATAGGTAACTGTCAAGCCAGATTGTGAGTGGAGCAGGCCTGTAATTGAAGTTTTGATCAAAATACACACAATGCTATATAGGGAAATGATAATATATAGTCAGCTCTCCGTATTCACCAAGGTTAGGGACATAGGAACTCTGCAAAAGATGAGAAATCACAAATATCAAAGTGTTTGTGTGTGTGTCTGTGGGAAAGGGGGTGAAGCATGGTGGAGAGAATGGACATCCATGGTCCGAACCAGATCAGGGAAATAGGTGGGTCAGCATGGTAGCCCTATACATTCTCTTTCTTGCTCATCTCCTTTCGTGGGTATGGGACAGGAATTGTGAGAGGGTTTATGATGCTGAGAAGTCAGGCTGAGGGCTGTCCTTAACTGGCCAGGCAGATGTTGGTGGAGGAGGTGGAAGACCAGAGATGGGTTTTTAAAGGGCTGCATGGCCTGATCAGAGCCACAGAGAAGGAAAGTTCCTCTGGAAAAGAAGCACCAGGGAGGTCAGGGGTTGGAGAAACTTGCAAAGAATCAAACCCATGAAAGTCAAACCCACCAGTGTACATCCATTTCATGGTAAATTCCCCACTGCTATCCAGGCCACTTTTGCTAACTCAGCTCACCAAGTAATAACAATAAGCAAACACAAAGATAGCTCCCCCAACAGACTATTCGAAGTAGCTTGGGGTATGTACCCTCATCGCCCCCTCACTTTATTGTTGCTTCCAATAAACAGAATTATTTTGCAGCCTTGTAGGACTGATCTATCCAAATGGTTTGTAATCTAACAAATGGTGATTAGATGATCGTCAATTTTCAATGAAGGCTCTAATAGCCAAAAACATCATGGTGTATATACATTTGTACATTGCTTCAAAATCCTGCGAGACCTGTTTCTCAATTTTCAATGAAGGCTCTGATAGCCAAAAATGCTATGGTGTTTGTGCATTTGTATATAAAATGCTATGGTGTTTGTGCATTTGTATATTGTTTAAAAACCCTCAAGACCTGTTTCATCACATTCAATGGGAGAAAGTAAATTTCTCAATGTAACAATTTCAACTGATAACAAGCAAGCAGAAATTGATATCAAAGTTTTGACACTGTGTTACATATGTGTTTTAAAATAAACCTTTAAATAAGAATGTTAAGGTTGTTTTCCCCAATAAAATTTCATGTAAGTTTTGGGGCATTTTCTCAGGAACAATGTGGGGCATTGTGTTTTCACTTGTTATGTTGTTCCTTCTTTCTTTGCTGCCTCCCTTGTTATTCTTGGAGGAGTTTTTCACTCCCTGGCAGGTAGCAGTTGCAAGTGGGTTGAAGCATGAACAGAACTGAGGGAGGGAAGAATAGGAAGAGAAAATCTACAGTGATTTTGTCTCTGTTTTATTCTGATCATTGATCGACAATGATTAGTTGTTTTATTCTGATCATTGATCGACAAGACTTGATAGAGATAGTTGGGGCTTTAGAACAATTCCAAAAACAGGTCCCCTTTATGTGACTGTGTGATTCTTGGACTCTCAAACTGAAAGGCAAAAGCCATTTTGATTAAGAGGGGAGATGGGGGCAGGGAAACAAGGTCATCTTCTCTCTTGGTGGCACCCTCAACAGTAGGATACCCCCCCTGCTCTTATGGGGTTTCTCAATGGATGGATTCTGCCAGTCCCTTGCCAAATCCCAAAATATGTAATGAGAGACAAAAGTAAGATTCAGTGATTCAGACAAATATGCTTTCAAATGGCATTTTTCATGGACTCCAACCTCTTTGTCAGACTTTCTTCCAGTTAAAAGATCTGGGGAACACTGCTGGGAAAGACCTCTGCTCAAGCATTTGGAAAGGCAGTGGCAAGGGTTAGATCAGCCTTTCTCAGGATGGTCTCTTTGAGATGGCTGTACTCTCTGTGGGTGATAGGAACTGTAATTCAGCACATATGAAGCTAGGGAAGGCCTGGATATGAACCACTGGTCTAAGGCTGTGTTTTATGTGGAAAAGGGATTCCTACTGTACATTGGTCTTTGCTGAATTAAATGAGTATCAGAACATACAATAAAGATACAGTTTAAAGATGCTGCCTGTTATGGGGCTGGGAATTAAATTTAACATGGTAGAAGTAGAAGTGTGTATAGTAGAAGTGCTTTTATTTGAAGTATCCAGTTATACACCACCCCTATCATTTTGCACTCCCCATTGCAAATTGGGCTGCCTAACCCAAGCTGGTACTATCTCCACTACCGGTGCCTGAATCCACTTTTCTGAGGACCGAGCCACAATAGTTAAAGATCTCCAGCTTTATTTATTGGCCTTCTTCTCTTCCACAGACAAGGTATTGGAGAGAAATAAAAAAAATTCATAGGATTTTCTGCCTTCACTTCAGCAAGGCTTTTAGTGTAGTAATTCAACATAAATTTATATGCAAGTTAGAATGAAAGTAACTGTAATAAACATCCTCTTTTAAATGTAAATATAATTAACATTTTTTTTAGTGTTTTAGTGTAAACACAATGTTGTGGCAGCAGTTTTCACTAATTTTCCTGTCTCTGCAAAGCAAGGCTGTTTTTGTGCAGAGGGAGCCCCTTCCAAGGCCAAGGAAAAAAATTCCCCAGCCAGCACAGCCAGAAGTGTAGGGGGAAAAGGTAACATTTCCAAGCTCTGTTCCACACCATACAGAGGTTCCCCTGGCTTTTGGCTATTATTTCCATAGAGACCATGCAAATATCAGAAAAAGTTTGTGAATGAATTGAATTGAGCCTCTGCCACCAGGCAGATGGAATTTGGAATCATTGTTAGCAACATGGCCAAACAATCACAGCAGACCACAAGAGAGAAAGATTCAACTTGTACTAATGATGTTGTTTGATTCCTTTTTTTTTTTTGCATTTACTTGGCAGTTTGAAACTGGGAAACAATTGGAAGGCTGGGAACAGAGTGGAGGAGTGAATATTCCTCTGTTGTTAATGTGCTTGCACAGTTCTCCAAGCTGCAGAGAAGAGATGCATGCTTGTATGTATTGATTTTCTTTGCTTCTGCACTATGTGGGTCCATCTTCCACCCTCTCACCCTTGAGGGAGTCCCGAGGCCCTAGTCTAGAGGCCCCATTTAGCCAATGATGGGGATTGAATTTGATTGCCAGCCAAATGACAGCCTTGGTAGAAGTAATTTGTGGGTCCAGTTCTAATATTGATTGCAAGAGAATTCTGGACTCCATCATTGAAAGGGCTGCAATACTTTTCTGGTGCATACCATCTGCTGCATTATTTACCACCAATAAAGCTTATAGCAGTAACATGTGTCAGTTTTCAGCACTGAAACAACTTTTAGGAGAACCCAGCACTATAGCAAGTTCCAACACAGAACAGAGTTACTGTTTCGTTTGGTCTATTGCTCAGATAACTTACATGGCTGCTGCAAGCTTTCATAAGCTTAATTGGTACATTTAGCAACTAAAACTAATTAATTGGTAAGGCAAATTTAGAGGCTACTGTCATTCTAATGTATAAGCACAGTGTATAGAGATGGCCTTGGCACTGAGTGGTAGCCTTTTACAAATATAATAAACTGGATTCAAGCCCAGCCCAAGACACTTGGCTGCCCAAGGCTAAGAGCAAGATACCACTTCCTCCTCCCATTCAAAATATAGATGCTGACTGGAATCCTTTTTGAATCTTAATGCTGGCAATGCGGCAGGGTTACTCCCTTGGCAGACCCTGTCCCAGGAGGATATAAAATTAATATCAAAAATATGCCAGAGAGGTTGCCCAGGTGGGTGTGTAGACAAATAGGTCAAGTGACCAGACATAGGTCAAGGCCAGGAAAATCCCCAGTCATGTTTCCCAAGGAGACCTCAGGCAAGGCACGTCTGCACAAACAAAGGGCCCTTAGCCACAAAAGCCAACTTGAGGATTACTAGGTTTTCCCCTGTTGAACAATGCTTGCTTTGGCAAACCCTACAAGGGCGAGGTCCATTCACATGAAACAATCATGCAAGCCATGAAGTTGCCTTTGTGCAGTATTTTCCTTCTGTTTTGACCATTGTTCTTCCTGGGAAAGTGTCTGCCCCCAAGGTACGTTCTGCCCTATAAGTAGTCCCCCCGTTAGTCGAGTACCCCCCCTCAGCTGCCTCTCTTCGCTGAACTCCTTCTTTCTCACCACTTCTCAGACTGAAGACTTCTGGACAGGTGCAGTATTACCGCCTTTACACTCTCTCTGCTATATCCCCTGTAAGCTCTCATCTCTTTCCCTTCTCAACAGGCCTTGTGTGTGTGAGTGAGTGACAACATTTGTGTGTGAGAACAAATTTGTTAGAAAATTCATTCATTGATACGACGGGCTGGCTTATGCATGGTCTCATCCCGTAAAAATTGGGTTGAAGGTCTCACTGGGTTAACCTGCCCCTCCTTCTTCCAAAGCTGTGCTGGAATTATGCAAAATCCCATCATTATTTGTTTGTCTGTTTGTTTGCTACTTATTTAACATTTTACCTCTCTCCTAACATGGAACCCAAAGTGGCATTTTTGTCATTGCCTATGAAAAAAAAAAATCCCCACTAAAAGCTCTTTCAAAGTAAATGATGCCTAAGTCCTTCAATGTCTGCCAGTTTTTGTTCCTGTATCCTCTCCAGGAAAATGGTCTCATTATACCCCTGAAACATATTATTCTGTCTTCCAAGAGAGGGGAACAACTAGGGGAGTGAACAGGAACAGCCAGCATGTTGCCACTGCTTTTCCTAAAATCTGCTGCCTGAAGTGATTGCTTCATTCTCCCTAAAAGTAGCACCAGCCCTGACCGATGCCATTTCCATACTACATTCTTATAGCACAATTATTTGACTTGCAACATCCTATGGAATCCTGGGGTTTGCAGTTTAGGGAGGGCAAGGTGTTGTTACCCTGATTTCTGGGGTCCCTTGGGGGACACCTCAATGTGCTCCAAATAATGGGGTATGGGAATTAGCCAGAGAACAAGCTGTAGCACTACAAGAGGCAGGGTAACCTAGCAAGATCTTTAAACTCAATTTTTATGGAGTCAGGCCAAGCCAAAACCCAAGCAGAATTGTCTAATAAATGACTTTATTGAGGGGAATTCACTCATGCATGCACATGAGATACACAGAATCACACATTCACACACAGAGCTAGCTGAAAGAGAAAGGGGGGAAATTATAGAGAGGCTGAGGGATTTGTGGGGATTTATAATTACCATTCCAGAAGAAAAGTGAAGAGTAGAAATGTATTTTGGCTTAGGTAGGACCTAAGGGCAGTTCTTGTTCAGGAGCCAGACGGACAGAGTAACAGGTAGATCTTCAAGAGACTGCACTGGGCCTCCTCAAATCAGGGGTATTTGTACCCTGAGAATGGCTTGGGGTTGTGAAGGTTCCAGACGCAAGACAAAGGGAACCTGTTGTAGACAATGAGTCTTTTGCCTATTGATGGGCTTAGTGCTTTGATTGACAAAGACATGATGAATGTTGTAATAGCTGTCTATTGTGGGTGCTGTGAGGACAGAGGAAAGAATCCAGGTGTACAAGGGATGGATATCTGTCAATCAGTGTCCTGGTGGGCTCCTCACAGTTGGATTCCCTGGAAAATTCCAGCTTCTATTTAAGCCTATTATCCACAGGAATGGTGTGTATTTGCCTGACAAATGACTCAGTCTTACCTGGAGGAATTTTGGAGTTGACCTATGCTTCTCACATTTACAATCAAATTCTTTCCTTCGCTTGGTTTGAGCTCTCTGTCACCTTTCAGGCTTGAATTTGATATCAGAGCCAATAAAATGTGTTGCAAATTACATATGATGCCAATTAAGTATGGTGCCCATCCAAACCGAGGCCTTACAGAGTAGTGCAGAAATGGCCTGAATTATATGTCCTCCTATTCCCACAGACTTGAATGAACTCAGGTGCACCCATCTCTACATAGGATGAGATTGTATACATTATTTTGCATTTCCTTCAGCATCTCCATGCCAGGAATGCTCAGATGGCAATGCTATTCCTTTCTCTTTTCTGGACTAGATGAATTATTGTGGGTTTTTATTGGAATGTCCCCCCTGCTTTTGCTAGTTTTATTCATGCCTTTGTTTTAGGTTTTAGCTCCTGTCTTATTGTACTTCTAAAACTGAAATTTGACAGCTTAAAAAAAATTAAAAGGTGTGCTGATTACAATGCAATTTCATGCTAGCTTATTTAGAAGCAAACTCAAGTAAGGATGTTTAGGATTTCTGTCTAGCATCCATACCCCATCTGTAACAATTTGAGAATAAGTTTATTCAATAAAGCAAGCCATTACTCCAATGTAAGTGTGTTGTTTAACCTGAACTTAGAAAAATTCCTATTTGGAATAAGACTCTTCTAGCTAGTACAGCCACTGACTGTAGGATTCTATTATCCTAAATGGTAACTTTTTCCAGTCTTCCTCCTGAGAAAACAGGCACAGAATTCAACTGTGTCACATATAACCAAATGCATGTAAAATCTAAAGATCAACCTTTTCCTTTAAAAGACACAATTCATTTTGTAAAAATTATTATATAAAAGCTAATTTTATTCCACCTTTGACTTTGAAGCCAACAGGCAAAGTAAATAAAGACTTTTGTGCTCACATCTCTCCATGTCTTTCCCCCTCCATCTGTGAGACACTGAGCAAGCTGATATGTTCACAGCTGGGGGGAAATGAGGTCCATGGAGTACAGGGTGATTTATTATTGAAACATGCAGAAATTAGCACATGAAACAATGCCTGACGTCTAATACAGAAATATGTATGCATACCATTTGTCTTTCTGCCTTTCTCCGTTTATGTTCTTTTAACAGATTCAACATGAAATATCTGGAATCTCTGGAATATTATATTTGTAACAGAATTGGGCAACTGGACAAGTTGTTTTTAGGCTGCCGCTCTCATAATTCCTCACTTTTGACTATGCTGCAGTTAAATGGCAGTTGTAGGCAAAAACACCTGGAGCGATTATGGGAATTGTAGGCAAAAACACTGGAGAGATACAATTGTGCAACTGTGGTTTCAGTTGAGGGTGGGAAGGCTATGATCCTTGAGATGTTGGATTATACCTCCCAGAATGCCTGACTATTGGCCACACTTGCTCGGATGGCAGCCATGGGTACTGCAGTCTATCAAAATCTGGAAAACTGCAGGTTCCTTTACCTTTAGGATAAACAGTATTTTTACTGGCCTTCTTTTGCAGCCTTAATAGCAGGCTTGCTGTTCTACATTACGGCAGATGAAATCTTTCCAATCATATTATTTTTCTGCCATACAGTTCTACCTTTCTGCTCTGTAACACTGCCAAGGACCAGAGGAAAATGGCCAGCCTACATTTATACCCTTAACAGTTGCCTGGTCTGCAAAATTAGACAAGTTTCTGTAGATAACAATACCTGCACATCAGGCTTCTGCTAAAACTATAACCACAATGTATGACTGAGAAGTGGGCAGCTTTACCTGTCTCTCTACTTATGTTTCACAAATGTTAAATGTGTGAAAGATGTCAAGGGCACACAGCTGTTGTAGAAATTTACACTAAACACAGTCTTATTAATCACCCCTCACACAAGAGATGTTTCTTGTGCATTGTGTGTGTGCTTTGTAAATGAAAAATAAAATATTACCAAATATTCAGAGGGCTCAGCAACAGAATGCATATGTCTAGGTTACAGGTGGTTTGATAAGAGGTCATTATAAATCCCAAGTGACTGGCATCTAATAATTTGTTGAATTATTAAGTATTTGATCAGTGCCATCATGCCAATGATTAGATTGCAGTGCAAATCCTCCAGGGAACTTGTGAGCAGAAATATTTCCCTTGTATGTCCCACTTTCAAATCAAAGAACTTGTTACTGTATATCTGATTACTTTTAAACTTTGAAAAGATTAGGTAGCAAAGGGCTGGGGAACTTCTGGCTCTCTAGATGTTTGACTCTAACTCCCATCAGCTCCAGCTGGTATAGGCAATAGGACATCACTGGTATGATGGATTTCTGGGCTAACAACATCTGAAAGGCCATATGTTTCCTACCCAGATAAAGGTGCTAGAAAAGAGTGAGACCTATTTCTGAGACTCTGGAAAGCTGCTGTTGGTCAAATCAGAAAATACTTAGCTAGATGGACAAACAGTCTGACTTAATTTCTCATAAGGCTGATTCTATGTACAACTAGGACTAATTTGTCTACTTTGTTTCTTTGACCTCTCCCTTCAATGAATTTTGAAAATGGGATTAGCAAGAGGTTTCTCAATGGCTAATTAGCTATTTTTACCTAGAACAAGTTGACTGTGCTTTAGAAGTTATTTTAATTCTCTCAGTTTATACTCCTGGTTTGTGTTTGAACTGTTCTTCCTGCTCATGTCATCTGTACCTTCTATGAATTGCAATCTTGCACCAAACTCCTGCTTTTGGTCTTGCTTGGTCTTTCAGACTGCCCAAGAGACTTGATACTGTTGTAAGTCTGTCTTCATGCTATTTCTTTGTACCACAGACCTGATGTGGTAGTAAACAGCAACAGGTGGTAGGGGGATTTGCAGTGGGAAATCAGCATGTGCAGAGGTGGTGAATTCTTTCTTTCTATTTAATATTTACAGGCTCACTGTCAGGATTGACCCTTTTTCATAATGGTTTATGATTCTCAGAAAGAGAGAGAGAGATGCTCCATTGAATCATAAGCACAATCTCATCTAAAGATATAATAGTAGCAGTGCCAGTTAAAAGTAATTTCAACAGAAAACAACATATTCATTATAAAGACAAGGACCAAATTTAGAAAAGTAGAAAATTAGAAATAAATGTCAGGCATGAAAGTATCAGCTAACAATATCAGATGGAAGCAGAAACACACCTATCCCATTGTCTTAGGTTTTGCCACTGAAATCTCATGGAGCAGGTTGCTTCTGGCCTGGCAACTCTAGGTGATAAACTTATTCAAAATATGCTTCTAGGCCACTTCCTATTGAAAACAAGTTCAGAGAAGATTGAAAAAATGTGGCAAAATTGTCCCTCTCATCCCTGTGAGCTTTAGGGGCCATCCTGGAACATTTTTTTTAACAAAAATTGGGAGTGGTGTGGAGTTGGGGATGCAGCTTTCCAAGTTTCCCTAAAGACCAATGTAGGATACTCTCTTACATTTCACAGATGAAAACCAGGACATGTGTGGCCAAGCAACATCAGTGTGTGGCCAATATGGTAAAAGTTAATAATGAAGAAGAACACATAGGCTAGGAGAGGCTTGCAACAGTTTCCTTTTGCCAGAGCCTACTGGGAAGGGCAAAATTCTGCCCCTTCTCTTCTCTCCTGCCTACAGAGTTAATTGAGGACAAAATACTTTTACACTTTGAACTCAGTTTGCAGCAATTAAAGTATGCTGAACAAAAAAGGGGGAAGCAGGAGAAGGATAGAGAAAGTGGGACATTTTAAAAGGAGCTGAAAAAGTAGGATGACAGGGGATTAACTGAGACTATCCTATGAAGTTGGGACAATTGGAGGGTATGATGTAGCCACTAACTCCCTTCATTTGGCTCCCTGTCTCTTGATATTATAGAGCCTTTCAAGACTTTTGGGTAGTTTTCCCACAACAGACTTATCATGATGAATGAAAATTCCTTTCTTAAAGTCCTCATGGTCCACTGGTGTTGCCTATAAGTAACATAAATCCTCCCTGACCATCCTATGTGTGGTGTTTAAGGTTAACTTTTCAAAAACTCATATATCATTTATGAATGAGATATTAATATTTCATCTCTGTTGCTGGATCTCATCTACCAACAACAACATCAGCGGCAGCACTTGTCTGAATTAGTGTGGAGCTACTGGGAGCTGAAGCATAGACCATCTTGTGATTGACTTAAGTTGTAGAGTCTGGTTAGAAACAACTGAGAAGTAAAAACCCGGAAAGCCTTTCTTTTTAAAAATATCAGTCTCAAAACTTAAATGATCAGCTGCAGGGGATCAGAAGCTCAGCAGGCATGCCAGGTACCTGCAGGCATCTGACCCCTTCCCACGGTGACCCAATTAGTCAAACTGTTATTTTTCAGGAAGTCACTACATTCCTCTGGTCTCTGGATTAACAAATGTCCTACTTTGTGACAGTGCCCTTCGTTCAGAAAGCAACACATTCAGTCCTGTAGAAAGACAAGAAGTGTTCAGCAGTAGACATTTGTCTGGCAAAGGAGAGAGTACATGAGGACAGAGAGTTTGTTGTTTGTTTCATTGTTTCAGTTTATTTACAGGATTTGTCACTTTTTTATACTACGCATGCCATTGCTTTGGTGTTCACATGATGGTCTCTGCCTGCTCCATGGGTATATGAGACCATCTTGTATGAACTGGAAGCTCAACTGATACAAATGGAAGCTATAACTTCTTGGCCAACATATCTGCAAGGTACTTCTCTAGTCAGCTTTGAACAGATCTCATCTGGAGTACTATATCCAGTTCTACACCTCACATATTAAGAAGCATATTGACAAAATGAAAGGTATTCAGAAAAGGGTGACAAAGATGCTAAAGGATCTGGAAACCAACCCCTATCAGGAAGAGTTAAGGTAGTGGTATATGTTTAGCCTGGAGAAAGCAAGACTGATAGGTGATGAGATAGCCATCTTTAAGTATCTTAAGGGCTGTTAAATGGAAGGTGGAGCAAGCTTGATTTCTGCTGCTCCAGAAAATAGGACCTGGATCAGTCGATTCAAATTACAAGAAAGCACCTGGCAGGGCATTCCTTTGGTGCCTGTGTGACACCAAGAAGGGCATCACCAAGCCGCATCACAGAATTAGGATCACTAGAGGGATTAAATTGGATTTAGGGGTGTGACAGGAGTTCCTGGCTGACTTCAACAGTGTCTCTTTTTGGTGCAATGAGATCAAGGTCAAGGATGCACTGAAAATATCATCTGATGCAGCAGGATCTATCAGTTTTGATGTCTTTTTCAGGGGCAAGTGGTGTGTGCTGAGATAGCCTGAGAGTTGGGTGGATTCAGGCCTCACAGCCAATCTTACATTTTTGGTGTTTTTTCCAATATTAGTGGCTGTTCACATCTGGGCATGTGAGTTAGCCAGTGCCTCAATCCACTTTTGGTGCTACAACTTGGCCACAGTCAGGGTGATTAACTCTCTTTCCTCTAGGTCTCAGCGTGTCATGCGCTTGGCGTGGGCTTTCACACTTCAGTGTCTTTGTTTTAACATAGTCTTCACAGCTGTGCATGTTGCTGGTGTGGATAATTCCCTGGCTGATGCTCTTTCCTGTATGCAGATGGAGCGTTTCAGAGAGCTGGCACTAGACGCTGTGGTCCTCCCGGAACCGATGCCCTTCGATCTGTGGAAGTTTGGCGGGGTGAGGTAGTACAGATTATCAGTATGTCAATTGCACTCAGCACCAGAAAGAGCTACAATAAGGCCACTAAGGATTTCACTAACTTTAGAAAATCTAACAGGCTACAGGATGCATGGCCACTCCCTGTTGACCACATTTTGCAGTTCTGCTTCTCCCTTAAGGAAGCAGGCCTCTCCCCTCAATCCATTAGATCCTGCATGTCTGCTCTGGCCTTTTAGTCCAAGGCGTGAGGCTTCCCTGATCCTACAAGGGATCTTAGGATATGCAAATTTATTGAAGGGGGGTCAGGGAAAAAGGGATGGCCCGAGACGACAGGCAACCACACTCTCCTGGCATTCTGAAATGACACATAGAAAGTCCTTTGCTCTTCTTTGTATGAGGCTCTATTGTTTCACTCAGCAGCTCTCACTGCATTTTTTTTGGCGCATTGAGGGTGAGCAAGCTGGTCGTTCAGAGCAGGGGCAACAGGTCCTGCAGGCCCCTAGAGTTTAGGGACTTGACCTTGGGGGTGTGGCATTTATGCCTTCGCATAAGGGGATCAAAAATTTGTTCAAAAATTGTGGTTATGTTGCCGGAATGTTCTGACACCACTTTATGCCCTGTCAGGGCACTCTTATATAGCTAGCCAGGGGTCACATTCGGGGCCTCTGTTTTGTCATGCTGACATAACCCTGCTAGGTACCAATTCTGGGCCATCACAAAAAAGGCTTTGGCCTCTCTAGACCTCCAAGGCACTAAGTCTGGCACACATTCGTTTCGCATAGGTGCAGATTCCACTGCAGCTCTGATGGGCATGGCTGCTGGAGGCATCCAGAGGATCAGGAGATGAAAGTCCATGGCGTACCAGCGCTATGTCAGTTCGATTCACCTGTTTCTGGTTTCAGTTTCAGATTGTCCTTTTCTGGCAGGGAGGAGGTGAGTGCTGATCCATGGTCACAACTTCATCTTTTGGGCAGAGCGGCAGGCTTGTGATGGCATTTGAGATTGGGCAACTGAGCCTTGCTCCGATGGCTTGGCAAGAGAGGCCTTTGCTGGCATGGCTTGTTGCCTACATTGTTTGGGGAGTGCCATGGGCCTTCACCTGATGTGTTGATCATTCACCTGGGTGGCAATGACCTTGGACTTTTAAAAGCTCCCCTACAATTGTAACCTGGCTACAGATAATGAAAACTGTAACCGTAACTTCTAGTTATTTTTATTGTTACTGGGGATTGACTTCAGAAGATGACCAAGAAGAGGAATGTGGCTTCAATGTGCCTGAAAAGCCGGCTCCTGCTGTGTCCAATGCTCTGTTGTGGATGCTGAGCTGACAACAAGGTAGACATGAGTCTTTCACTCATTCAGCATTTTCCAAGATAAAAGACACACAAGAAAAGGAAGAAACCTTGCGTAGTGCTATATAAGGGGCATTTGGGCAGATTTTCTCATGAGAACATAAGAAAAAATCATGTAGGGTCAGATGAAAATACTATCTAGTTGAGATGTTGGTGAGAAATCTGCTGCAAGGACTTGGTGCAACTGCATCCACCTTCCTGTGTTCCGCAGCAACTATATACAGAGGCATTTTGCTTGTGATACTAAAGAGGATATATATCAATCCCATCCTTCAGTAATAAACAGCTTTGCACTGGCATTCTCCATGATGAACAGTTCATATAGTCAGATAGTAATAATGATAACAGTGCAATTCTGCAGAAGGGATTTCTGGATCCAGATATACTTGCTGTTTTATTTGCTTGAGAATCTTTCTGCAATGTTGTACTACTAATGGCTGGTATTAGTAAATTAGTAAATTAGTAAATTAGAGGGAAGATAAATCAATATGGATGTGCTTTTGTAGATATTGATTCTCCCCTGTTGTCAACCAGGAAGCTACCATACCTAAAATTACAGAAAGAGTGGGAGAATCTCGGTAAGGATCTGGTTTAAGATAATTATTAATCAGATTAGATGTTTCATCCAAAGGCCTTTTTGTCTTTAACTGGAAGTGGGAAATTCTGTGTAGCTGATACTGATGTGATAAATGAAATTTCATTCTGTGTGTATGTGATAATGTCGAACTAGAAAACATCAAGGTGTATCAGGTAGAAAGACTGAGCTGATTTTGTTTTGCAATAAAACATTCAAGTGTTTTTCATTGTCTAAGAAATAGGCAAAAGTTAGCATTTAACCAGCAGTTTATGCACCTCCCACTGTATAATGACTCCTGCCTGTCTTAGAACAGACATGAGACTGATAAAAGTATGAAGCTGGCAAGCTCCAAATACTCTTCCTTCAAACACAGAAAAATGAATTTGCTAAATGAAGGTCAGGCTCCAGAAGAAAAGTCATTTCATTCATTTTAAATGGCCATAATAACAGAATACATTTAACAAAATGCCAAAGTGTATCAGGCTACAAAAAGGGGATTATTCCTTTTCAATCTTAGTTTCTAGAACAATGCAGTTTTTCTTTTTTTTCCTTTACCCTAAAGCAGCTTGAAACTAGGCCTTTCAATTTATGATTTTTTTAAAAGTGGATTAATCAGCTAGCTTTTAACATACTCTCATTTCAGAGATGAAAATAGGGACATATGTATCTGTTAATACCCATTTCTTATGTCAAGCTTCAGTATTTGACCCTCTGTAGTGCCCTCCCCTCAATACTGCATGTTTCTCAAGTTTATTCTATTTATATGCTACCTTTCCTCCAAGCACAGTATGTTCTTCCCATACACTCTAACTGTCCTGATTTGGTGAGGGAAATCTTGATTAATCCTTTGTTGTCCCATTTTCAAATGCCCCATTTTCTCTCTCCTCCTTTGTCTAAGCTTACTTCAGTTGCTGTAAACTGAGCTCAAAGTGCAAAAGAAGATTGCATTTAATTAGCTTGGGAAGGAGGAGGAGATAAGAAGAGAGAAGGGGGCACAATCTTGACCTTCCATGTAGGCTCAAGCAAAAGCAGACTGCTGCAGCCTCTCTTAGCTTGTGTGTTTGGCCACATTAATTACCTTTGCCATCTTGACCACAATGATGTTTCTTGGCCACACACATCCCAGTTTTTGCCTGTGAAATATTGGAGGCTATGTCCTCCTCACTAAGAGCGAGGACTCTGGAGAGCAGGGTTTGAATCTCTGCTTGGTCATGGATACCCAATGGGTGACCTCAGGCAAGCCATACTCTGTCAGCCTCAGAGGAAAGCAAAGGCAACCCCTCTCCAAACAAAACTTGTCAAGAATCCCATGGTAGGTTTGCTTTAGGGTCTCCATAGGTTGAAAATGACTTGAAGACACACAACAGCAACAATGTTGTTCTTACAAAAAACTGTGAAGTAGTTTAAGCTGAGGGAAGGGACTGATCTAGGCTACTTCTGCACTACACTGTTAAAGTGCTAATATTCCATTTTCAGCATCCTATGGAATTCTGGGATTTGTGGTTTCCTGAGGTCAAAGAGCTCTCTGGCTAATAATTCTAAATGCCCCTCCCTGAACTGCAAACCCCAGGATTCCATAGGATGTCAAAAGTGGAATAATAGCACTATAACAGTATAGTGTGGAAATGTCCCTGAAGTCACAGTTTGCTTCATGGTCTTCTTCAGCTTTTGAGTGGGGCCTCTCTAGTCACTTTCTGATCTTGGAAGCTAAACAGGGTCAGCCTTGCTTAGTACTTGGATGGGAAATGGTCAACTACTATCAGGCACTATATTTCAGATAAAAGAACTGGCAAAACTACCTCTGAGTATTCCTTGACTAAGAAAATCCTATGAAATTCATGGGGTCACCATAAATCAACAGCTGACGTGAAGGCAGATGCACACACAAGTTCCACTGAACAAAGTGGGATTCACTTCTGAATGAACTTGTGTTCAGTTGCACTGTGAGGGGACAGGAAGGAATGATCTAAGGAAAACTGTGTTTCTAAACTCTATCATGCTGCTCTAGGCAACAAACTTCACGTGGCAAATTTGGGAATAGTATTAAAGAGCAGTCATTGCTTACTTATTGTATTTTTTTACTATCCATGTGGGTTGCTGTTTGATTTTTCTGCCTTAGGCATTCACATTAGACTATTCTTGCATCTTTGGTTTTTCCTGCCTTCCTTTCTGCAAATGTACCTCAGTACATTAATGTACATAATGTAATGTAATGAACAGCATGGTAGGTGTGAACCTTGTAGATTCTCACCCTAGACTGGACAGAAAGTGGGTGTTGGTGTAACAACCTGGAAAGACTTGGCATAGGGTGTTTCAGAGCAATAAAATTTACTGTGTGCATACAGTGTGTGGCCTGCCTTGCAAGTAAATACTATAATAACCTAAGTTGCAATAGAAACAGCAAAATGTTTCATAAGCAGGACTTTATACACTATGTGAATACCGTAACAACTGAAATTGGATGTGACTGCCATACACCATCTGTCAATATACCAAGTCAAATTTTAGCTGTCATCTTCTCCCACACAAGTAAGGTTTTACATTCAAAAGCAGGGCTGTATTGAACAGGTTGGAAAATGTTTTTCTCTCCTATCTGTTTATGTGTCTGATTATTCCAGTCACCTGTGTTCCTCACCCCCTGCCCGCCACTTTTTTTCTCAGAATTCAGCATTTAGCTCTAGGATTCATACAAGCCAGGGCGCTAGACTAATTTCAGTTTGATTCCAACTAAGAAAATAATTTCCATATCAAGCCTTATCCCATACAACTGTCATTTAAAGATAATGGACCATCGCAAGGGGGGCCAGCAGGGTCCTAGAAGTGGTCCATCAAGAGCATCTGGAAAGCAGACTGAACACAGTTGTAAGTGACCTGTGCGCAGTCTTCACCACCATAGTGAGATATATTGTATTCTTACTTGAATTTGCATCTCTACATATCAGTTAGCACAAATGATATGCAAGTTCTTGTCTGCTTTTGTCCTCTTTTTTGGTGAGGCACTCTCCATTTTTTATACACAAAGTATGTGGTCATACTAGTAACATCATGCATTCATACATTTTTCAGAGTCAAAACAATTGATCCATATAGAAAGCAAGTATTTAATACCTAACTATGACCTTGAAATTCAATATCATATATCACAAATTGCATCAACACATTACATATGCTCCTTTCTGTACACTGTGTTCAGTGTTCTTCTAAGACAGCTTTGAATTGCTGTTTTACCAGAAACATTTCCATGGCAACCATGATACTGTGGAAGGTTAGGGGAGATTTGGTATTAACATATCCATTTTTAAAAACTAAAATCCCAGTAAAGCTAACTTTTGATTGACTTGAATCAGGGTTGCTTCTTTCATTTTATCTTTTGGAAACACTGTTAGAAAAGGAACCAAGAAAGGAACAGAAACGTTCATCTTTATCAAGTACGCGTGGTCAAATAGATGTTGAACACACAAAGCTCCCTACTAACATTATTTGCTGTTCATACATCCTATCACTCTTTGTAAAGAAAGATGCACATGTGCAGCCATTTTTTCATCACTTAAAAGCCTTACTAGAAATAATGGAAATAGCACATACAGCAGGTTTTAATGCTACCATTATTTTTCATTTTTCATTTATATAGGACCCTGAATTTGTGAAGAATCTTACAACACTTAATCATGTTAATTCCTAACAGCAATTGTGTGGATAGGTCAACATAAATCCAATTTGCAAATGAGAAAGTAGGGATGGGAAGAAGAGCAGTTATCACATCTGTATTCACAAATCTAATGGTCAAATAAAGCAAAAATTTGCCCATATGAATCAGCTGTCTCAGATTAATTACTACTTTATTTTTATCACAGACAGTTATGCATTGCCTTTCAATTGAGATAGATCACACATTTGGCAGCAGGGTTGCCAGAAAAAAAAGCCAGGGGGTTCCTGTACCTTTAATAGCTGTGTAGAAGAGTGAATTTCAGCAGGTATTGCTTGTCACACAATCAGGTAACAAGCAACACCTGCTAAAATTGCCTATTCTACAGAGCCATTAAAGGTATATGGGAACCCTCTGCCTCCCCCCGGGTTTGGCAAATAGTCAGGAACAGGATTGCCAAAGTAAAAACTAGAGATGGCTATGTGCTAAGCTGCACCTGCTGAAATTCCCTCTTTTACATAGCCATTAAAGAGACAGGAGATGTCTCTTTCATCATCTATGGATGAATGAGCACAGGCTGGTTACAAAATGAATCTACAGAACAGATTCAACTTCAACTCTCTGCTTGTTGGACATCACTGGCTCTTGCTTAGGTACTTTAAATAAAAAAAGGAAGCTTTTGAAACCTTTCCAGAAAAATGCAAGAATATTTAGCTTTCCTCTGTGATTTGATCACCTAGATCACAAAGCAAATACCAATCTGTCGGTAGGGTGCAAACTACAATAGACAAAACCTTTCAGAACCCTATGTAAATTCAGAGCTGTGGCTGGCAACTAGATGGATGACATGGATGAGAGTTCAAGTTCTTTCTATCTGCTTTTTTTTATCACTAGCATCTGCATAGTTAGATGAATATATGTTGCATGTCATGGATTAATATGCTGCATTTTTCTCCAGCTGTGAGAACAAGATTTAAGACCTCCATTATTGACTGAGATGTGAAGTAAATGGTAGCTAGATTTGGTTCACTGAGTAGCTGCCTAAGTGAGAACAAGGAGACCATGGTAGGGAATCTTGAATATCGGTAATATTTAAATACAGTTCTGTACATGAATTCTCAATTGAACCTACTCGAAGAAGCCTACTTTGGTTTCAGATGAGCTTTTTTGAACCCTTATCCAAGTAGATGGGATATTTTAGTCCCACAAAGTCATGTTCTGTTACAGAATTTACACATAACTGTACCTACATTGTAGGCATTTTGTCACATCACCATACATATAAGACTTTAAACAAAGTCTCCAAGTTTCAGCTACCTTCCATATCCAGTTCTTTTTTCTCCTCACCAAACAAAATGAATGGGGGAAAATATCCCAACAAATCTACTACATTTTTACACTTTTTGTTTGTTATGTGTGTGCTGTGGCAAACAAGGAGTGCTGGTAGCTATTTAGGTTAAACTGCCCAGCTCATGTGAATATGTGATTTCTGGCTGTGAGTATTTTGGCTTACCCTTGCTTCTACATCCACAAACATTGTTGTAGATACATGCCAATTTTATACCCCACAACACACTGAATCAGAAAATACCCAACATTAAGGCATGTGGTGAAGTTTTTTGTCTTCCTTGGACAAGGATTCAAATTAACCCATGTTCACTATTAACCCTTGTTGGTGCTCTACCTAAGATCTTGTCCTCTGTTCATTACATAAAGGAATAGCTGGAACCAGAGGCTCTTGGAATGTCCAGTAAAAGTTATTTGGTGCAAGATTCAGATTGCACTCTTGCAGTCATGGGCACTTGTCCTGGGGCCCATAGGAAGAACCTCTTCAAGGTCTTTGATGATCCTCAGTGGGGCTCTGATGCTGATGCTGGATCAGAGGCTGGATTGACCTGTTGAAGATGGCGTGGAGGTTCCACAGCAGTTTTTGTCCACAAACCAGAACTCCAGTGAGAACTTAACCTCTCATTAGGCAGAGTGAGGCAACTGTCTTGGGTAGCAAATGCTGGGTGTCATGAAAAGATTAGCAAAGTGTTAGCTGTTTATGTTGTTGCTATTGTCGTTTTACTACAAGGGATCGGGAGAAGTCCTTGTGGAATTTCTAGCTTCTTGTGACAGAATAACTTGGCAGGCTTTAGGTAGCACACACCTTAAATTGGTGGCTGTTTGGCATCATTTGCTATTCTGCCTCAGACAGCATAATATCTGGGGCTGGCCTTGATGTGGAAGAGGGGTTTAAAAAAGGCTTGAATGTGGCTACGGAGTATTGGCAGGCAAAAAGGAAGAGGATCTGGTTTTATTGGATCCAGCACCTTCTCAATCCTCATTTTTTGTCCCTTACCAAAAGACCCACAGCTGTACTTCAGAGCATGCTTAACCATTCCAGTGGGAATTTTTCCATCCAAAGGGGGAGGGGGACCCCCATGGAGGGTGGAAGGAGCAGAAAATCCTTCAGGCAAGAACCTGACAGAATTTTGGATATGTCAGAGACCCCTTCCTTTGCTCCCCTTCATGACTGCAGCCTAAATTACATCGATAATGGAACTAGTAGAATTGAAAATAGGCCGGAGAACAACCAAAAGAAAAACGAGAATCCTTATGCACTTTGGAAGTACTTTCTCCTTAGGAAATCCTTGTGCCTCCTATAGCCATCAGGCAGGGTAATGTGCTTGTAAATTCCATCTGACAGCAAACATATCACAGCAACAGCCTCACTTGAAAATGACAAAAAATCAGACAGCGGAGGAGTGACTGCCAAACAACCCAGTGGCACTCAAAGCACACCAGGGAAAACAAATCCACACAAATAGATTAACCCTAGACTTTTCTGTCAGTTGCCCATAGATGCTTAGGGTTGCTGACATCTTTAGCTTTTAATCTAAGGCCATTTCTGCACTAGACTGTTATAGTGCTGTTATTCTACTTTCAACATCCCATGGAATTCTGGAGTTTGCAGTTTAGAGAGGAGCCTTTGAGGCCCCTCTCTAAACTGCAAACTCCAGGATTCCATAGGATGTTGAAAGTGGAATAATAGCACTGTAACAGTCTAGTGCAGAAATGAACTAAAAAAAAGTGTTTTTTCCCCCAAATTCACAGTCCCCTTACTGTCCACACACTGGACTCCAATTCTCATCTGTTTTTTGTGTCTGAGCATAGAGACAAAAATGTGTATGAATATATCCATTATATACTATACATATTTATACATGCAAATCATGCACATCTCTTTTGCCTTGTTTACATGTGTTTCAAAGCTAGGAAATGTGACAGTTTGTGGGCACACCTTAGAAAGTCAAGATGTATACAGTAGATGTTGCTTCCTTCCCTCCTCATAATCATAAACATTGTGGTTAAAATAGTCCTCAGATCTGCCTGGAAACGTTGGGTAAGAACTTGCTATAAATATCACTATACTTTCTGCAGATTTAGTTAGCAGAATTCTGGACAGTGCCATTCCATAGTGATGAAAAGGAGAGATAAGATTTTTGACATATTCCCACACAAAAGCTTCCTGCATGTAGTAATGTAGCCCACTAAACCTTCCTCCCTGATGGGCTTATTGTATAAAGAATTTTTAAAATTATTTTTATGTGATGGGGCATTCCAGGATATGAGACCCCCACTACTTATTGTCTAAAATGGTACAGTACCATCACACTGGATGATCTCTAAGTGGTACTCAGGACTATTTCATACATTGCACAATAGTAAATATGTATTTTCTAATGTGTGTCATGGCTGTATGTTATCTGCCAGAGGAACAAAGTCAGGGGCCAGAGCAGAGGAACAAAGTCAGGGGTTAATTTGTTAATAAGACAAATGCCTTTTGTGGTCTCTCCTGTCTTGCAGGGGCCAATGCTTCCCCGGGCAAATGTGGACAGTCCAGAATATTCCACTGCCAGGAATTTAATCACCATATGGGGAAGCCACACATACAACTAAAGGATGCCAGTTCCAGGCCTGGTCAATAGTTAAAAGCTTCTGTGGTACAATTATTAATTTCAGAAAACAAGTATGATTGATGTGTTATTAAATTTCGTTATACATGTAAAATATTAATGTAGATAGGTTTTTTTAAAAAATGTGAATTTTATTGTTTTCCCCATGAGGAAGTTAAAAGGACCAAAATTGCAGCAGGAAAAGTACACATTGTGTACAGCAAACCATCCAGTTTTGATTGATTATTTTCATTAATTTCTAGGAAGAATACTTGCTATTGCTATCTTCTGATTAATGCATGTGTATGTGTTGTAGACCTGTAAGAATGAAAGATTGAAACATGCAGGGATGACATGTGCTAAATATATGTACCCATCATTGCTAGTAGGTAATTTTAAGCAAATTATGTTGTTGTTTTTAAGGGTAGATTTGTTGTAGTGCAATCTGTAATCCAGGAAGACATCCGAAGAAAATCACAATCTGAGAAAACAGTTCCAAGGCTTTCTACCCACTCTATCAGTATTCATGGCGAATGCACAATTATGAATCATGGCTGCAGTGCTCACTGAGATGTAATGAAGTGTCCATTGTCAACATGAAAAGGAAGTAGGGCTTTAAAAAATAGACTTTTGATATTTTTAGTAAGGCTGTCAATTGATTAAAGATTGTTTTAGTTGATTTACTGTGCTGTTTTGACTGATTAATGAATTAGTGAAAGTAACTCTAAGCTTGAGAATCCTCACATATTGCCCATTTCCGCACATGACTGTTATAGCGCTATGATTCCACTTTCAGCATCCTATGGAATCTTGGAGTTTGCAGTTTAGGGAGGGGCCAGCCGGTAAAAGATAACTCTAAGGTTGAGAGTCCTTGTTACAACACAAACCTTCTTGACTCAAGGAACTAAGGACAGATGTAGTGATGGTGGTTGGCATTTGGATGGGGTATTTATTAACTTCTAGTAGAGTTCATTTAAAATGCCATATTACAGTGGTGTTATGGAGGAGGTTATGAAGGTGCTGCAAGGAAAAACAGTGGGATGAGTGTCTGGGGCTGAAATATAAGACAGAATCAAAGGTAGTTTGTCTAATAGATGATGTTGCCTACATGCTGTGACCTACAGTCACTCGGCACTACTTTCTGGTTTGTTGTGTGTTCTCAAGTGGTTTCTGATTTATGGTGACCCTAAGGCAAACCTGTCCCAGGGTTTTCTTGGCAAGGCTATTCAGGGAGGGTTTTGCCAGTGCTGCCTTCTGAGGCTGAGAGAAGGTGACCTGCCCAAGGTTACCCAGTGAGTTTTCATTCCCAAGCAGGGATTTCAACCCTGAAATCCAGAGTCCTAGCCCAATGCTCAAAACATTATACCATGCTGGCTCTTGCACTGATCATTTAAAACATCATGGAATCATTGTAATCCATTCTTCCTAGGACTAGGCTCAAGAGACAGAAAAATACTATGTTCAGTGCCGTGAAAAGCTAATGAGAGGTCCAGAAGAACCAAGGAGGTTGCACTCCTACTATCTAGCTCTCAGTGCAATCATCCAATATGGAAACTAAGGCAGTCTCTATATTGAGGTCAGATCAGAAATCTGGATGTGAATGGAAGGTTCACCTTCTATTTTGTGGACTGTAGTTATAAGAATCTGGTTCTTTCCTTCTTCTACTGAAGAGAGATTCTGGACATAGGACAAGGATATAGAGATTACTGCTCCCATATGCCACTCCTGAAATGGCCTGCTGTCAAATTTTATTGCTTAGATGCTACTCTTCTGTAGGCCAGTTTTGCTTTTGGGGCTGGCAATTGGGAGCGGGGCAGATGGGAAACCAGATGTGGCTCAGAGTCTCAATGTTTCAGAACAATTGTCATTTTAATTTTTTCCAGTAGTAGAACTACATTAACCATGTTGAGGAACAATATACTTTTTTGATAAAATGTCATAATCAAATCTTAACTGCTTGAATATCATATTTAATTTGTCAAGTAACATAATGAATTCACCATAATATTGAAAGCAAATTGTAATGATTACCTTTTTGCCTGCAAAAATTCCCCTTGCAATCTGAAATTGACTTGATGGTAGCTCTTTTCCTTTTTTACTTTTTGCAGCTGCTTTTTTTCTTCAGACATAGTGGCCTTCATGTGCCCTTTACGTATTATAAATTTTTTACAATGCCAGATGATACAGAGTTCTGCAGGGAAAACCTTACTGTGCAGCAATTCCAGGTCTAGGGTGGTGATATGTCTTAGTTCACAAAAAAATGTCTTCTATTTGAAGGTCTGTCAGAGGACAGAAGTCCTTCTCTGTTTGCAGGACAAGAAGACTGTCCAGTCAAAGTCTGGTTTAAAGATAAGGGGGTATAAGGAGTTAGGGCAGGTGTCTTGAAGTTGCCCCTCAACAACAGCTGGACAGCAAATTGAGTAGGCATATAGGCCCTCTGGTCATAGACTTCTCCTCCTCAGTGAGGCATTCATATTTAAAGTAATGTTGGCTCTCCACATTCACTAGAGTAAGGAGTGCAGGATCCCCTCAAAAGTAGAAAAAACACAAATACCTAAATGTTTGTGTGTGTGTCGGAGGGAAGGGGGGCAAGATGGAGAGCACATGCACCCAGGGTCTAAACCAGGGCAGGGAAAAGAGAGGGAAAGGGGATGGATCAGCATGATGACCCTATATTTCCTCTCTCATACCCATCTCCTTGGATGTGTGTGGGGGGCATAAGAAGAGAGTTTGTAGTGCTGAGAAATCAGACTGTGATCCATTCTTGGCCAGGCAGCGGTTGGTGGTTGAGAAGGAGGACCAAAGGTGAGTTTTTTAAAGAGCTGCACAGCCTGATTGGAGCTGACAAAATGGAAGGTTGCCTTGGAAAAGAAGCACCTGAGGTGTGGTGCAGAGTTTGGAGAAACTCTGAAAGTGAAACCTGTAAATGTGGAGGGCTGATTGTATACGAATTAATTCTGAATTTGTAATTTTGCATACAAGTTAACATATGAAGATTTTATGCAGATTTCTTTACTCTTTTGTATTCTCTTTTAGTGACGCATTTCCTCTTTCTTGGCAATGATCATCAGTCTCATTATTCAGCTTCTACATAGTATGACACATGGAGAATTCTGCTCCCTGAAGGCAATGCAAGATCCAAGAAGGTAAGATCAGTTTGTGGAATTCCCTGCTGGTATAGAGAAGACTTTTATACTCACAAAAATTCTACTTCTGGCAATCTGTTGCAGTGGGAGTCCTGATCAAACATTTTTCAAGGTTCTAATCTCCAAGATAGGTGAATGTATCACTGCTTTCTTATATCTGATGGGTAAAACATTTCCAGAGTGAGGCAGAGCAACAGATATTATTCCTAGATTTGCAAGAGTTGTCCTCATTTTTTTCCTCAAACTTTTGGGCCTTTCCACACTATACTGTTATAATGCTATTATTCCACTTTCAACATACTATGGAATGTGAAATTTGGCATTTAGGGATGGGCATTTAGAATTCTCAGCTAGAGAGCTTTTTGGCCTCAGTAAACTACAAACAGCAGAATTCCGTAGGATGTTGAAAGTGGAATAATAGCAGTATAACAGTGTAGGGCAGAAAAGCCCTTTGTGTCTCCATGTAGTTTTGCAGGCCTGTACCCACCTGCCACAAATTCCTTGCAGTTCTTCTGTTCTGTTCTCTGTCTATCTGTATCCCGGTCCTTTCTTTTACCTTTTTCATACCTCTATTTGAGATAAACCTTTTAAAACTTTGACCTGCTCCTACATGGCCACTTCTACACCCTAAACAACTGTACACTTGTAGGTCTCTGGTCAAACCTAAACTTTCCATCACTGATCCCTGAACATCCCACTGTGTGTCTTGAAAGACCTTACAGATCCTGACTGTTAGCTTCAAGAGGCAATAGACAGAAGTTGTTTTCAAAATGTAAGACAAACCTTCTTCAAATATGTGAACATATTTCCACAGGAGGTTCCATTGTGCACCTTATCTCAGTTTATTTTTTCCTGTGCTTGTCTTGATTTTGCCAAAAATCATAGCTTTCCAAAATCAATGCAAATTCTAATGCATTCTGCATGCTGATCATCAGCTGCCAGGTGTGATGCAAAGGTCTAAGGTCTGCCTGAATCCTACTTCATGGAAATTTTTTGTTGAGGATGGAAAAAAATGGACGAAGGATCTAAACAGCTATTTCTACAAAGGTATTTGAGGACAAGGATTTCTGGGATGATGAGCAGCCTGTAAACCTACTGCTGGGGTCGGCGGACTGAACCGTTTTGTATAATCGCAAATTACAGTATACAAATTTTGTATAATTACAGAGCGGGTGAGCCATGAGAATGATTTAAAGCCATGCTGTTTCACTATTTACAGTGTATCAAAATGACATTGCAGTTAAATGGTCATTCATCCAAATTTTTCTTTAATTCTTCTGCTTTTTTTTAAAGCTTTAGAAAAAAAAATCTTATTGAAGAAAAAGAAACTGAATTGATAAAGCAATTTCCACAGATGTATATTTTGGCACACCTGTTTCTACCACCAATCTGTATGCACAGGCGCCTGTGACAGTTATACAGCTACATTTCATTATGACTGTGCTTCAAGGGAACAGTTTGGGCTTTTTATAACTGCAAGTTCAGTTACTACAAAGATCCTGAAGAACCAGGTTGACTGTAACCAAAGTGTCTTTGTTATGATGAGTGTGTGAACGTTCAGAGTCCAAATAACCTTGCATCAGCCCCTCCCCATGGTTTTGATAGCCAAGTTGAGTCTCTAAATGATTAAATCAGATGAATTTCCTTAGGGGCAGTATCTTCAATCACACTCTAGCCTTTGTGGCCTGCAGTTTCATTATCGACACCTGCATGTCTGTGTTGAGGTCTCATCAAGATCATTACCTCTGTTCCCGTGTGAAAATATTTTGGCTGTTAGACGACATTAGGTACCAATATATCACCTTCCATTGCTCAATTATAGATGGCTTCAGCGTGTCATTACATTAATTTTTCATAGAAGTAACATGCTAAATTTTTGTCTGAACTGCAGTCTAATTCTCACCAAGCTGCTATTTCTGATTCATTCTCCAGGGCAGTCCCATGTTGGAGCACATTGCAGCAATCTAGATGGGAAGTTACCAGTGTGGGGATGACTGTGGCCTTAGTTTTGCCAGTCAAAAAATGGAGAAAGCTCCCGTCCCTTTAGTGGTTGTGTAGCAGAGGGAATTTCTGATTGTTGCTTGTCAAGGAACCAGGTAACATGTGACATGTGCTGAAATTCCCTTCTTTAATGCAACCAGCAGTCCAGTTTTCATTTTGATAACCCTTGATTGGTCATCTCCAATCTGAAATTATAGTAGCTTGTGGTAAAGATAATATTCATACAGCTAGTGTTCTGTAATGAACAATTCAACAGAATTCACAACTTCCACATGTTTAACAATCCACTTTTGGAGCAGTCCCAGGCAAAAAGAAAAAATTTACTGAATTCCTGATGTGCACAGTAACACCTGATTGGTGATGGGCTGCATTTAGGTTGCCAGGTCACAAACCACTAGAGACATTACAGAACTTACTGCAGTGGTTTTTATGCCTCATTTCTTGGTCTCAGCATGACCAAAATTTTGTATAGTAAACAAATGGGTAAAGTAATGATCAATGCAGTTACTTAGGCCATTTCCGCACGAATCTGTTATAGCGCAATGATTCCACTTTCAAGCTCCTATGGAATCCCGGGGTTTGCAGTTTCGGGAGGGACCAGATGGCCCCTCCCGAAACTGCAAACCCCAGGATTCCATAGGAGCTTGAAAGTGGAATCATCGCGCTATAAGAGACTCGTGCGGAAATGGCCTTAGTCACCAAGCAATACACTAGTGTGAAAGCAAACACTCATTTTGCTAGAGTTTCAAGCAGATAGTAGTCTTACTAGTAGTAGAATGTTTATTACATTAGTCCTTGGACCATAATAAGTTAAAATGAAATAAGAGGATTCACATAAATATAATGCATTGTTAAAATTAATGAAACTAGATAATGAGTAGTGTGTATACACCTATTACTTATAAAGCACAAAATATTACAAACTGGGGAAACAACACTGATAAAACACACAATAGTACTTAAAGGAAGGGGAATGACTTTTAAGATTTATATCAGGAATTATGTCAGGGATCCAAGCTAAGGTTTTCAACAAGTAGTAGTTATTTTTACGTCAGTGTGGAAATGAGTATTCCACTAGAGGGCACTGTGCACACTTTACATATAAATAACCTAATATATGCATTTCATTTGAACTTCATTTGGAGACTTTCTATTTGGCAATGGTAACTGATTTGGCCAGAATTTACTCCATAGACTATTTAATTCTAGGTCTCAGAAGAAAAGGAAAGGCCTTGAATTTAAAATGGACTCCTAGAACAAATCAGGGGGCTAATGTACTTTTCACCTTTCACATACCAGCATGTCAAACGATCTTTACTAAAATAAGTTATATGATTGATTAAGTTGTCATCATATTGCTCTATCAATCACTCTGTCACACAGCATGACCTGGATGTGTGGCAAAACAGTCAAATGAGAAATTAGAGGAGGGATGACACCAATAACGAGAGGCATAGTGGGAGATGAAATCTCAATAGCGGAGAAACAAAATCATTTTATTGGTCCACTATTTTGCAAAATATATTTCTTAAATTTTAAATTTTCTTTTGAAAAAATAGTTATAGAGAAACACTAGAAAAAAATGCAGGTATATAGACTCCATCAAGGAAGCCATGGGCCTGAGTTTGCAAAATTTCAGCAGTGCTGTTGATCAGAGGGTGACTAGGAAGTCTCTCAGGCCATTTCCTCACTATACTTTCAATGTCCTGTGGAATTCTGGGTTTGTAGTTTCCTGAGGCCAAATAGCTCTCTGGCTGAGAATTCTAAAGGCCCCTCCCTAAACTGCAAACCCCAGGATTCCATAGGATGATGAAAGTGGAATAATAGCATTATAACAGTGTAGTGCAGAAATGGCCTCAGTCACAGGGCTTCTACTAGTCAAATTGATGGCAGTTAACAACCTGAACACTAGGGGAAAAAGTTAGGCCATTTCCACACTAGACTGTTATAGCGCCATTATTCCATTTTCAACATCCTATGGAAACCTGGGATTTGTAGTTTAGGGAGGGGCCAGACGCTATAACAGTCTAGTGCGGAAATGGCCTTAGTTGCATTAAAAAGGCCCTGAAATAGTTCAAAACAGTTCAAAATATTTTGAGTAAAGCCTTTATTTTTTTATGTGCCCTTGAGATTTAACCTTTAATTTTTTTTTCTAACGCAGACAAATGGCCCCCCTCACCAAAAGTAATAAATCTGCAGCACCTCTGATGAAGATCTACAATTCTCTCTGGGATAATGGGGGAGATAATATTGATGATCTGCCAGTGATAGGGGAGGTGATATTGTAAAAACTTTATGTGGTGACAGAAATCTAGAAAGGTGGTTCAAAGTATAGCGAGGTAGGAATGGGCAATTAAGATATTGGAATATATATTGCTCACAAAATATTGACATTTTCACACCTAAAACTATTTGGAGAAAAATATATTTAAATGTCAATTAAGATCCACTTGGATTATGGATTTTCTGTACAATCCATTTAAATTTCTTGTCTTGTCATAAGCTTGAAAATGTGGCTCAAGATGTGTTGCTCAGCTCCTAGAGCTCACAACATTATGCTGAACTTAAAACAGCTGATACAAAGTTAGGATACCTTTAATAACTGTATGACAGATGCAAGACTATATGATAAATATCTTTATCTTCTGCGGTTCCCTGGGTTTGAAACCATGTTAGGTTTACCACTCAGATCCTGTGTTTTCTTAAGTTACTTCTTTCCCAACTGCCCAATTCAGATATACACAAGATCTGGAGTAGTTTCTTGAAGGGAGGGTAAAAATATGAGAATCCAGCAGCCATGCTGGCTGGAGAATTCTGGGAGCTGCAGTCTGAAAAGCGTTTTTTTCTTTTCTTTTTTTTATAATTTTTTTTATCTATATATTTGGCATTATCACAACAAAAACAAGTATCCAAAAGCACCCATTGATAAAAGAAGTATACAAGAATAACTATGTATGTGTGTGTGTGTGTGTGTGTGTATATATATATATATAAACATCTATATCTCATCTATAACTGGTTTTATTCATATTTCCAAATATATACATCCTTTTAGTTCCACAAACAAAAGCTCAATTGTATTATCTTATTTAGATGTTAACATAGATTCTTCTTAAATATTTCTATTCAGTGAAAAGCAGCTTTTTCAAAACTCTCTTTGACCCCCTTGTTTTTTCCGTGACATATCCTGTTCTCGTCTTGTCATTAACATTCTGCTTGTTCCATATGGTTCTCTTATTTTCTGTCTTAATCCCTAGGAGTTAGTTTGAAAGTGTTGAAAGTGATAAAGAATGTGAGATTCCTTAACAAATAGTACCTTGTAAATGCAGAGATAAGTAGGAGTAAATAGATAACTAAACAGAGAAAATTCTTTGGCCAGTAAAGATGTACTAGGTATTCTATCAATATATTTTACTTGTTATAATGCAAAAAGTGCCTCACAGCAGGGAAACTAAGGCCATTTCCACACTATACTGTTATACTGCTATTATTCCACTTTCAACATCATATGGAATCCTGGGGTTTGCAGTTTAGGGAGCAGCCTTTAGAGTTCTCAGCCAGAGAGCTCAATGGCCTCAGGAAACAACAAATCCCAGAATCCCACAGGATGTTGAAAGTGGCATAATATCACTATAAAAGTGTAGTGCGGAAATGACCTAAAACAGGGAATTCTCTTCAAAATGATTAGTTTCAGATGCAGGGCAGAAAGATTCTGCATCATGCATCTGTTAGGTTCATGAAACCACTTGTTCCACTCCTGTTCTTTGGGCAATGGGTGAACATTTGTTACCTACTGGCTGGTTCATATTCCACTTCTCTTTGAAGCAAGAAAGCCACTGCCTTCAGCTTTGCCTTAAATTCAGAAGTTAAGCCAAAAATTAGAAATCAGAAATTAGAAAATTATATATTTACTTCCTGATTTAAAACAAACCAAATAATGGATCAGTGTGCTTTTTTATAGTGTCTGTTTTCTGGAGCTTATAATTTAATCTTTTACAGTCTAACTCAGTTTAACTCATGTTTGTTGAGAGCCATTCACTGGATTGCCCTTGGTGAATAAGAAATATCTGTAGGTTGCCTGACAAGAAATGATTCCAGAAGTTATCTTCTTTTCTTCTCAGGCCAGGGATAAGTAGCAGAAAAATCCTGAACAGTCATCTATAAGGAATTAGAATATGGCAAAAGTGCCCTCTGCTGGTGACAATGAAATCCACTGGCTAGTGGGGCTGTGACCATCCTGTAGCCCACAGGCAGACTTGTCAAGTCTCCACGGATGTAACTCTGCCATTGGTAATGTTCCATCAATGACATGTTCCCAAGATTGGAACTGGTATAGCTAATCCTCACATGGTTTTCAGTGGGGAGGATTCTGAAAAAAAAAAGGCCTACAGAACCCTCTCCATTCACCCATTTAAATTAAACATATGTCATAAAGTGGGTCAGCCAAAACTGGTTGCTAGTAAATTCTGCAGACGTGTTTGCAAGGTTGGTTTATGAATAATATTTAACAAGTGAATGGCTTCTTCCATTCTAAAAAAATATGAACTAATAATAATACAAAATTAACATCTTAAAATAGTTGTAAGTAAATCAAGGATCTGAAGTGGGAGAATGTCAGCTATACCTATTTCTGAAGACTCTGCAATATTTGTGTAATTTTATTTAAATGAATTATTTATAGCCTGTCATTTTTTAAAATGAAGGGAGAACTAAGTGTATTTTAAAATGTCAAAAATAAACCTCCTGCAGGAGGGTAATAGTAAAAAGACTTGAACAATCTCTTCATCTGATAATTCTTTGGTTTCCATTGTGTTCGCTTTCTATCACTTCCACCTTTTCTTGCATTTTCTGTCACCTTGTTTCCTGTAACACATATTTTAGTGTCAAATGGTGCCAGGACACCCTCTGAGGATGGCCAAACTTGGCAGCTCTCCCTGGTATTTAGCCAATGTCTTTTCACTGGTGTCAAATTCAGATCTAAAGGATAATGTTCCATATATACCAGCTTCTAGAACCATGTGTTGATAATATTTTTTAAAATGTAAAAATGGTAATGCTGACTTTTGGTAAAATGAATTTCTTTAGTGCCTTTTACTCTTGCCTCAGTTTGGTAAGGCAGTTAGACTAATACTACAAACGTGTAATTGGTAGTGGTATTAAGTACTTACAAACTAAGTGGGATTTACTTCTAATTAGATAGAGAACTGCATGGAAATAAATATAACACCAATAAATTGGAATTTTATTTTAAATATCTGAAGGAATGTCATATAGAAGATGAAATGAGGTTGTTTCTTGCTGCTCCAGAGACTAGAACATGAACCAATGAATTAAAATTACCAAAAAAGAGATTTCCAGCTAGACATTAGGAAGACTTTTTTTACTGTAAGAACTGTTCAACAGTGGAATAGAATACCTTAGAGAGTGAGATAGACTCTCCTTCTTTGGAGGTCATTAAACAGAGGTTGGATTGGTATCTTTCAGGAATGCTGAAGCTGTATATTCCTGCATGGCAGTGGGGGTAGATTGCATGGCCCTTCAGCCCCTTCTAGCTCTATGATTCTATGAAATTGTGCTTCTGGCTGTAACACCAAAATGAATCATAGAATCATAGAATCATAGAAATTCAGAGTTGGAAGAGACCACACAGGCCATCCAGTCCAACCCCCTGCCATGCAGGAACACCCTCAAATCAATCCCGACAGATGGCCATCAAGCCTCTGCTTAAAAACCTCCAAGGAAGGAGACTCCACTACACTCCGAGGCAGCAGATTCCACTGCCGGACAGCCCTGACTGTCAGGAAGTTCTTCCTGAGGTTCAGGTGGAATCTCCTTTCCTGCAGCTTGAATCCATTGCTCCTTGTCCTGGTCTCTGGAGCAGCAGAAAACAAGTCCCCTCCTTCCTCTACGTGGCATCCCTTCAAATATTTAAACATGGCTATCATGTCCCCTCTTAACCTCCTCTTCTGCAGACTAAACATACCCAGCTCTCTAAGTCTATCCTCATAAGGCATGGCTTCCAGGCCTCTCACCATTTTGGTCGCCCTCCTCTGGACTTGCTCCAGCTTGTCAATATCCTTCTTGAATTGCGGTGCCCAGAACTGGACACAGTATTCAACATGGGGTCTAACCAAAGCAGAGTAGAGTGGTACCAGTACCTCCCTCGATCTAGACACCATACCCCTATCTGATGCAGCCAAGAATTGCATTGGCTTTCTTGGCTGCCGCATCGCACTGCTGACTCATGTTCAGCTTGTGGTCTATGAAGACTCCTAGATCCCTTTCACACGTACTGCTATCCAGCCACGTGTCCCCCATCCTATATTTGTGGATTCCATTATTTCTGCCTAAGTGTAGGACCTTACATTTCTCTCTGTTGAATTTCATTTTGTTCGCCCTGGCCCAGCTCTCCAATCTATCCAGGTCATTTTGAATTTTGATCCTGTCCTCTGGTGTATTAGCAACCCCTCCCAATTTGGTGTCATCTGCAAATTTGATGAGCATGCCCTCTACTCCTTCATCCAAGTCATGTTTTTGTTTTTGTACATATCCTATACTGAGATATGTTTATATAAATTTCTTGTCTATGTTAGTCTGCAGAGAAGCTGAGTTTTTGCTAGGATACCAGCTGCCAAGTTCTTACAAATTATTCTCTTAGCATTTCCAAAGGACCAAAAATAGTTTTTAGTTAATTTCCATGGAAACTTTCAGGTTGTCTATAGCAGCAACAAGTTAAAATACAGTAAAGAAGATCCAAAAGTGGTAGAAGGAGGTACCAAAGAAAGGCTACTACCCAAAGAGATAGAGATGGTGGACCTGTAGTGAGATGAAGACTTTAACAAACCCAAGAAAATGCATCTCCCTTCAAGATACAAGTATTTCTTCAAAGATTTTATTTTCTGCTTTATAGAAATGGCATATGTGAATGACTCCTATATGAACATGCAAAACCCACTGTTTGGTTGCTTCTTATAGTGCACTTCTGAAAATCTCATCTATTAAAATAATCTGATGCATGTACTGAGGCTTTTTTAAAAACTGCAGTGTCAAGGAAAATGTGTGGTGTCTCTCTGAGTTTGGGAACCATGCATGGAGTAGCCAAGGGCTACATTTTCATCCAAAGCCAGACGAGTTACACCAATAACAGGAAAAAGTGTTGCTTTAAATTTTCTTGATTCTTGAGAAAATATTTTAAATATAAATGTATCATTTTACAGAACCTTGTACAACTTTCCAGGTACTCTAACATGCCTTGAGAAATGGAATTCAGAGATGGAGCTTTGTTCATACAAGTGGACTCACTTCTTTCAGAACCTCCTACTGAGATAATGTGATTAAACAAGCCACTGGTATCACAGCAAGTGCTGCTTAACTATGCTGGATATCTTTCTAGGGACCTGAATTCTGTTGGTATGATTCATTGAATCAGTTGTTGAATGGTGAGTCAGCACCAGTCTAAAGCACTTTGATTTGATGGGTTTGCTCAAGTTGGAATTCCCAGTAGGATTCAGGCCTCAATGTTCCCCTGAATGATGGCTGTTTGGGCTTAAACAAATCTAGGAAGAAATACGCCAGCCTACCACATATGTATTGAGGGACCCAAACTGCAAAAGAGTCTGGTGGAACCATGGGCAAACTTGTCAAAATAAAGAAGAGAGCATTAGTTCAGAACGTCAGGGTGCAAAAAGCAGCTGGGGGAAGGGGATGGCATTTTGTGCAAAGAAGCATCAGATAAGGAAAGGGTTAAGCATTCCCTTCCTTTAGTTCTAATCTGTGTTCCAAGGTTTCCTTTAAAAAAAAGAAAAGGCATTGTGACTTGTTTTGACACATTTGCACATAACATGTAGCCAGCCCCTTATTATAGTTCTTTATATAACGGTAGCATCTAGCGACTCTGAACAGCTTGCATCTCTATTATGCTAGGACTTTCACAAACGTATATTAATAAACAATCCATCTGCCTAAGATATTACAGCATTCTCTGTGTTTTAAAATTAAATTAGACTAGTAGGTGTAGCATATAGTTGAAGGGGATAAGAAAAGCTGAATTGTTTTCTGTGATATAAATGTTTGGGTAGACTGGTTGCCCACACAATATACGAAAGATTGACTTTGCCCTCAGGTTTATATGTAGGGTCAAGGGAGTGCAAAGACCTAGGAACTCTGGTGTGTGAATGCTCCATGATGACTAGTATCTCCCATTTGAGTGAGGTGGCGAATTCTGGACTTTAAAGGATCTATTCAAGGTACGGTTCCTGTGTTGGAGATACAATTCAGCACAATGGATAGCTCCTTTGGACTAAAGTCTGAAATGAATTCACCACCATTCCAACAGGAAACTACTAGCCACCACTAGGATGTCCTATTCGTGGGAACTAGGGCATTTCTGGACTCATGGCCAATGCAGGTAAACCACTGGCTTATACTTTACAATAAGTGAATTGGAAACCAGCCATGGAGGACACACATTTTCTCCTTCCCCTCCCAACGTCTTGTCCTAAGCACAAATATATAAGGAAACATTAGCACTGAGTTGAATTACAGGTAACATTAACCTTGATTTGAAGTCATGTAGTTATCTAATATATAAAAATCAAAGTTTGTGACCTTGTCTGTGTCAGGCAGGTGAAGACTTCAAGGCTGTGTCAGGCAAAAAGACTTCATATTATTGACTGCCTGTGAAGATTCTATGGAATCATGGGGCTGGCAGTTTAGGAAGGGGGCTTTAGAATTCTCAGCCAGAGAGCTGTTGGGCCTCGCCGGTTGCTATGGAGATGAAGTCTAGCAGCAAAAAAGAAGAGGCCAGAGTATTCCTTCAGAAACCAAACCTCTCTATGTTAACAACTCTAAATACAGATTGGATTGGGGAATGTGGGGAAAAGTTATAGGTATTGGACAATGCACTTTGAGGAATTAGAGACATAGGATCTCAAAATATGTGTATTTCAACCGCATCTAATTCCTAAAGTAAGATAAGTTAATTCTAAGGTATTTCTAACAAGTTTTACCTATGAGAAAATAAAATCTCGGACAATGCTGAGTAAATACGCTAGAAAGGATATGAGACTTCAACTTAAGCCCTGTCTGCAGAGGTTCCTATATGGCAGACTTGTCATGGCTCCCATCACTCCCCCTGCCCAACTCTTTGCTTGAGCTGTTACTATGGCTAATTTTATTTTCTATCCTAGGACTCATAAGATTATAGTAAAACTCTTACTGTAATTGACAAACAACAGGAAACAGGACAGTCGTTCTCTTCCAATTCCTATAAATATCACTCATTTCTGCTTCTTTTGTTTGCCATCCATGTGGGAAGCCTGGGCAATGTGGTATTCCTAAGCATCTGTCTTACATCACTGTTCTTTGTTCTACCAAGTATTCTTCAGCCTTTTCTAGATTTGGTTATAGTATATGGTTCAAAAGTTTTATTTAACAATGTTTTACTATGGTGAGATAAGGCACTCTATATTAAGGAATGAAATGAATTGTTTTGAAATAAGAGCATTATTTGGTTAAATCAAAGGATTTTCAGGTTGCCTTTGGTTTTAATAGGGCAAAATATGCAGTCAATTATCCCACCAGAAATGCATTAAGTGTAAGATTTGACATTTAGGCAATAATCATCACCCTCTACTTCTTTGCTACCTGTATGGATGCTGTCTTTTTTTGTTCATCCACACACAGTGGCTTGGACTGGATAATTATGTCACTGTGGGAAATATAAATGAGTCTTTTGCTCATGCATACAAGCTCTTCATGGTACAAGCAATCAAATCAGGATATCGCAAGTTGACTGTATTTTCCCAAGAACCAGGGCACAGTGATTGCAAGTTTTAGAACAATTTTTTAAAACAAAAATATGGTTTTCTGAAAGAGAGGTGTGTGCTCATCCATATCTTGATGAAAAGGTGGGATTTCATTGCCAGAATGGAGCCATGGTGTTTCTCTTTGTTTTGAATTATTTACTATACATAGTTTTCTGTTTTCCTTCAACTGAGAGTCTTTTCACTTGCATTGCAGATGTTTAGTCAAAAGAAGCTCAATTCCAGGGGCAAGTACACTTATGACCCCATCTGTAAGCATGAATAAATTCAATAATAGCTATTTGGTTGGCCTGATTTACCATATTCTGGAAGCAAAATTAGTGCTTACTGTAAGAAAATTACGTTTTTATGCACTATCATTAAGTTAGTCAGCACTTGAATTCCATAAATAACTATAGACTGTTTTCTGTTATGTATGATTTTAAGTAACATATTTTTGCCTGCAATTTAATACTGGTTAAGTTATTTTATATAATATACGAATACCTATTATATTTAAACAAAATTCTACCAATAATAGAATTTTGAAAATCAAGTAGGAGTACTTGAGCAACTAAATGAAAACCTTTGAATTGTGTTGATAACAGCAATATTCTGTTCAGCAAACTCTGAAACTAGTTTGATTTCATGATATATGCATAGTTAGTTGCACACTCCAAAGAAACTGAAATCTGTTCTTAAGAGCTGCTGACTCAAAAGCTTTGGTTTTGAGATAAAATATTCCCATGCTATAAAGAGATAATATGCTAGAATACGTCACTACTATATAATTTATCTGAGCAGGAATAATCAGAAAATGGTTTGGTTTAAACAACTTTGTATCTTTAGGTAGAGTATGTTATAGTAATTACAGTTTCCAAAAGTTGTTATAAATTAGGAAGATTCAAACTTACTCAGGGAATGCCTTCATGTATATTTGTCACAGAGCCCAAATGTCTTACAAAGGATTATGGGACATTTTTTCCTTTTTTTAAAAAAAATAATTTTATTAAGTTTCGCAAATAAAAAACATCATCTCAGATTGTACTTTTACATGATTATGGGACATTTTTGAGGATATGAACAGGCCTCATTATTCATTATGTGACAATTGAACCTAAAACATCCCCAAGACTTTCCTCTAAATTTAGGAGACGATTGGTAATTTTTTAATGTTATTTTTTAATTGCTAGAAAATTTACAATCATTGGCTGGGTTGATGTTGATGATTTTGCTTAGTATTTGAATTGAATTATTTGAATTGCTTATTATGTTTACTTTGTAATGATAACCTATGAACTCACATATGTCTCACATAAAGTTTGATGCAAAATCGATTGGAGACAACATTTTTTCAGTTTGCCAACTGGTCCAAAATTTTAACAGATATTTTTGGATGTCAGGCTAAGCATGTTTGGTCAAAATCAGTTCAAAATCAGTTTGATCAAAATCAATGTGTATACACACACACACACACACACACATATATATACACTGCAATTTATTTATTCATGAAGTATTTGATGATGAAGTTCCAGAACTCTTTATTTTGGTCCCATTAGATCAGATACCACACCTCATGACTCTACGATCTAACACAGATTTGCATAGCATGACATACAAACAGAGAGACACTATAAAGTATAGCATAGATTAACAATATGCACAGGCTGTCTTACGACAGAGTTCTCAGAACAGTGCAGAACCCAAAGAACCTATTGATAAACTTCTGGTTATCTTCTATTATCCTCTTAGAATGGTGCTACTCAACTTGGTGGTCAATGGACTTGTGCCAGTTCACAAAATGTCAGCTGCTACCCTTGGAGAGTTTCCAGGAAAGGAGGAATTATAGCCAGTGACCACAAATAAAGTACCCTTCCTTAGCACATGGGAGAAATAACTGCTTATCCACCATATTAGATTGCTTAAGAAGCACTTCTCTAGAACACACTACAGTAATAATATTATATTAATAATATTATAATAATAATATTCTTTTCTGTTAATACATCAATACATTCCTTCTAATGACCTTATAATATTACTGTACCCAATACAATTTGCTGTTTGGGTTCTGTGGTAGATTTTGAGCCGGCTTCCAAGTGTTTTTGGAGACTGATTGATAGGCTGGTAAATATACCAAAATGTATGAACTTATGAAGGCATTATGACAATAAGCATTGTATCGGAAAGTTTATAAAAAACATGTCACTCTCTGAAGATATGATACAGGGATTATTGAACAGATGATAATGTTATAGAAAGTTAATATTGTAAAAAAATTATGAAATAGTAAAAATCAAATACACCTGTGCAAAAATGAAGCTGAATAGAATTGTGTAGAACTGTGGTATATAATTTTTTCTCTACTTTTCTGATTACATAGAAGTTTTAAAAAAGAACATAAGTAAAAAGAGTACATACTATTTATTAAAATATTTTATCCTGCCTTTCCATCTAGATCTAGGATCTTCAATGTGTGTAACAGTCAATAAAAATTTAAAAGCAAACAAAAATATTTGTCAACATAATTATGAAGAAATTCTATTTCAGTAGATTCAGAAAGAAAAGCAGCAGAATGACACATTCACAAACAAGAGGGCTAGACAAATAATCAGGTAAGTGCCATGCCAAAGGCACATTGGAATAGCAATGTCACAAGTTGACGTGTATGTGGGCTGAAATCTGGTATACTAGGCCAATGAGTTCTATATACTGAATATCCCCTCTAATAAGGTCTACTCCCATTTATTCATTCATTTTTTTCTTGGTTAGTAATAGAAGGAACAGGGCCTCTACTGAAGTTCTGATGTATGCAATTCTTAATATATCCAGTTGCTGAACTACTTTGGGCTTTAAAGGTCAAATCTAGCACTTCAAGCTAAGCTTGGAAGTGGACCAGCAACAAAACCAGTGATCAAATCAGTAGGCTCCGATTGGAATTGTAACTGTGACATTCTTCCTTGGCTGAAATTTCCAAACACTCTTCCAAGGCAGTCCTGTTGCAGCAATCTAATCTGGATGTGACCATGAGGCTAAATCTGTCTTTTTCAGGAAAAAAAAGGCAAAGCAGCAAAATTTTCTTAAAAGTGTTCCTTGCCACAGCTGCCATCTGAGAATCCAGGAACATTTTATTCCTATTTAATGACCTATGTTTATTTATTTGATTCATTCTTTACTTTTCCTCATAACTGTTCAGTGAAGCTGAAGAACAGTTAGCACAACAAATTAACTAAAATACCTAAAATGAGAAATCTAAAAATCATGAAATTATATGTCTAAAATTACATCTTTAATACATGTCTAAAATTAGAAACATCTCAAATCATAAATGGCAAACATTTCCAATAAAAGCAATACAAACACAAGCAAAAACAAATGAACCACTTGCATTATTCCCCAGAAGACTGTATAAATATTTTTAACTGGAGCTTGAAAGACAAATATGTGGGAGACAGCCAGATCTCCCATGGAATGGAGGATCAAAAGTGGAGTCTCACCACCAGTAAAGACCTGCCAGGTGAGCCAGGATACCACCAGCAGAGTTTCCTCAGCTAATTTTAAGTTCTAGGTGGGTCAGTACTAGATCAAATGGTCCTTTAATGTTCACTTCAAGAGCACTCCCTGGCTATGATCCTTATTCTTAAGGTCGGATGTAATCCGGTCCAAAATAGGCTGTATTTTGAAGCCTCATCTGCCTAAAACACTGACTAGAAGTACAAATCTGCTGCACAGTGGTTGTGGTGAGTTCAGTGTGGATTTGCTTTTGCTTCAGTGGGAGCATCAAGAAGAGGAATTATATGCCCTCTCCTTCACTGCAGTATACTATCTGACTGAAATCGTTTTAGGGTTAGAAGGAAGTTCTAGATTTGGACAGGGTAGACAATCCTATCCTGGCAAAGGGAGCTACTTCAGTGGTTCAATGTCTGGAATAGCTGCATAATTCCTACGCAGGTCTGTAGAAATGCCTGGCTACTGCTAAAGTGTAGCTAGAGATGGACATGATATTTATGCTATCTTTTCTTGCTCACTTTTCTGATTTGATACTAAGGGCTTCCCATTGTCATTTTTCCTTTTCTCAAGATCATGAATCCAAACAGAATAGTATCAAGCAGTAACAAAATTCACTGGGAAGCAGACCTTTTGATAATAAGATGGCAGTTCTAAGTAACTGATGTGTGAGTTCAAGTCACCTGTGAATTTTTGGCCACCCCATGAATTTCAAAGGATTTTCTTGGGCAAGGAGTACTTAAGAGGTGGTTTTGCCAATTCCCTTCTCTTAAATATAGCCAAAAGCATCTAGTGTTTATTGGAGGTCTCCCATCCAAGTACTAACCAGAGCTGATCCTGTTTAGCTTCCAAGACCAGACAGGATCTGATGACTTTAGGGTATTTATGCCCTGTGTATGGGCATGCCCTGTGTATGGGCATGCCCTCCAATATTTTACATATGAAAAACCAGGACGTATGTGGCCGAGCAACATCAGAGTGTGGCCATGGTGACATAAGCTATTAATGAGAAAGGACACACACACTAAGCAAGGCTGCAGCAGTGTGCTTTTGCTTGAGCCTAAGGGGAAGGTGAGACTCTAGCCTCTCCTCTTCTCTCTTCATTGCTGAGACAATTGAAAATAAACGACTTTTGTACTTTGTACTCAGTCTGCAACAGTTGAAGTAAGGCTGAGGATAAAGGGTGACAGTAGGAGGAGGACAGAGAAACTGGGGCATTTTAAAAACAGTTGAAAAGTGTGGATTAATTGGGATTATCCCTGGCAACTCAGGACAATTGGAAACGTGTGTGTGCACACATGCACATGCCTGATATTGTGGTCAGGTAGTTTAAAGAATCATTTCAAAAGCCTTTCATCTAGATTTCAGATTCACTTAATATATAAAGTCCATCTTAACCTGTGAGCCAGAAGAAGCGAAAAAGATGGAAACCACAGTATGCTTGTCTGTCCTCTTTCCTGCCAGGAAGCACACCAGTGCATAGAAGTTTTGAATATCTCCTGAATTAAAATTCTAAAATTAAAATTAAACTTTGACTTACAGAACCGCTGTGTCTTGATTCCACTACACTATCCCTTATTATCTAGGAGGCAGATACTAGTGCTCAATAGAGGTAGCCTTCCTAGAAGATCCAGTTACTTGGTACTTCTTCAGCCTCTCCAGTTAAAGCAAAAGAAAACTTAATGTGGTTCATGAATAAAATCCCAAAATACAACTGGGTACTACTTGCACTGGAACACAAAAATATCATTAAAATAATCATTCTTTATCCAGCTGGATGGGAGAGGGGAAGGCCAGAAAAAGTCATAAAATCATCCCCACTGAAACCTGAGAATTTGTTGTTAGACTAAAATGGAGTCTTCCATCTTGCAGAAACAGCTTAAGGCATGTTAATATCCAGCTTTACCCCCAGGGGATGTAGAAACAATTTGCTCTCTAACTCTATAGACAAAAGACAGCCAGTCATTCTGCAAATTCTCAGTTGCCTTTGTTTGAAGCACATTATTTGTTGGCTGGCTGGCTGGCTGGCAGGCAGGCAGGCAGAAGAAGCACCAAGCAGTATCAAGTTAAAGAATTTCAGGCAGAAGGGCTGGGAAAGATTTCTCCCTCAGGTCCTGGAGAATTGCTGCCTGTCAGCAACTGAGCTAAATGAGCCTATGGTCTCAATAAGTCCAAGGCAGTTTTGTTTGCTCATATGTTGACTAGGTTATATGTATGGTAGTAAATGCTGTTACTTCAAATGAATCAAATAAGGGATGGGATTGTATATTTTCTTTAATCTGCAAATGTTTGGTATACAGTTTCTCCAAAACCATGCATGCATAAGTAATGCAACTCTGTAATGGGTTACCATATTGCTTTAATTAATGCTCAATATTATATCGGATCCAAACAATGCCATGTGAGAAGAGACGGACTGAAGTGCCTCAGATAACATTGCTATGTGGACTGTCAACAGCAAAGGCTGATTTTATATTGAATGGCTCTATAATTGGAGGAGGTGGTGGTGATGGGGAAGCTGAGATTAGGGATAGGGGATATTGTGAGCATTTCTTGCACTTTGAGGATACAGATGGTATTTATAAAACTAAATAAAATATATCATCATATATCAGAATTTCCCTTTCTGGATTTCACAAATAGTAGGTAACACACTACTCTGTTTGGACATTTTTTAGTGAACACATATTGCAAACTGGATGGATTCTAGATTTTTTTGCGATAAGAAAGGCCATACCTATCTAACAATAGTTAAAACTGGGAAAGTCAAATTGTTTACTATTCCTATTCCATCCTGTTACAGAATACTGTATCCTAATTCTATCCAAACAAGTAAAATCAATAGAAATTCTATGTGACTTGTTTACTTTTGAAAAATAAAAGATTAGAAAATAAAAATCTCACACAGGGTTAGCATTTGGAGGTCAGTTTCAAAAAGTTACACATCCGTTTCCAAATTACTTATGCTTAAGCCCCTTTGATTTTAGTGGGGCTAGGTTCTTAAAAAATGCATGTTTAAAAAACTGAAGCCTTGAGATGTAAGAACACAGAGAAAGGGGATTTGGCAAAAGAATTGTCAGATTCTTTTGTAACAGTGAAAACAAAAATTATGTAGCATACAGATATTTAAGTTGAAAATAAGGACATGTCACAAAATGCACAAATTAAATTTTGTCTAATGAATTAGACTGGAGCCTATATACACTAGACCTCAGTGTATAAGATTGTCTGTTGGGGTGCTACATAATAAATATAATTTGACATTTTTATATATCGCAATATTCAATCCATCTACTGATATATTCCTTGCTCCTGGAACTTCAAGATTCATCTTTCTCTCATCCTATAGAAATTCATTGTTATGTCTAGTCTAGATAGAAATGGTTTGACATGAAGTGTTTGAAAAACAATGTTATTTATTATTATAACCAACCCCCAGGAATTGTATAGATCTCTATGTTGTTATGTTTAGCAACAGAATTTTGGAATACCTTGTCAGTTACTAGAATGTTCACAAAACATGTTTAGCTAGCATACAATTCATGTTCATCTTTACAGAGTTTTATACGTCATGCCACTTTGGGTCCTTACCTCCAGGTGGAATATAGAAGCAGTGGAGTTGGGTTTCATGGACCATCTTACCAGTATACTTCGCCACTGGCTCCCCTGGCAGGTGTGTAGGGAGTGGACGATACGCTGGTGTTGCATGCCGAACAATCGTCTGAAACATCCTGATTTTCCAAATGAATGTTTCCAGCCCCAGAAGATGAATAGCATCAGTAAATTCTCCCTGTGAGTGGCACTCTATATCAGAAACATTCAAACAAAGTCGCCACAGAATTGGTGAAGACAGCAAGCTTCCAACTATAAAGACTTTTTGGCCAAATGCTTTAAAATTGAAGCAATGTCTCATGCATTGACCTTCCGTTTTTCAGTTTCTTCCTCCTGTCTTTTTCTAATTCTGTGTCTCATGCTAGCTTAAAAGCTCTCTTGCCTTCAGCTAGTTTTACAGGAAAACTTGGACTGAGAAGTAAAGATAACGGGCTCCATCTGCCTGTCAGTTCATCACCTCCCTGAGTCATGGAAGTCTCTGGTTTTCATACATCAGCACCACTGTCTATCTGATAATGTAACCTTGTATTTGGAGCAAGTTGGCTTTCTAAAGTGGTTGTTAGATTTTCTGGGCTTCACCCAATGTGAAAATGTCTTTTTCCAGAGATATGAACTACATATTTCTTTAAAGGACAGCTAGTTCCTTATACTTATGAATAGTAGTAAACACATGGAAGTTACACAATGCAAAATACAGCACAGATCATGCAATGAATATCTAGAGCCTTTCATCTATGAGGAACATGATTGATGTAAAGTGCCTGTTTTAGTGCAAGCACTGAACACCAGCCTTCACATATTTTCCAGCAATTAGAAAAATAAGGGCAGAAAACCATCCCCTTAAAAGGAAAGGAATGCAGTCTATCCTGTAACTATGCAACCTTTCCAGTGAAATTAATCTTGAGATTGCAAATGGGTCCAGAGATTGGCCTGAGAAGATGGGTGAAGAGGTTGTCTTTCTTGTGCCTGGAACTGTAAATCATTTGGGAACAGCATGCTTTAATGGCTGAATTGCCTTCACTTTATATTCAGACTTTATGCAAATGAATAATAAAATTGTGTCTGGTTACTAGTCTGTTTCAGACTAGTGGCTGCGCTTTGTAATATGCATTAATTACTATGTCATAACACTGAATCAAGATACTGTGGAAAATCGAAGTAGCTTTTGATTTAATTCTGTTCATTTAAAGCAACACTTCAGTTTCTAAACTCTGCAGACCTGTGGGACCTGGGTTATTGTCTTTATTTAACCAAAATTCTTAAAGCACTTTTGAACAAGATAAATACCTTTATAGAATTATAAATCCTATGTTTCCCATCAGAAATCAAGCATAGAATTCCAGACTAAGATGGTATTTCTGCTCTTGGTAATGCTAATCTGTAATGGCCACATTAGGAAGGAGAAGGATTTTATTTTTTTTCAGGTATATGGTTTAGGCCCCTCCTTTTGGACAGAGATATTTATATATGTAACTGAAGTCCTACACACTCAAACATTTGCATGTGTGCACACCAGGAAATAATTTCTGGTGTTTTATCTATGCTGTAAAAGAAAAGGAATCTTTGTGTACAGTTCTTAACCTGGTATTCACACATCCTAAAGTGTTTCAGGAAATTATTCTGCACAGAAATACATATAAGTTTTTGTGTGTAAAAGAAAAATTGTGAAAAAATTGGTTGTGGTGGTTTTTTGTTTGTGTGTGTGTGAAAAATGCTGGTTTTGGTACAAAACCTAGCAATTTGGTCTGCAAAAAAGACCATGTGGGTGTGTAGAACAGGTTTTTGCATGTTTTTTTTAAACAGGAAAAAAGTTTTTGTACTAGAAGCCCATGTATATTTCTGTGTAGAATGATTTCTCAGAATTTGGTGTACAAATATTAGCCAAAAACTGTAAAATTCTCACCTCTGTTTTATTCTTTTCAACTGGATTTCCAGAGTGCCAGGAAACCCATTTTCAGCCAAGTAAAGAAACAGTACTGGTGAATATATATTTGTCCATCCCAAGTGTGCACATGTTATAAAGTCACTTGGGCCTTCATTATGTGAAAAACAAGCCTACCACACTAGTAGATGTTAACATTCTTTGAAGCAAAATGAAGAGCTAGTTCCTTAAGCATTTCAAAATGTATGCTTTTATTATCCATTTGAATTATGTATGGTGTTAGGAATCAACTACTGGTGACAAAGTATATATGTGGATTCAACATGTCCATACTGTAGGACTTTTTTTTCCCCTATCCCACGTCCAATAATGGAGGTTGTAGGGTTCTGTTTTGTTTTTCAGCAGCTAGTAATTTATTCCTTTTCTTTGTGCATATAAAATGTGTGCATAAAGTCTGATCTTATCCACCCCTATTTGTTCACCTTTTTGAAATGTACATAGTTTTGTATGTGCAACTTTCAACTAAGTACATTTTTTTCAAAGTCATAGAACTAGCAGCTTTGTTTGAGCACAAAATTTCTGCGTGCTGCAGCCTGGAAAAAATGTTTTAGAATATTAAATCAAACAGAACAGATTCGTCACACATCCCTACTGGTGACATGAAGTATGGAAGATAAGAAATTTTGCCTGTGCAGCCTCCCTCCTGCTCTGGTGAAGGGGAGAACTGCAAAGACACCACATTAGGCATAGATGTTTTTCTGTACTATCAGTATCAGAGTTAACTGATATTGCCTGGTTACTGTAAAGGTTCTCAATCCAGCTGTTTTCCTCAGATACTAGCTCTTGCTGCATGCAGATTGCTTTTCTGTGCCTCTCTTAGCTGCTGTGAAGGTGGCCGGCTATTGGCATCCCACTATTTTCTGCTCTCTTGCCCCATACCTTTCTAGATGTTGTAGTGTTCCCAGTTATCCTATTTCTTACTTGCATCAGTAGTATCTATCTTAATTATAGTTTCATGTGATCAGATTATGATTTTTATGTCTCCTCTCCTCTTCCTAAGCAATAAGAAGTTATTTCTGTTACGCTGTTTTTGGATTCTTATTTTTGTGTAGTTTCAGCTTGGTTTGTGAAAAAAGATCTAGCTTAACAAGATATACATGCATGCTCGTACGTAAGGGCTGGAATCTGGTCTGTGACCTAGATTTGCATAACCTGGCAGTACAGTCTAGCATTTGAAAATTGCCTTCCAGAGGGAAGGGTACACAGATAGTACAACACAGCAGTAAAATTTTAACATTTAATGTAAAGTTTGTTACTATTCAAAAAGCCATTATATTAGAAAAAAGTATACAACATTCAAAGGTATACAAGAGTTCCAAGTTAAGCACCTCCCATAATCAGCCTCCCTGCAGACATTAAAAGGCTGCTTAAATGGAAAGGTCTTTGCTTACCAGTGAAAGGAGAATAGGGAGGATGCCAGCCTAGCTTCCTGTGGACAGGAATTCCAGGGGGTGGGAGGAGTCATTGAAAAGACTCTTTCTATGTCTTCATCAAATGAGCTTCTGATGGTGTCAGGACTAAGAGAAAGTCCTAGTCTGTCAATCTTAAGATTCTGGCAGGTTTATATAGAGAGACAGGGTCTTTCAGAAAGTCTGGACCTAAGCTATATAGGGCTGTACAGGTCATGACCAGTGCTTTGAATTTCACCTGGAAATGAAGAATTATAAGATGCCTATATGAAACCAAAACCAGATATAACCAGAACTTTAATGTAAGGTAAGCAATCCTCATTTCCGCACTAGCCTGTTACAGTGCTATTATTCCACTTTCAACATCCTATGGAATCCTGGGGTTTGCAGTTTAGGGAGGGGCCGGCTGGCGGAAATGGCTAATGTCTGAATTTCCCATCATTCTAACTGAGCTTTCACTTACCAAATGGGGGATAAGATAACCAATGAAGCTGTTTTAACAAGGGAGTTATATGCTCTATGGAACTGGCCCCAGTCAGCGTTCTGGCTATAGAATTTTGGACTGAATGAAGTTTCAAAACAGTTTCCAAAGGTTGCCCCAAATCAGCATGTTACAGTAGTTGATACACAATGCAATTAAGGGATGTGTTACCATAGCCAGATCTGGCTTCTCAAGGAACAGGCACAACTGGAGCACTTAGGAAGTTATAACTCAAAGTACTTACCAAGTAATTAAGAAGTTAGTTAAGTCCAAAATGTTAAGCTGGAAATAGCCCTGAAATGAAAGTAGTGAAGGATTACATACTAAAAGAGAGGGAAACAGTTGATGAAAACCTATAGGAGAAAAATGTTGTTTTGAAAAATGTTTTCAAAATTATTGCTGTTGGCTTCAGTTTTCAAACTGCTTATTTCTCATTAGTTTGTCTGACTTCAGGACAGATATTTGATATTACTCAATTTATTTCAGTTCTTTGCCCTATTCCAATAAACTCCATGTGCAGTTGACGTTTGTCTTCAACTATGGAAAGCAAGACTATCGGAACATAAACGGTTTTGCAGCTGGGCATAGGAAAGGCCCAGCTGCATATGACTGTAACTCAGTTGCTTAATCTTGGGCTGCAGGGTACAAGCTGTAACACAGTCTTTAAAAACAGGAGATTGAACCAAATCTTATTCAACCATGACTTATTCCAAGGGGAGAGACAAGCTTATGTGTCATCTCTAAGAAACTGTTATCAGCAAGTGTGTCTCAGTTCTTGGAAATGCATGTTAGCTAAACATACCAGATGAAATAGAGGAGGCTAGCCAGGAAAAAACAGGGGAAAGGTTCCCTGTTCTTTTCTAGATCACTCTTCCCCAGAAGCTTTTCTGATAAAAGTAAACATTTGTGGTCTAAAAAGACATGCAAAACAATATTTTCAGAGGAAAAAGATTATCTGAAAAGTGCATTGAAAGAGCACTTCACTGAAACAGTTTCAAGAAAGCTGATGTAGACATTTCTTTCTATGTTAGTCCCACATATTAACACTCTAGTTAGGGAGTTTTGGTAATGAGTACATCCTTTGTTTCTGCTGCTTTAGAATTAGATTTTTATTTTTAGGACATTAGATTATTGTTCTCTGTTGGGAGTGGGTTGTATAAGAATACTGACTACACAAATTTTGGTTGATTGCACAATCTTATAGGTGCATACTCAGAAGTAAGTGTTCAGTGTAGATAAGATTGCAGCTTTAGTCAGTTAAAAAGGAAATTAGTAAGTAGTATGACAGAATAAAGAATTACAGTAAGACAAATGGTTTATATATACTATTGGTGCATATAACAGGCATCACAACAGATGGTGGCAACTGTTCATATCCCACTCATTGCTTAGTGTCCTGTTTCTGCTTTTCTTGTACAAAATTCTGCATAACATTCAAAATGGTGCAAATGTCCTTGTTTTCATCTGGATGGAAGTTTCACGCTCTCATTTTCCGCAACTGATGTATTTCTGCAACACTGCCCATTGCTGTTCTATTCACTTTTGGATTTTTCCAAGGGTTCTAGGAAAAAGGTTTTTTTTTTCTTTTACTGTTTTGTGAATTTGCATATTTTCGCCAAATCTATTTTATTATCTTGGTCTAGTTCATAATCCCATCTCTCACTCCACATGCCATATGAACGAGGATGTTTGGATGCAGTTGCATCAAGTCAGCATTTGCAGTCACAAACACATGTGAACTCTCACAGATAAATTGAATAATATATAAAACCTTAATCTCCGTCTCCCTGGAGGAGAAGTTCAATAGAGAGGAAATGAACAGGACAGTACCAGCACAGCGAAGGACAAATCAGATCAGTCTGGATGTACTCTTAATTAGAGATGGCAAGCTTCTACTAGAGTCTCATACATACAAAACTCACAGTTATTACTAAGTTACAGACTCTTTAAGAACTGAGTGTGTATCTATACTTTTCTGTGTTATTCTTTCAAATTATTCATTTTTATATCTTATTCCCCATTTGGTAAGTGAGAGCTGAGTTAGAATGATGGAAAATTCAGACATTGGCCACTTCCACACTAGCCTGTTATAGTGCTATTATTCCACTTTCAACATCCTATGGAATCCTGTGGTTTGCAGTTTAGGGGCCCCTCCCTAAACTGCAAACTCCAGGATTCCATAGGATCTTGAAAGTGGAATAATAGCGCTATAACAGGCTAATACAGAAATGAGGACTGCTTACCTTACCTTAATGTTCTGGTTATACCTGGTTTTGGTTTCATATATGCAAACTTAGAAGTAGTAGAGGAAACAGACAAATTGTAAAGAAATGTCATCTTATGGTTATATTTCAGTATGAAAAACATTATTTCACAGAAAAAATTCCTGTGATTTACAAGAAAAAATTCAAAACAAAATTTACCCTTGGTTATAAAAAATGTTGGATGCTTATTTACCACAAAAGTAAATTTTTACATTTTTACAGCTGCATCTCCTCTTTGTTGTCTTTGGTGACTTGTCCCATCCTGGTCATTTTTTTGGTGCATAACAAGACACATATCTGATATTCTGAATTTGTGTCTAAAAAAGAGATTTTTATGGTAAAATTTTGATCTGATGGCAAAACTCAAGCTAGGAATAACCAGATGGTAGATAAGACTTGTACACAAGAAGGTATCTATGGTCCAAAAGCAATTTCAGGCAAATAAGAAAGCCAACGCAATTCTTGGTTGCATCAATAGGAGTATGGTGTCTAGATCAAGGGAGATAATGGTACCACTCTATTCTGCTTTGGTTAGACCTCATCAGGAATACTGTGTCCAGTTCTGGGAACCTCAGTTCAAGAAGGATATCAACAAGCTGGAGCACATCCGGAGGAAGGTGACCAAAATGGTGAAGGGTCTGGAAGCCATGCCCTATGAGGAATGGCTTAGGGATCTGGGTACATTTAGTCTGCAGAAGAGAAGGTTAAGAGGGGACATGATAGCGATGTTTAAATATTTGAAGGGGTGTCATGTTGAGGAGGGAGTGGGTTTGTTTTCACCTGCTCCAGAGACTAGGACAAGGAATGGATTCAAGTGGATTCAAGCTGCAGGAAAGGCGATTCCACCCAAACCTCAGGAAGAACTTCTTGACAGCCAGATCTGTTTGGCAGTAGAATATGCTGCCTCAGAGTGTGGTGGAGTCTCCTCCTTTGGAGGTTTTTAAGCAGAAGCTTGATGACCATCTGTTGGGAAAGCTTTGCTCTGTGTTCCTGCATAGCAGGGGTTGGACTGGATGGCTCCTCTGGTCTCTTCCAACTCTATTATTCTATGATTCTATGAAACCATCTGCTTTGTGAGAAGGATTTTTAAATGAAGTTACATAGGCAAGAAAAGAAGCCTTTTTGTAAAGTATTAAGTGATACATATCTTTCTTTCTTTTTTAAAGTATTTTGTTTCTTGTGTCATATAGTATATAACTAGTCTAAATGGAACTTTTCTTTTTGAAAAAATCTCTGAAGTACTGCATATAGCAAAAGGCAGTTGTGGTGGTGGTGGTGGTGGTTGTGTGCCTTCAGGTCATTTTTTGATATATGGTAACCCTAAGACATTATAGTAAGCAATAAAATACGACAGAACTCAGAGCTATTTTACTTTCTGGTAGACATTATATTAACATTAACTGTTGATTGAGGTCTTAACCTCTTTATTTCAATGATATGCAACATCTTCAATCCTTTAAAATGTAATAGCATTATAAACATATATCATGACTACCTAATTGTAAATAAGTTCTGCAACGTTGATGGAACTAAGTTTGGGCTCTATGGATATTCAAAAACAAACATTTATCACAAAATGTACCCCAAACTTCAATAGTAAGAGTAAGTAAGTAAATAGTAAGTAAATAGTAAATAGTAAAAGTAAGTAAATAGTAAGTAAGAGTGTGACACAAAATTCTGTCTTGAGATGGCTTAAGAATGAGCTGCATTTCCATTTCCTGTTTGAAAACAGCTGTTATATATGCACTTCTTAATTCAAGCATTGGAATGACTCATCACTTTCATTCGATCTACTGTTAAACATTTCTAGGGTGGGGTTTGTTGGCTTGTGCTCAAGATTTAATTTTCTTTTTCTGCACAAAATGTGGACATATTTGCACAATCTAAAACTAACAGCATCTCTTGAATTATGTATACAGCAATCTTGGAGCCATTACAACCTATTGTGTTAAATGCTTTATTTAGACAAGTAATATAAAGATATGGGAGGTGATTCAAAATGGGTGCAGCATTTTAAACATTGCTGCTATTTCTCTAGTTGTAGTGAGGATTTTAGAACCCACCTTAATAAATGCAAAACTAATTTCTTCACAGATGCCAGCATCTTTAATTGCCAACAATGGGCTATTTGAATGCGTAGAGGGGATAGATAAAATTTCTCACAGGCCCTTTTCACACGGGGGTAATAAAACGGTGCAGAGCAACCTCTAATGGAGGTCGTCTACACCGTGGAGTGGATTGGGGTGGACTACTTTAGCATAGTTCCACACCTCAATCCGCTCTGAAGCGACCGGAAGTGCTGGTGCCGCGTGTTTTCCAAAACCTCTTTTAAGAGGTTTTTAAAAAGCATGGAGTGTGCAGCCCTGTGCAGCTCCGTTGCAGCGCCCCGGTGTAGATTTGCAGGCGCGCGCAAGTGCATGCCTGCAGATCTGCCGGGGGCGGGCTTCCAGCTGGCAAGCTTCTCCGGTTGGTGGAGAGCCTCCGCCGGCCATAAGCCGCCATTTTGGACACCGCAGGACGCCGCAGGAGTGTGGAGCAGCAAACTTGCGCTGCTCCACATGGCGACGGACTTACCCAGCTGCCGGTAAGCTCCATTTCAGCGCGTTTCCCCGTTCTCCCTCCACGTGTGAAAAGGGCCACACTCTGAACTCTTGATCAGTCCCACTGCTCAGGTTGTAAAGTAGAAAATGTCAGAAGTCCCATATCTCTCAGAAAACACTCAGTCCTAAATCCTAGTAGTAATCCCAGCTAGTGTAGACTCATTGATTCAATGGGACTTATAAAAGTATTGATTCAACACTCAGTAGTTGATTCAGTGGGTCTGCTCCAATTAGGACTACAAACAGGACTCAGACCTAATGTTCAGAAAGTTTTCCTAGCTCCCTTTTGTGCAGATGGATGGTTGCTGCCTGTTTATGCAAGGGATGAGTCTTGTTTCCAGCAGCCAAAGGTTTACATTAGAGGTAGGGAACATATGTATTTTGGGCTATAGGTCCCATTAGTCCTCGGCAGCCTAGCCACTGATAAGGAACAGTGAGAACTGGAGTCCAGCAAACTCTAGAGAGCCACATGTTCCCCATCCCTAATCTAAATTACTTACCTTTCAAAATATATTTCCTTTAGAATGGTGATAGGGGACCAAAGCTAGAATTTGGTTTTATGATAATAAGGAAGAATACCAAAGACTTGCAGAACTCATTAAAAAAAAAAAAGCATTGATGGCAACCAGGGTGGTTGGTGGCTTCCATGTCAGTCAGGTAAGAAATCCACTCTGGGATTTCCTCCATATTTTAAAGGGAGGTATCTACTGTGCTGAATCCTCTTTCTCAAATAGTGCAGGTACCTTGAATAGTTTCTTTAAAGTTCAGGCTAAAAACCTGGAGTGGATTCATCATCTTTTTGGCCTGGAAACCACCAGTCACAACTGATAGGCAAAAAAAGACCTTTAGAGATTTTATTTGTGTATTTCCACGTAACAGGGGGTTGGACTACATGCCCCTTGCAGCCTCTTCCAACTCTAAGATCATATAATTTTATTTTTATGTGTTTTATGTGGTTTTACATTACTTTTTATATCAAAACTTACCAATATGAATGGTTAGATCCTTTTAAAGTAGAAAGTCAGCTCAGACATGAAACCTGTGCACAGTGCTGCATGGAGTCAGTCTCATGGAAATCAGTGGGACTTATCTAATATATAAAAGTCAAAGTTTGTCTGTGTCAGGTGAAGACCTCATATGATTGGCTGCCTAAGAAGATTCCTGGGGTTTGCAGTTTAGGAAGGGGCCTTTAGAATTCTCAGCCAGAGAGCTCTTGAGCCTCAGTCAACTGTGTCTGTCTTGAATAGGCTGGTTGCTATGGAGATGAGGCCTAGCAGTGAGGAAGATGGCAGTGCAGTGGTTCTCAACCTGTGGGTCGGGACCCCTTTGGGGGTCGAACGACCCTTTCACAGGGGCCGCCTAAGACCATCAGAAAATACATATTTCCGATGGTCTTAGGCTGCATTTCCTCCTCGGTGGTGGTGCGCAAGCACGAGCCACGTGCTCGCGTCCTCCTGCCCCCTGTTCAGAAGGGACTGAAATCGCTCCCCTTCTCCACTACCAGAAGAACCTCCCGTCTGATGGGCCAGCTTGGGAAGGCGGCAGCAGCACGGGGGCAGGCCCCCTCCTCGCCACAGCCCCTGCCCCACTTGCCACGGAGGGGGGGTGCTGCGGAAGGGCCGGGAGGCCGCAAGGCGGCGCTTTTCTGGGGGGGGCGAGCTGCGCCCAGCGCAAAAGGCAAAGGCTCTGAGATTCCTCCCCCCCGGCCAGGGTCGACACTCTGGAAACTTTTCCCACACTGCTCCCCCCCAGCGGAAACGAGAGCGAAGCAGAAGCAGAGCCCGGGGGGGGGTTCTTGGAGTTTTTTCCTGGGGCAGACGCGCAGCTTCTCTTTCCCTCCCTGCCCGCCCTCCCCGTTCCTGGCTGGCGAGGCAGCCTTTGTTGGGGCGGGGAAGCATTGTAAATAATAAATAAATAATTTTATGGTTGGGGGTCACCACAACATGAGGAACTGTATTAAAGGGTCGCAGCATTAGGAAGGTTGAGAACCACTGTTCTAACAGGTATCACCTATGAAAAAATAAAATCCCAGGCAATGCTGGGTATATACTCTAGTGTTTAAATAATCTTGCAAAAGATTGCTTTGTAAAGTATTCTTTAACTGACAAAATTAATCATGGGTGTCTCAGTGAGTTTGTCAATAGAGTAAGCAGAACTTTCCCTTCTATAATGATAAATATAATTATGTTATGACTCTGAGAAGGAAAAAAACTTAGAAAAATTCTGTATATGTTCTTTTTCATTTTGTTTTGTATGGTTTGAACTGACTTTGGCCTTCTTTGCCTTAGTAGATGCCCTGGTAAAAGTCTCTGCTTATTTTCTGACCTTTTAAAATAGGGCCATTTTTAAAATTAACCAGCCTGAAACATGCTTTAGTACCTTCAATGAAACTCAGATTTTACTAGCAAAGACATTTTCAATAAAGATTATGTATGTGCTTAATATTATATAGGAAGATACTAGAATTCTTTAGGAGGCCTATATTTTAGATGTCCAAGGACTATCAAATAGCATCTCTTTCTAATGTCTTGCATTATGGGCTTCCACATCAAGATGGACTAACTATGCACAGGACTGAGAGATCCTGTCCAAAGGTTATATAGTTAAAGGCAGAGCCTTTATGGGCAGAATCTGAGAAGCAACCATTGTTAGAAATGACTCCTAACACTGGAGTAGTTTTAAATGGAAAAGGGAGATGAAAGTTTGCTTCCATCTGAGTGTTGTAATGAGGACTGGACCATTTACATGAGCAATTCCAGTTCTCTGGTGTCCTACAATCTCTGTAAGTTTGCTACAGATGGCCAGAAAGTGTTTGTGTGTATATATGCACACATGCATTCAAGTTGCCTTTCAACTTATGGTGATCCCCATTAATTTTATATGGCTTTCTTATGCAAGGAATATTCAGAAGTGCTTTTGCCAGTGTAACTTCCTTTAAAATAAACCTAGATGGAGTCTACTAAGGATTTTGGCACTCTGTCCTCTAAATAAGTGGTGAGAAAGTACAGACTTCAAGCCACATGTAGTCCTTGGACCCCACTTTTATGGCTCCTAAAGCCTCACAGCAGTTCCCCAATCCTCTCTGCCTCAAACTGAAGAAAATTGGGCCAATTTTTTTTAAATCTGAAAACTGCACAGAAATGCACAAAAATATTCTCAACCACTATCAGAATCCCCCCTTCACATTGTTCTGTTTTTACCTTTTCAAAATGGCTACTGGAAGTAACATGATATTTTGAGAAGGACTCTGAATTAGAACTAAGCTACTTTGGCATGCTGTGGTGTTTATGTGGCCTGCTGGCTTGGATATGGGGGAAATTTTTTCTCCTGTCTCTATTTAGTTGTCCATTTCTGATCTATATTATAAAGTAAATTTACTTACACTATCATCTTCTTTAGTTCTACAAGCATAATTTAAAATACAGTTGTTACTATATATCCCTGTATATTTTGTGTCCAGTTGATTTGAAATATCACATCCCCAGTTTGAACCTGAGTTTTCAGATCTTTAGGGGGAAGTCTTTCTCTGAAGCCCACCATCTTCAAAGAGACATTTAGCAAGGGTGCAATAGAAGGCCTTCTCCACAGCTATTTTTGGGCTGTAGAACTCCTTTCTAAGGTAGATTTGCCTGGCTTGTCCCTGTTCTTTTAATTCAGGAACAATTTTGGGCATTTTGCTGCAGAAGGATCTTTCAATTGGGAGTGCTGTACTTTTTTCTTCATCTGTTTCATTTCTACATCCATTCACACCATTTTTAATCCAGTGCTTTTTGACATATCATAGAATGACTTTAGTTCCATTCTGCTTTAATCCATACTGGATGCTGCCTTCAGTCAAACATTAGGAGCAATTTGGGAGCTGGCATCAAGAAAAATGAGTGGTAGGAGTGGACTAGAGAAACTGGAGATGCCAGGCATTGGACCTGGGATTCCTGCCCTTGCATGCAGAATATATACTCTAGTACTAATCTTTGCAGACCATGCTTCTTAATTTTAAATAAGTGAAGAGGGTGAGTATGCAGTTACTCAAAAGTACCAAAAAATGTTGTTTGTATCCAGTGATTAAGTCTTTTACTCCAAGTCTCAAGTCAAGTCTCAAGTCCTTGCAAGACACTTCCAAGTCAAGTCTCAAGTTTGGGAGCCAACTTTATACCCTAACCTATACTCCGAATTTCTCGACAGAGTTGAGTAAAGTCAGTTCTAACAATTTGAGCAGAATCAGCCCTCCACATTTGCAGTTTTGCTGCCTGCAGTTTCAGAAGTGGGGAATAAGATCCTTCTTACTTCTCATTTCTGAAGCTGGAGGAGTTTTCAGAAGTAGAGAATAGGATCCTTCTCACTCCCCATTACTGAAGCTTCAATAGCCTTAGAAGGAAAGATCCTTCTTCCTTAAGCCCATTGCCTAACATATTTGTTATTCCCCTCTGAGAAACACACCCTGTGTTTAGGAGGCAAGTCTTGCCTTTTGCTCTTAGGAAAAGTTTTAGAAGGCTCCTCCTATATGCAGTGGGGACAGCCTGCTGAGCAGATCTCAAACCTGCCTCAAGTCCATTGCCTAATTTGTTTGTTGTTATCCTCCAAGAAATACATCCACACTTTGGGATTGTACAGATCATCATGTGGCCAACAGACAAAAAGAGATGGAAGTGTTGTTCAAAATTGTACGGTTTCTGGATGAATGTGTTATGTTACTGAACCAAGGGCAGCAAGTCAGTCACTAAAAATATACAAGTCTCGAGTGAAGTTAAGTCAGTGAGTTGTTTATTGCCAAGTCAAGTCCGAGTGGAGTTTGAATCAATCAATTCAAGTCTACATCACTGTTTGTATCCTCAGAAACACACAATTCTGATTAAGAATTCTTCACCTTTTATTCACCTATCGGTCTTAGTAATCACTCACTGCTATTCTTCAATACTGTTGTGGATCAGTGTCGTCTCTGACTGGAATGAGCACATCAATGTGTTTTCCCAACCCAGCCAAACATTCCACGATATTTGAATGATTAGTGTATAGCATACTTGTTGGTGGGGGTGAGTGGGAGTGGAATGAAGAGAGATATTGATCAGCGATAAAATATAACTGAACCAATTGTTAGATTTCATATTTTAGATCTAGACGTTTCTGATTCAGTGAACTGCAAATCTCACCACTGTCGGACCTCAATCAGATTGTAGGTTTTGAAGTCCATCAAAGCTGGAAAGTGCCAGATTGTGTAAGGCAATTTAAAAATTATAAAGAACACTTTAAAAAAAAATCTTTATTCCACAACATGAGAAACAAGAAGGACTAACATCCAGGCTACATACATATAAATCAATTGTCATACTTTACATACCACTTCACACTACATAACTGTACACAACAAATATACTCTATTACAATAATAAAAATTATTATTACAATGATAACAAATAAGACTAAAAGGAACCCCCCCAACAAAGATACAGCTTAGTATAAAAATTGTTCTTTCACCCTCCAAACAAGTATAAGAAAGTGTTTAAGAGGATGTAGAGATATTAGACAGAGATCCTCTACTACAGAGCTTTCTAAACTGTGTGTCGTGACATGTTAGTGTGTCACCTGCAGTGTGTAGGTGTGTCACATGAATGTAATAGTGGAGGGGCTGCCTCTCCCACTGCTGTAGCGGGCGTGTCCTGGGTGAAGGGGCTGCCTCTGCTGCCACTGCTGCCCCGTGCCGAGGAAGACCCCGGTATGGGTGGTGGTGGCAGTGGTGGGCCAGGCTTTGTTGGAGGGGCTGCCTCTCCCACTGCTGCTGCCCTGGGCCAGGGAAGACCCCAGCAAGGGCGGCAGCGGCAGACCAGGCTCAGGTGAAGGGGTTGCCTTTCCTGCCGCTGCTGCAGTATCCCTGGGCCGAGGAAGACCCTGGCAAGGGTGGCTGTGGCAGGCCAGGTCCTTGGTGAAGAGGCTGCTTCCACTTACTGAATTACTGTGTCACAAAATGATGTATGTCTAAAATGTGTGTCACCAACATAAAAAGTTTGGAAAGTTCTGCTCTACTATATCACACCACTTACAATAATGCTTAAAATGATTATTATATAAATAATTACAATTTCTAACTTAAATTTCACTATTAGTTATCATTTATTATCCTCTCAATCTCATACATATAAATAAAAAGAATCATTATCACAGATATCCTTATTAGTATTTTGTTTCCATTTACCTTACTCAAAAAAAATACTGCTTCAGGAAAATAATATAGCCAACATTTAACATTTAAATCCGTTAACATTCCCTGTTTTAGTTTGAGGGTAGTATGTAAAGAATTGCCACATCTTGTAAAATTGACTGTTGGTTTTATTTTCTAACATACAGGTAAGTTGATTCATTTCAGCAGACTCCACCAGTTTCTACTGCCATTCATCCTCTGTTGGGAAAGAAGTTCCTTTCCAATGGGTGGTGAGAACAATTCTAGCAGTTAGTTTCCGGAGGCCAAAGAGCTCTCTGGCTGAGAATTCTAAATGCCCCTCCTTAAACTGCAAACCCCAGGATTCCATAGGATGCTAAAAGTGGAATAATAGCGCTATAATAGTGGAGGGTGGAAATGGCCTTTGGCTCTTCTCTTCGTTATTGTTTTAAGTTTTAAATTAATTTCTCAATTCATGTATTATCAAATATGGAGAGCAACTATATTAATTACAAACATTTTGCTAATATAAGATGTACAATTTATGGAAATAGACTACCAAGGGGTACACAAGTGAAAAAAAGTTGGCAATCACTGCTTTAGCAGAAACAAGAGATAGTTTACACTAGATTTTGGAAGAAATGAACTGTCATCGCTGTATGTTTTGGACAGATAATTTTGTAAACAAGCTTACCTCACAGTTGTTGGTGATTAAATGTTTCTCATATTGCTAATTTACTTCAGTAAAAGACTAGTTTGTAGAGCATTTGTATGATTGTAAACCATGTTTAGTGGATTATAATGGCAACAATTAATCTGGTTAAAACTACAGTGCAGTTCAGCCAAGTAACTGTGTGTTAGTATTCTCAGCAGTTTGCAGTTATTATAAAACAGCTGGGGCAGGAAATTGGTCATTTAAAGCAGTTAAAGACTTTGTGTGTATTTGCTACCATTCCACTACCAACAATAATAAAATGAGCTACAGTTTAATGTGCCTCCTGGCTATACAAGCTGTGTCTGAGTTGGTGATAGGCAAGTGTTTTACGGTCCAATGCTCACACAATTGGAGAAATCACATTATCAAACTTAGGCAAAGCTAAGTTTTTTCATTCAGGATGCAATGAAGAAAAAAAATGAAATGTTTCTTAATGTCCTGTAAATTATTTGAAGCAATTGGGAAAGAATTCCATTTCCTCATTCATTTTTTTTTTTTACTTCACCCTTCATTTCCAGCTTAACTCAACAAGAACAAGTGAGAGCACAGTAGGGGGCTAGCATAGGAAGTGAGCTTATTAAACTTGAATTCAGATGCGTGTAAAGACAAGGCTATCCTACAGATAAATGCCAAAGCCAAAGGCGAATATACTAAGGTGAGGTGCCATATTCTGCCCTTGACTGTTTGATCCTTCACTCATTCCATTATGTTATCCTCTTGTGATAAATTTGTTTTCAGCTATCTGAAATGTCACTTTCTTGTTTTCCATACCATGCACCTATTACCAATGATGTCTTTAAATCTTCTACTCAAGTCAAGTCTCAAGTCCTTGAAGACACTTTCAAGCCAAGTCTCGAGTCAAGTATTAAGTCTGCGAGCCAATTTTATACCCCAACCTGTGTGCCAGAATTTCTGGACAGAGTCCAGTAAACTCAGTTTTAACAATTTAAGTAGAGTCAGCCCTCCACTTTTGTGATTTTGCCATCTGCAGCTTTGGAAGTGGGGAATGGGATCCATCTTATTCCCCATTATTGATGCTTCAAGAGATTTATAAGGAAGGATCTTTTCTCCTCAAGCCCACTGCCTAACATATTTTCTGTTCCCCTCTGAGATATGCACTCTGCACTCTGGGCATGAATCTTGCCTTCTGCTCTTAGGAAAGCTCCTTCTACATGAAATGGGAACAGGCTACTGAGCAGACCTCAAGCTCATTTGCTGTTCCCTCTGAGAAATGTATCAACACTTTGGGCTTGAGACAGATTGTCATGTGACCAGTAAGCTGTAAGACTTCTGGATGAATGTGTTATGTTACTGAACCAAAGGCAACAAGTCAGTCACTAAAAATATGCAAGTCTCAAGTCTAATCGACTTGAGTTAATGTGTAATTTTTGCCAAGTCAAGATTAAGTCAAGTCTCTGAAGTGGCTTAAGTCTGACTTGAGTTTGAGTCAATCAACTTGAGTCTACATCACTGCATATTACCCTGTAGAATATGTGAGCCTCATGAATGAGATTGGGGAGCAAGGAAGCAAGACAATTCTGGAACAACATGCTTGGGCTCAATCTCTATGACAAGAGAGGAACTATCAGCAAGGTCGCTACAAGAGGAAACAACAAGTTGGGCAGCATCAGTATGACATCAAGCAGGAAGCAATCATGGGATACTTATAGCAAGGCTAGCAGCCCACCCTTGCTAATGTATCACAGGAGGGCCTGATCCTAGAAAGACTTAAACCAAACTCTTGTCTTCAGGAGTAGAACTTGGGGATGAGAGGCCTCATTCCCTCAAGTGAGTGCTTCTTCTTCTAATTGTGGCTTTTGCCACAGATTTGCCATTGAGATCCTGAAGGAAATCACAAGAATGGAGGATATGTCAAAGGAGGTGTCAAGCACTGAACAAATGATATCTATCAGAATGTAAAGGGATCTTGTAGCACCTTTGAGACCAAATGAAATAAAGAAGTTGGTAGCATAAGTTTTCGTAGACTTTAAGTCTGCTTCTCAAAGGTGCTACAAGATCCTTTTATATACTGATCCAGACTAACACAGCTGTGTCTTTTAATAGCTATCTAGCAGTGTTTCTGTACTTGGTAAGATCTAAGACTATAGCATTCTTCATAACTTTAGGATGCCTGGCATTCTCATCTATGGCATGCTTACCTCCTGTTGACTCCCCACCATTACCATTTATGGAATGCTGACTTCTTTCTCCTTCCTTTCTGAGACCATCTAATCCTGTTCTCACTGAACTCTGAGGCTGGCACATCCTGACACATACTGGCTGGAATCCTCCTGTTGCCTTATAAATGGTTCTTCTATAGAAGAGTTTGGCCGTATCTGTCTGATGCAGAACATCCATATTCAGTTCAAGTTTGTAGAAAGGGAGTTCCATATGGAATTCCATTCTGCATGGATAACATTGGACTTGAGTGGGCATGTACGTTTGGTTTTGCATTGGTTGTCTTGGTTCAGTTGTGCAATATTTCCATTCAACACAAAGATTATATAGCACGAGTAATGCATAACTCTGCATGCAGAGATTTATACTATACCATCAGATGTACACTCTCAACCACTATTGTTGTTTGTTTTTATATCCCAACTCCCTTGCAATATGGGATTCAAAGCAACACACAATACATATTAAAGTAAAATACAAAATACAGGGAGTGACTAGAACCACTGTTGCTAAATATTTCCACAATCAACAGGGTGATTATCATGATTGCTATCCTACTGGTGTCAATTTCCTATAAGCACTAAATTGGATGAAAATAATAGCTTATGACTTATAGATATGGTTCAAAAGGAACAGGGAGAAGAGTGAATCAAGTAAGTGCATATATCATCATTATTGCATGAGACAGTCCTGGAAAGGGAGAAGCAGCATCCTTAAAATTCTTCAAGGAGAAGTTTATCAATGGCTGCCAGTCCTGATAATAACAACCACATCCTTTCCTGGACAGGAATACACTGGCCCTTGAAATTCAGTGAGTTGCATGTCTAGGTTATTGTAATGTGCCTTATGTGAGCTTACCCTTGAGTTTGGTCCAGATGAGGCAACTGATGGAGAATGTGGCAGCTACAATGCTGCATGAGATGCTGAAAATTTTTTAATGTACATATTACACCAGTGCTGAAGCAACTGTTTTGACTATCTACTAGGTACCTAGTGAAAGTCAATGTCTTATCGTTGACATACAGACAACTTGGAACTGGGATACAAGTCAAATTACCTTCTCTGATATAGTCCTGTGTGATTGCTAAGGTCATCAGAGAAAGTCTATGGAGTATTCTATGATCTGCTGATTGTTATCTGGCAACTATGCGGGAGCAAGCCATCTCCATGATGGCTTCCACCTTTTGGTATGCACTGTCCCCTAATATTTGGAATTGCCAAGTATGACATACTGTGGGGCTTTTAAAAACTACAGTCCTCCTCCTACATTTGCAGGTTTCACTTTTGCAAATTTGATTATTTGTGAGGTACCCGCTTGCCTGCTCCCATTCTCCCCCTCCCATTCCCTGGACTTTTGCCCAGGCACGAGGAGGAGGCAAGATCTTCATTCCTCTGAACTCTCTCACCCATTGCCCATGGGGGGGGGGCCACTGGCAGCAGCAGAGAGGCTGCAGGGAGGAAGTTCTTTGCTTCCCTGCACTCTCCTGCCTGTGCAGGTACACTGGCAGCGGCTGGTGGGAGGGTGCTGGGAAGAAGATCTTTTCTTTCCTGCACTCCCCTGCCTGCCGCCTGCGTAGGCACGCTGGCAGTGGCCAGCAGAGGGGGGCAGGGAGAAAGATCTGATTCTCCAGGGGAGTTATTTGCAATTTTTAAACATTTGCGAGGTTTCTGTACCCCTAACCCTTGCAAATGTGGAGGGCCTACTGTAGTCTCTTCACTCAGCCATTTCCTGACTGTGCTGCACAGTTTGAGAACTATGTTTTAAGCCTTTGATTTTAAATGTTTTGATTTACTATTGTTTTAAGTGACATTTTATGTTTTATGTATTTGAATAAATTTTTAATTGCTTTCATCTGTTTTGTATATCACTTGGAAATGTTGGTAATATAGTAAGAAATTCCATTTAGTAATAATAGTAGCAGAGAGCCAGTGTAATGTAGTGGTTTGACTGTTGGACTAGAATGTCAGGAGACCATGGTTAAAATCTTCACTCACCCATGGAAACTCACTGTGTGACCTTAGGCAAGTCACATTCTCTCAACTTCAGAGAAAAGCAATGCAAATTCCCTCTGAACAAATCTTCCCAAGAAAACTCTGTAATAGAGCTGCCTTTAAGTCAGAAATGACTCGAAGGCCCACAGTGACAACAACAGGAGCTATAATTGCTTGTTGCTATTTAAAATTAACAAAATAAATTCTCCATGTTCAAGGCAGTATTCATCCATATACCACATGCTGGCAATAGCAATCATTGGAAGCCGGCGGTCCCTTCATGCCTTGCTTGTAGGTTTCCTAAAGGCAAATGGAAACAGACAACAAAATGCTAAGCTAGATTGATGGGAGGTTTCATTCAGCACGGCTCTCCTAATGATCTTACTAGCAGAAGAACATAGTGCAACCAACTAGGACTTTATAAAAGTGGATTTTGTATATGTCACGTGGCCCATCCTATATGTCACACCATCCTAAACACAGCCTCCAGATTTGAAGTAAATCAGTGCAGGCATTTGAAAAGGAATTTAAAATTTTGAAATCACCCAATGTTGAAATTTACATAGAACATACAGTCTATATTTTAAGGCATATTTTCAAAAACATACCTTCTAAATTTGGTGGGAATCCAATTTTTTGAAAAAGTGAGCGGAGAGTCCTTGTCTCACACAAAGTGGACTCTCAAAACTGTATTATGAGTCTTATCATCTTACATACTTTCCAGATATGGTATAACTGCATCCAACCATTTTTGAGGAAATTAGCAGAGTGACCTTCCAGTCCCTCATTCTCAAAAAGGAAGTTTTTGCCCATGCCACACAGCCTGTATTTTAAATCATACAATCCCAAATGTACCTTCCAAATTTGGTGACTATTCACCCAATTATTTCTGAAGAAATGAGTGGGATGCTCCACCAGAGACCCCAATAGGATTTCACATACCATTTTTAAAAAATTTTCTGTGTTTCTCCTGGGCCAGGACCCAATTAGTTTATACTCCAAGTCTGACAGTCCCAAGAATATCCACCAAATTTGGTGCAAATTTTTGCAGTTGTTTTCAAGGACATTAGTGGGATATCCCCCATCCAGACGCATATCTAGGGTGGGGCAAGTAGGATGCATGCTTTGGGCACAAATGCCGGGGGGGTGGTGCAAAAAAAGCTGCGTTGGAAGATTTAGTGACTGCGGTGGCAGCAGCAGAGGAAGCAGCCCCAGAGGTAGGGGTGCAACTTCTACGCTTGCCCTAGGTGCTGCTTATGCTAGATATGCCTCTGCCCCCACCTCACCAATGGATTTTAAATATGACATATAGCCAAGGTTCTAAGTTTTAGACTTTCCAAAACATACTTTCCAAGTTTTGATAGAATGCCATCAAGCCATTTTTACATAATGCAGCAAGAGGCACATGGATAAACAGAAACATAACTTTATTTATATAGTGTCCTTCAGTTTGGCTCATTCCACTTGGCCAACGATAGAAAAGTGCCATTTGTGAAATACTTTTGCCTAAGTGAGCTTCATTGCTATTTCAGCAGCAAGATCTGTTAGAGGTTTATGCTTCAGATAAAGATCCTGAGCTTTCTCAAGCAGTGTGGAACTTTCCAAACAGTTGCCTAGTTATTCTTTTTGCATAGAGCTAGAATATATTACAAACAACAGCAACAAAACTAGTTTAAGAGTTAAGGCACTTACAGATTTAAACATGTGCCAAAAAGTGTGGGAAATGCAGCTTACTGAAGGCATCCAGCCTTAACTTCATAGCTGTGTAAGCAAAGAGCACATTCTATTTACCATTTTATATTCATTTTTTATTCTTACTATACAGGGCACCAGAACCAAAAGCCCAGGGATGAAATGAGAAAAGAAAAGATGTATTCTTGGAACCTCTGTTTTAGACTATGCTCCCGTTGATTAAAATTAGTCACCAATTAATTAAGATAGAAGTTACATAATGTACAGATAAAACCAATAAAAGTTTGCAGCCCTAAAAATTAAACAAAAATATTTTCACTTAAAAAAAACTAATGTGAATAATTCTTTAGTAAGATAATTGATTCCGAAGCTGGTCTCCTTGGCTTGTTTGGAAGTAAGTCACAGTAATATTGATAGCACTTCACTCCAAGCACATCCTTAGGCCCATAAGGTATGGTTGTCTAAGTGAAAACTGGAGCAGGCTCCTGTAGCTTTAATGGTTGTGTGGAAGAGGGAATTTCAGCAGGTACTGCTTGTCACACAACCAGGTAACAAGCGACACCTGCTGAAATTCCCTCTTCTACACAGTCCATACATCTACAGGAGCCTGCTCCAGTTTTACTCAGACAACTTTGTAAGGAGAGGTAGATACACTAGCTTAACGTACTGTGTTTGAATGCGCCTCCTGTTGACTTATGGTGACTCCATGGATATCATAGGGTTTTCGTAGTCAAGGAATACTCAGGGGTGGTTTGGCCATTCTCTGCATTGTCTATTGTTAATTTAATTCATATTAAAATCCATATATCTAATTTGCGCAAACATTACAGAAAGCCCTGGTCGCGCAGTGGTTAAATGCTAGTACTGCAACCACACGGTTGTGAGTTCGATCCTGCCCGGCTCCAAGGTTGACTCAGCCTTCCATCCTTCCGCAGGTCGGTAAAATGAGTACCCAGCTTGTTGGGGGCAATTAGCTAAAACACATTGTAAACCGCTTAGATAACACTCAGTTGATAAGCGGTATAGAAATAAATGCTGTTGCTATTGCTATTATCTATGAATCATAGCTTATGGAAAATCTTTCCAGGTTTTCTAATATCTGTTCAAAGAGTACATGATAGGCAATTCATTGTAGAGAGGTTTAATTGTCTCCTTTCACGTATTGTACAAAAGACTGTATAGGATTTACACATACTGAAGTGATTTCCTTATTTCTGGCTTGATCATTTGAGACATTTGTTTGAAAACTATATATCTGAAGAATGAATCACTCTATTCCCACTATTTAGCCCCCCTCCTCCATCTATATATCTTTATCATAATTGGTTGCCAAGGAGATATTATGCCATAGATAATTTTATCTTCAGAAGTGCTACGTAATACAGGAACAGCTGTCTGCTTAAAGCTAGAGATCATGGATATTAGACTGAGCTAGGGTGATATATTTTACAATTTCTTAGCATAAATTCCAGTGCATCTCAGCCTCAGTATACTTCTGCAAATAGCTTTTTTACATTTTGTTATTTTGTGAGCCAAAATTCTTTGTAATGGTATCAATTTGTCTATCCTTCTTAGCTTTGGTCCTTACTGTTTGAAATAACTGTAAAGAAGTGCATGAAGGAAAGAAATATCAAGCCATAAAACATGCACAAGAGAAATAAGGAAGTGAGTTCTTAGTGGGATGCAATTTACTGGTTTTGTTGATAGCTGTTTTACAGGTTATTGCAGCTGCTTGTTCTTGTTTTCTTGTGATAACTGTTTTTGTATTTTTATTGCTTTAATTTGTACTGATAAGTAGTTTTGTTATTTTATGATATTATGGGCTCTAGAGATTTTAGTAGAGCAGAAGGAACCAAAAATATTTATGCTTAAAGTAACAAACATCCACAAAGGCAATTTCAAGCTAGATACATCCCCCTCCTTAATGTTGCCCTTTAAAAATGAAGTCTTCCTAGGCAAGGAATACTCAGGGGTGATTTAGCCATTTGCTGGATTATGTATTGTTGATTTAATTGGTTCTTATGATGACCCTGTTTATCTGTTAGGAATTCTGTGTCTGTATGGCATAGTATATTCCCAGAACCTGGTTCTCATGCACAATATTAGGGTTGCAGCATTCAGTAGACTGATTTAAGAAGCTTTTAATCATTGGAAAGGTCCCAATTAATTTGCAGGATACCTTTTTTAAAAAGAAGGGTCAGTAATTTATAATGTAAGTATTTACAAATCCATGGGTGATAGGTATTTTCTCAGATAAACCATCCTTCCTTTTCTCTCTCGCAATAGGTGATATCTACTACCACATTACATTATTTAAGGGGAGGGGGAGACAGAGCAAGAGCAAGTTCCCCTTTGAACTAGTTTATTCATGTAAAATCTATAAAGATTTAATCAATTACTGTAATGATAACATTAAATTATCATTAATTTTGACACATCTTTGTAATTTTCTTTTGTTTCACTATGGGTAACACGGAATGCACAGACTGTCATTGTCATAACTACTGTAAGAAGTAGCAAATCTCTTTTCTGTATCTCTTGGCATTTCTACATAGAAAAGCTTATTACTAGAGGAACGGAGTGACCTAGTGCCTTTTAGAGTTGTTTTTCACGTGCTTGGTTCAGACTCAAGTTTCCCTTTTTCAGATATGGATATCAAGGAGTCATCACTGTCATTGGGAGGATGTTACCTGTCAACACTCATAAGGAAGGAACTTGAAAATGAACATCCTCCATAAGGCTGTGAGGCCTAAAAATCTATGAAATTGTGGATCTCCATCTCCTGTATATACCCCTGGGCATGATAGTTTTATTTATGTATTTGTTCCTTTTGCTAATCAGCATGACGATTGCCTCTTCCAGTATCTGCAGCACATCCTTTAAAGTCTTTTCATTTTCTTCTGTAGTGTGGGGCTTTATCTGAATATCATAGACAGACCATAGAAGATCTGGATAGAAGAAATTATAGCAACAAAGAGTCTTGTGGCACCTATAAGACTACCATATTTTATTATATTATTATCTCATTATATAATTATATAATTTTCTGAAGAATGTTATTACCCATGATGTAAAATAGACCATGGGTAGAATTAATCCCCTAAGTGTGGTTGGCAGATCAACAGCTCCCCATTTGTTGATGTTTCAGGGCCAAAACCTGAAACCAGGAAGCCCTTCTTTATGATGTCACAGATACAAGGCAGGCAACGTTTGGGAGATGAGTCAGAACTACTTCAGTTAGCTGATTAGCTGATTAGGAGAGCCCTGGTGGCACAGTGGTTAAAATCCGGTACTGCAGCCATAACATTGTGAGTTCAATAGTGCTGGGCTCCAGGTTGACTCAGCCTTCCATCCTTCTGTAGATCGGTAAAAGGAGTACCCAGCTTGTTGGGGGCAATTAGCTAACATATTGTAAACTGCTTGGAAAATGCTACTATTGCTGATTGTGTAAATGAGTATGGAGGCAGTCTGCAAAAATTGACACTGAATTGAAATAAAACTCAGTTAATGAAATAAAGCAACAACTTTAAGACACAACAGATAGCAAAATGCTCCAAGAAGCTTCCAACAGCTGTTGCCATTCCCTATAAAGCTCACGTCCTGTGTAGCCCACATGATACGTGGAGAGTTTTGCCAGGCCCTGTGTTTCCATTATGGAAAGCTTGCTGCCAAACTTGGGGTGGTATTTTTCCAGCCTCTGCACCATTGCTACTGGAGTTTGTAAACCAGAAAGCTCACCAGTGATAACAGTCTATTTTATTGCTTCTAAGTTGTCACGATTGTTAGATTCTACTGTTTGCTGTTTTACTTGTCAATTTCATTGTATTCATTTTATTATTTTAAGCCTTTGGTTGACTGATAGGCTCTATATACCCTAACACTAATAGTCCTCAAAAATATTAACAAAATATTTTTTAAGTCTTCCATAGCTTCGGCCTCATAGCATCCTTCAACCATGTGCTGTTTCCCCCCTCTCTCTCTCACACACACACACACGCGAAGATGAAGAAAAATCTGTATTTTTATTCTTAAAAGCTCTTGGGGTCAATTCTATGACTACTGGAATTATACTACATTTTAGTTTCTGGGATCATTTTGAGACCAGTTTTATCTGAATATGTTTTCAGCTTATATCCTCATCTCAGCAGGTGCCCAGAACTAAGGGCAACTCTCAGTCAGGAACTTTCAAATGAGCCCTTTTAACTCTTCATTGAGAGATTTTTGCAAACTGCTATTTGCAGTTTGTAACCAGCTAGCTCTGAACAACAATCACAGCGATAACCAACTTACACAGAAATAAGCCACACTGAATTCTTAGTACATGGAATCAAAGAGTTGAAAGAGACCGCAGGAACCATCCAGTCCAACCCCCTGCCAGGCAGGAACACATATCAAAGCACTCCCAACAGATGGCCATCCAGCCTCTGTTTAAAAACCTCCAAAGAAAGAAGGAGACTCCACCACACTCTGAGGCAGAACATTCCACTGCCAGACAACTTTGACCATCAGGAAGTTGTTCCTGAGGTTCTGGTGGAATCTCCGTTCTTGCAGCTTGAATCCATTGCTCCTTGTCCTAGTCTCTGGAGCAGTGGAAAACAAACCCGGTTCCTGTTCGATATGACATCCCTTCAAACATTTAAACATGGCTATCATGTCTCCTCTTAACCTTCTCTTCTGAGGACTATGATTATATATAGCACTACCTTTTTGTGGTGGTGAGATTGCATACTCCTGTGAGGCACAAGGCTGTGCTGACAGCAACAGTACTGCTGGTAGCATTTCCCATGTCACGCAAGCTTTTGCTGAGGAGCCAGACTAAACATGCCAAACAGCTACTGGGCAGCAGCCATAGTAGAAGTGAAACTGCCAGGGGATCTCTCAGAGATAATAGTAGTGGCACCATAGCTAACAGAAAGAGGCATGGTAAACCCATTTACAGTGAGAACTCTATAATGAGACAATCCAAAATGAACCAAGAGTTCGTGCTAGAAGATGAGACTTCCAGGTCAGATGGTACTCAATAAGCTACTGGGGAAGAGCAGAGGACAATTATGAGTAGCGTAGTGGCTAATGATGCAGCTGGACTGAAGCCAAAAGGATAGTCAACTGTTGATGCACTCAGAGGCGAAAGGAAAGTCCAATGCTGCACAACATATATTACAGGAATGTGGAATGTGAGAAGCATGAATTAACTGCTCAAAGGCATTTTATTATGCAGTGCTAGTGGCAGAGAGGGCCGGCATGGTGTAGTGGTCTGGGCACTAGATTATGACCCTGGAGACCAGGTTTTAGTTCTTCGTTTGGTTTTGGAAACCCACTGAGCATGTCTTGGCATGTCACACGTTGTCTGTGGCTGAAAACCCCATGACAGGTTCACCTTAGGTTTGCAATAAGCTGGAAATGATTTGAAAGCATACAGCAACAACTGGAACAAAATAACAAAATAAAGCCTGAACTCTCCAAGATGACTAAACTGAAACTATCATTCCTTGGATATATCATGAGAAGAAATGACTCACTAGAAAAGACAAAAATGCTTGGTAAGGTAGAAGGTAGTGGGGGGGGAAAGGAAGACTGCATGCCATATGGGTAGACTCAACCAAGGAAGCCACGGCCCTGAGTCTGCAAGACCTGAGCAGGGCTGTTGATGATAAGATGACTGGGAGGTTTCTCATTCATAGGGTCACCATAAATTAAAGTTGATTTGATGGCAGTCATCAACAACAGCAAAGGTTGTTTCTGGAAAAATAAAAAAATAGGTTCTTCCAATGGTTGAGTAGAGAATATAGCTCTTTGCCAAGATAGGCAGAACTCCTTCCCTTTGAGGAACCATTTGCTATTCCAAAACTAGTTGAGATATTGACAGTGGAAGAACTTGACACAATTGAAGACATTTTGGATAGGTGTGGGATTATCTTTAAATATGTGGTGGCTAAAGTACTACCACTGCTGTCAGGAGGCAGAGATTCTGATTCCACCTACTTTGGAAACTTGAGTCATTTCCACCCTGGACTGTTATAGTGCTGTTATTCCACTTTCAACATCCTTTGAGGCCCCTCCCTAAACTGTAAACCCCAGCATTCCATAGGATGTTGAAAGTGGAATAATAGCACTATAACAAGTCTAGTGCGGAAATGGCCTTATAGTTCAGGAACCATCAAACTGTCACTCTGATACAACACCTCTTTCTTCCCAGAGGAGCTTCAGTCAATATATATACCAAGATCCTTACATGCACAAGGATTTTCCTATTCACTCCAAATACAGGAATATTGTGTGTGCATCCTATCACAGGGATAGCACTGTATCTTATTCTACTTTTGAAGTGATAGGAAACTCTGCACATGTGAAGGCTCTATATTAAGAATGATAATCCTTAGAGCAGTGCTTCTAAATCTAGCCAGTGTGAGAGACCAGCAACTGTTTTTTCCCCATTGTACCACTACCATATTTGGGCCCCATAGCTATAATTCTTTCTTTCTTTCCTGGAAACTTGACAGAGACTGGCAGCCAATGGCTTGGGGATAAGCATCAGTCCAGGGACCAGGACTTTGAGTAGCACTGTATGGGAAACAACTGGAAGACCATTGTGATCTCAAGAACGTGTAAGGATGTGACCTGACCTCAGCTTGACACTCTGTGGTCTAAATTATTCTACACTATTTGCCAAGAATTCTGATTAATTAAACACACTATATTTTGCTTTGATTTTTGTCTTTTGCTTTGACCTTGTAAGGTTATGGACTCTATATTCTTGTTTGGAATGTATAGCTTGGAATGTATACTAAACATAAATTGCAGGTGATTCTTGCTAATTGGCACCTGCCCTTGGCTTGAGACTAATAACCAATTAGTACTAGATAATGAGCATGGGATGAACCTGAAAGATGATCACTTAATTGGTCATCTGGACAGTTGAAAGCAATCTAGCTCTTTCCAGGTGTCCATTTGATTGGTGACCTTGACAGTTGAAAGAAGTTAGGTCATCCCAGACTCTCAAAGGTTCTGTGGCAGATAGCCAATTCCTCCCAGACCAGGGGGTATAAATACTCCCTGGACTGTACTTTCAGGTTGGGAGCTCAGCACAGGCTGAGAACTGCAGCACTGTGTACAGATGCTGGGTCATCTCATCTCCTTTCCTTTACTGCTTTCTATTCAGGTTCCTGCAATGACCAATTGAAGGAAATCTTGCTTGGGTGAAGAAATCCATCTTTATGTTATCTAAGCAGAATGGGGTTGGGCGGGTTTCATCTGTAACTGTATGCTAATACAGTTTGCATACTTGTGTTGTTTAAATTGTTTGCTGTTGAATAAACTTTGAGACTTTTTCACCTACAATTGTTGTCTTTTGTTGCTTCTGGATCCTCTAAAATGAACCCCTTGCCTTTGGCAAATAGGCGCCTTGCCTTTGGTGAAACAAGCACTGCCTGGAGAACAAGTAGAATCATTTCAGATGTTGACTAGCAGAGTAATACATTACCTCTGGGAGAGTGTGGCCCTGTTACTCATGCATTAAAAGTAGCTTGTGACTTTAGTGGCTGCTTGCTGGAATGAATACATGGTTTGAGCAATGTCTGCAATCTTTTGTTCCTGAAAGTGATAGAAATGAAGCAAGATAGGGATGAATTCAACATAAAATAATGGGTCCACTTGTTGCTTGCGGTGTGCATGTATGTATGCAAATATGCTTGCCTTTCCCCACAAATTTCAGGTTGAGAATATCCTCCTTGGATCATGAACCACCCATCTTTTGGTCACATGTTATTTCCATCAATGCAACACAGACATTTAAATGTCAGGTGTTACTCTCTTTGTCAATGTCTGAATGAAATCTGATGGCCTAGGGTAGTAAGAACATGGGTGGCAAGAATAAACAATAAGGATAAGAATGACCTATCAATACATGCATTTTACACTATTGACTCTCAGTGATTAGTGATCAGTGTGTGTGTCAGTTTCAAATAGAGTTTTGCTTTCCTATTGATTATCAGTGTTGGATTTCTTAATTGGTTTTATTAAGCCTCCTTAGATATTTCAGCATACTTTGCTGCATCCACATGAAACTCTTTAAAATACATTTCTGAATTATAATGGAATCACTTTTCCTTTCCACCCACCTCCCACCCAAGTTAAATCATCTCTTTAATAATCCTCAGAAATCTTGCACTTCAGTGAATGGGATTTGTGCAGCTTGTGAGGTCTTGGGCCTTGACTGATGCTACTTCTTTCCCCACTCTTTTTTTCTTGCCAGGTCTACCATTTCCACCTCCCGTCCTCAACACACTGCTGCCAAGCACACTATTAAATAAAATTGGAAATGAAGCTTACTGTTAAGCTGTATAATTTGAACTAATAGAAAGCGTGAGAAAACAGGAGACATGTCAAAACAAGAAAAGTTGGAATTGATGACTCATTGTCCCTACATTTGAATAATAATAAAAAAAGATGCTTATGACATTTGGGATAAAATGAGATGGAAAAACAACAGTTTGGGATAGAATTTGATAATGACTTTGTGATGTGAAATTTAATAAGCTTTCTAATGTTATGCATGGCATGGAGAGGAAAGCCTCTGTACAGAGAAAAATAGTTCAGTGTTTTGTTATGTAAGTACTTTCTTGCCCATCATAGATTTGAGATTGGCTTTATGTTGCAGAGGTCCCTTGCAGGAGCTGGGAAGAAGCGTTTTACATCCTTTGGAGTTCAACTCCATGGAGGTTGGGTTACCTAGAAGTAGGAGACAGATAAATTCCTCTACAGTAGTGTCCTTGCATATAGCACTTATTTTTATCCCCACAGAAATTAAGAGGGGCCATGTACTGACATAGGAGAAAATAAAATGGTGTATTCAGGGGCAAAGGCTAAACCTGCATTGATGAAACCATTTTTTGGGGGGGGAGAAGAAGGTTTTGCCGCTCTTCTACACTCATGCAAATAGCAGCCAGTTTACTTTGATCCATCAAATTTAATAGGATCCATCAAATTTAATAGGATCCATCAAAAGGAATCACTACGAAATGTGCCAACACCTATCTTCATAAGTTCACTATTTTAGTTGTGAGAGATTCAAGCAGAGATGTTAAGAGACAGAGGCTAAGGTTTCCAGAGGCTCACACATTTTCAGAGAAGCAGTGGCAAAATGCAATAGGAACAGCCGTTTAATTGAACAAATGAGTTACTATGATAGAGTCACTAGCTTGATAGATGAAGGGAATGCTGTGGATGTAGCATATCTCGATTTCAGTAAGGCCTTTGACAAAGTTCCCCATGACATTCTTGCAATGAAGCTGGTAAAATGTGAGCTGGACAGGGCTACTGTTAGTTGGATTTGTAATTGGTTGACCAACCGAACCCAAAGGGTGATCACGAATGGCTGCTTTTCACCCTGGAGAGAAGTGACTAGTGGGGTGCCACAGGGTTCTGTCCTGGGCCCAGTGCTGTTCAATATTTTTATCAACCACTTGGATGAAGGAATAGAGGGCGTGCTCATCAAATTTGCAGATGACACCAAATTGGGAGGGGTTGCTAATACGCCAGAGGACAGGATCAAAATTCAAAATGACCTGGATAGATTGGAGAGCTGGGCTGAGGCTAACAAAATGAAATTCAACAGAGAGAAGTGTAAGGTCCTACACTTAGGTGGAAAAAATGAAATACAGAAATATAGGATGGGGGACACATGGGTGGATAGCAGTACATGTGAAAGGGATCTAGGAGTCTTAATAGACCACAAGCTGAACATGAGTCAGCAGTGTGATGTGGCAGCCAAGAAAGCCAATGCAATTCTCAGCTGCATCAATAGGAGTATGGTGTCTAGATCGAGGGAGGTACCGGTACTACTCTACTCTGCTTTGGTTAGACCTCATCTTGAATACTGTGTCCAATTCTAGGCACCCCAATTCTAGAAAGACATGGTCAAGCTGGAGCAAGTCCAGAGGAGGGCGACCAAAATGGTGAGAGGCCTGGAAACCATGCCCTATGAGGATAGACTTAGAGAGCTGGGTATGTTTAGTCTGCAGAAGCGAAGGTTAAGAGGGGACATGATAGCCATGTTAAAATATTTGAAGGGATGCCATGTAGAGGAAGGAGAGGGCTTGTTTTCTGCTGCTCCAGAGACCGGGACAAGGAGCAATGGATTCAAGCTGCAGGAAAGGAGATTCCACCTGAACCTCAGGAAGAACTTCCTGACAGTCAGGGCTGTCCGGCAGTGGAATATGCTGCCTTGGAGTGTAGTGGAGTCTCCTTCCTTGGAGGTTTTTAAGCAGAGGCTGGATGGCCATCTGTCGGGAGTGCTTTGAGGGTGTTCCTGCATGGCAGGGAGTTGGACTGGATGGCCCCTGTGGTCTCTTCCAACTCTACATTTCTATGATTCTATGAGTCATCCAATGATAGCATGCCACCACTCTTCTTCTTATCTCTTCCAATGTCTTCAGCACACCAATATTGCTCCATCACTTCTTCTTTCCCAGGTCTAAGCACTCCTACAAGCTTTAAATGCTCTAGTATCTAATCCCTCTTCCCTCAGACTTTTGCCTGTCTTCCAGACTCCTTTCATGTTGGGATACTATTGAACAATTATGTTCTTACAGTTTGCATTGCATTCCAGACACCAATTACATGGTGTCTGGAAAATCAGAACTCTTAGAGATCCTGGGATGTGGCATACTACTACTACTACTACTACTACTACTACTTCTTTGAAAAATATCCATAGCACCAAGATTCCTGGAATGTTGTTTCCATGGTCTCTTATTGCAATAGCCAGTTACTAGCTTTGTCTCTTTCTCATATTCCAGTATAGAATTAGCAGTAATAGCCAAGGGCTTTATTTGAGATTGAGAACTCTATGAAATTCCATTTCCAGGAATCTCAATGCCCATAATAATGAAATCTACAACTGCAGATGTAGAGAAGTGTGGTGCTGAGGTTGACACAATTACAAAGTTAGGTCTAACTTCAAAGAGGTTTTGACTTGGCTCATAATTAGCCTAGAAGTTCCAAACTGGGAAGGTTTGTACTCTAAACTCGAATTCCAAACTTCATGCGTTTCACTTGTAACCGTTTTACAGAAAGATGCAATTTGCAAAGGCTTCTAGAAAATCACTGATGTTTCTTTGTACTATAGTATGCTGTAAGCCATCTGAAGACTTGTTTGACCTTGCAGTTAAGGTCAAACATTTCAATAGAATAATCTTGGTGCAGATACATTAGCAGATATTCAGGCAAACCGAATCAAAGCAGATCCTGACAATAAGTGTCCCCCAAAATCTGTTCCCTAGAATTCTTTATCCTTTGAGAGTACATCTGCTCTCACTATCTTTCAAATGATTGTGGACCAGATTTTACAAGATATACTAGACATAGGCTGTCACCTAGACAACATCTTGAATATGGGGGATGCAACTGAACAAACATGTATTTAAAGGACGTGTCATAAATTCTTTCAGTAACTGGAATCTGCAGTTTCCAGTGCTTCATCAATAGGCATGACATATTATCAGTCTAGTTGCAAATTAGCTTGTGATGCATCTCCATATGGCTTAAAAGCTGTAATCTGCAGTGTGAGCTTCACTGGAAAGGAAAAACACGTTACTAACGCAATTAACAAAAGCAGAACCTAATTGTACTTGAGTATACTCAGAAAACACAGAGACCTGAGGAAGTTGTTCATAGGCAGTTCAAAACACAGGCTCTGGAAGTTCATTTCAGAACAAAAATAGATTTTTCAGGGAAAATAAGTGCATCTGTATGAGGGGTAAGAAGACTTCCCCACCCATACATGTAGATAATTAAAAAGGAGAGCAAAAATACAGCCAAAAGATGAGGAAGAGAGAAAGAGCACAGGGGAAAGGCACTCCAGGAAATGTCAGACAAATACAAATTTTGGTAGAAAAGAACAACTTATTCTAGTATCTGTTGCTGGTTTTACTCAAGTGGCAAGAAAGTACCACTTCAGCAGTGCTTTCAGACTTTTGCAATTTCAGGAATATTTATAATTGGAGAGAAAGGATACTTTTTCCCTTCAGAGAGCTGAAGCTTGTTTCAAAATAGGATTGGGGTTCATGGTGTGCTCCATTATCCTGTGAAACATGTTTGAAAGTCAGCAAAAAAAGTAACGCCTGGACCCAGAGAACCATGGGCAGGTTTGTGTTTGTACAGCAGGTTTTCCTCCCTGCTTCTTGCATACCCTGAACAGCCACTCTTGAAAATCAGCCAAATCTCTGCTTCCACATGTACTGGTACTGTCCAAGTGTCAAAAGGCATATAGTTCATGGTAGCTGTGGATAAAATTAATTAATGCTGTCTAATGAATTACTTTGCTTAGCAAAGGCCAGACTCAGCAACTCAGTTCTCTAATGCACCTTCTCTTTCTGTTTGCTGGCATGTATTTAATTTAACTTGAAGGATAAAAACTTGGACTTAGTGGGTAAACACATTAGTATAGCAAACTTCCATTTGATTGTAGCACAAGCTTTGCATAAATACCCAGTCTATTATATATGAGTATGTACTGGAAAAATTACGGAATCACTGAAAGGAAACATCACAGCAGAATGAACCTTTCAGGTGAACCTGCATTCAGAAAGGTTATTATAACTAAGATTAAATATGAAGAGATTTTTATATCCTCTCCCCTCTTCCTTTGACACATGTATCTAACTGACATAATTTCTAGTTTGGCCTTTCAGGTCAATGAACATCTTAGGCCCTGACATGAATAGATACAAGGTACATCCAGCTCAGCTGATCAGCAAGAAGCAGTTTTTCTCTACTTAGGTTGGTTCAGCAGTTCATGGTCCATACTATCTGATGTTTACACCAGTCTTATGAATGCCATGTGTCTTTGTATATGTATGATTGACTTAGATGCATATGGCTACTAAATGTAATGTTCAGTTCCATCTGTGTTATGAGCAAGTCATCTTACCACATCAGAGCCCTCCGACTGTAACTCCATCACTACTGATGTCCCCATTGGTGTTTTAGACATTCTACTCCCTGCACCACTAAAATCAAATGATAGTGGATGGCTGCCATTTGTGAACTAAGAAGCACTTTTTAATTCATCTGCTCATGCCTGTGCTGTGCCCCGAGCCATCTCTGCTAAACACCAATACACTGAGAGATAAAGGCCCTTTTCACATGGGGTTAAAAAAACGGTGTAGATCGACCTCCACGGAGGTCATCTACACTGTTACGCGAATTGGGGTGGATTACTCGCAAGTAAATCCACGCGCCAATCCGCGGTCGGGCGCCCGCAAGTGGCGGTGCCGCGTGCTTTTGAAAAACCACATTTTATGTGGTTTTTCAAAGGCACGGGGCGTCCAGCCCCTTCCAGTCCCGTCGCAGCGCCCGTATGGATTTACGGACACGCAAAAGGGCATCCTTGCAGATTGGGCAGGGGGCGGGATTTCTGGCTGGCGAGCTTCTCCAATTGGTGGAGAGACTCCGCCAGTCAAGACCCACCATTTTGGGCACTGCCGGGCGCCGAGGACGCCGCGGGATGCTGCTGCGTGTAGAGCAGCGAAATGCGCTGCTCTGCGCGGCGACGGAACAAGGTAAGCCCCGTTTTGGCGTGGCTTGCCCCATTCCGCCGCCCGCATGTGAAAAGGGCCATAGTAAATGTTACTGGATGTTATCCAGGTAATCATTAACACTTCTCATCTGTCTATTTCTTCTCTTAATACCTGCCTGTATCTACAAGCCAAAGGCATAAGAATTTGCAAAGAGTAAGTTTTCACATGTTAGCATTTTGTATCTGGTAATGTTTTGTGGATTGGGATGGACATTTGTACCCTGAGAACTGCCTATGGAGCTGCCTTGAGTCTCAGGGGCCACATGTGTCCTTATCCCAAACTTCCTTCCGCCCACCTCTTCTCCTAGCATAGAAAGACTGATCTGTGTGTGGGTCTATGGGGGAAAATGTAAAGAAAAGCCTCCCAGATATCTTCATACTGTCTTTTCGTGTTCCCACTGCAGCAGTGGGAGAAAGGCAATCTGTACAAAATCAGCAGAAAATTGGTGACGGAAAGGATTTCAACCATCGTACTAGTGGAATCAGAGACATCCATGCAGGGGCACACTTAAAATGTTCCATGCAATTTGTGTGTTCCTGATATACATGTTCCAAGATATATCTTCTTGTTTTGTTATCAAAGGAATCAAGGGTATTTCTTTGTTTTGCTAAACTACCCCATGAGCCTGTTTGTGTATTGTGAAAATCATTACTTTTGGATACTTTCCACTATAATCATACAATTATGTGAAGCTGTTATGCCCTTACCAAACAAGCAAAAAAAAAAAAAGGTTTTTTTTTTTAAAAAGATAGCCTAAATTATTATTCCTATAGCTTTTCTACCATTAGCTAAGACTTAAATCCCAATGGTGGGGGAAACATGAATGCAAGGTTTGTAGAAATCAGAAGAAACTCAAAAATATTTCCCTACATATTCCAGCAAATGGTGTTCACTGGGAATTGTGTACAATCAGATGGAATAGCAGCATGGATCCCACTTACAGTTAATGTATGACTGCAGTAGTATTTTTTATCCTCATTTCCTAGCCTCACAAAATCCTTATGCAGCTAATTAGGATGACAGCATGTGACATGCCCACGACCACTCAGAGAGCTTCATAAACAAGCAAGGATTGGAAATTGATTTTCTTAGCGTTGCAGCTGCTGTACAGCACCACTTCTTGTGAATTAGATCCAATGCCAAAATATGTGGAATTAATACCTGTCGTTTTTCATGTTAGCAAATTATATTAATGCTTTCCAGAATAATGACAACTTTCTAAACATAAATATGTGATCTTTAGCTTGTCAGCAAGAGAAAAGATGCGCAAAATAAGCCTATATGAGTCATAAATTCGTAGTCAAATGTTTGTGAACTTGGTGCTTAAAAATAACTACAATCATATAAAATGAGAAGTCTTTGGCTTTATGTAAACCTTTACTGTGGTGTTCATTGGCAAGTATATACTATGCCAAGAAATATGAGCATCAACCATAACAGAGCCAGTGTGATATACTGGTTTGCGTGTTAGACTGTGACTCTGGGGACAAAGGTATGAATCCATGATCGGCCATGGAATTCTTGGGCAAGTCACATTCTCTTAGCCTCAGAGGAAAGCTAAGGCACCTCCCCTGCAACAAATCTTACCAAGAAAACCCCATGATAGGTTCATACTAGGGTTGCGGTGAGTCTAAAACTTATAATTGGGAGGTGGAGAGACATCACACCAACAAAAAACACATAATGCCTTTCTGGGTCTGAGACTGGGGTACAACTTCAATTATTTTACAACCTTTTTCTTACACAGCTTCACAGGGTTCTGTCCTGGCCCCAGTGCTATTCAACATCTTCATCAATGACTTGGATGAAGGAGTAGAAGGCATGCTGATCAAATTTGTAGATGACACCAAATTGGGAGGGGTGGCTAATATGCCAGAGGACAGGATCAAAATTCAAAATGACTTTGACAGATTGGAGAGCTGGGCCAAAGCTAACAAAACGAATTTCAACAGAGAGAAATGTAAGGTCCTGCACTTAAGCAGAAAAAATGGTATGCACAAATATAGGATGGGGGACATGTGGTTGGATAACAGTACGTGAAAGGAATCTGGGAGTCTTGGTAGATCACAAGCTGAACACGAGTCAGCAGTGTGATGTGGCAGCCAAGAAAACCAATGCGAATCTTGATTGTATCAATAGGAGTACAGTGTCTAGATCAACAGAGGTAGTGGTACCACTCTATTCTGCTTTGGTTAGACCTCACTTAGAGTACTGTGTCCAGTTCTGGGCACCTCAATTCAAGAAGGATATTGACAAGCTGGAAGGTGTCCAGAGGAGGGTGACCAAAATGGTGAAGGGTCTGGAAGCCATGCCCTATGAGGAGTTGCTTAGGGAGCTGGGGATGTTTAGTTTGCAGAAGAAAAGGTTAAGAGGGGACATGATAGCTATGTTTAAATATCTGAAGGGATATGATGTCGAGGAGGGAGCAGGCTTGTTTTCCACTGCTCCAGAGACTAGGACAAGGAGCAATGGATTTAAACTGCAGGAAAGGGATACCACTTGAACCTCAGGAAGAACTTCCTGACAGTCAGATCTATTTGGCAGTAGAATATGCTGCCCTGGAGTGTGGTGGAGTCTCCTCCTTTGGAGGTTTTTTAAGCAGAAGCTTGATGACCATCTGTTGGGAATGCTTTGATGAGTGTTCCTGCATGGCAGGAGCATGAACTGGATGGCCCCTGTGGTCTCTTCCAGCTCTATGATTCTATGATGGTTTATGTCAACTTCCATGAAGATTGATATTTTGTGTCTGATATTCTTATCCTTTGGTGTGTTTCTTTTAGAAGACATGTAGACTTTAAAACAACAACAACACGTAGGTGCTTTATCGATTGTTGTTGTTTTCCAAGTCAGATGTTCTTGTATTATGCAACATGTATAAAGAATGATAAATGTTATTGAACACCAGGTGGCAGGCTAGGACTGTTGTTTAGAAATGTTGTTGTGAAAGTGCTTGATGGAGACAGATTGCTTTTCAGAGAATTAATACTGGCATGATAGAGCCATTGTGGCTGGTGATTTGCCCACTGTAATCCTGATGCACAGGTTTTCCTAGTAATTCAGAAACCTTAAAAGCCCCTTCCACCAGAGAAGACAGCAGGGCAAGAGAAATAAGTTCATACTGTATGACATATGAATTGTGCTTCTTTCATATCACCTTTGCTTTTGTATAAGTAATAAGTAAATTTGCTTTCATCCATTAGAATTCCGTACCAAGGGGCTGATTTTCATGCTACTTTTGAATGCCATAGCATAACAAAAGTCAAAGCTCTATCTGCAAAGGTAAAATGGAAAGAGTCAGACATGGAGTTGCCAGATGATGAGCAAACCAGACCCTGAGATTTCTGAGTCCAAACCTAAGACTTAAGGACTGCCCCCAGTGATGGCACAGGGAGCAGACCCTAATGTTGTTACAAGAAGCAGTCCCTGGTCGTGTCATGGTGTGGGGGGGAATTTGGTGATAGCATTAAGCAGGATGCATTAAACATCAACCACTTAGAGCATGTTACTCATATAAAAAATACAATGTCTTATAACTGTCTATTTCCATGGTTGGAAATCTAAGTTTTTCAAGTTCTGCATTGAACAGTGAATGGGAGGAAACGCTTTTGCCACCTCTGTTTTTATTACTTTTGCAAGGACTAATTTTAACACATGGAAGTGTTTTCTTAAAAATCTTTTCAGGGCAGTGCTCTCACACTGAGATGGCTCTCATCACTCTGAGGCATGGAGAAGAAGGGATAGGCCCTGGGAACCGTAGTCCAGGATTAAGCTTTGCTACTGCAAAATAATGGTCCCAAGAGTCTGAGAGAATGTGATGTGCCAGTTCCTTTTCTGAAAATAAATAGATAACAGTGGGTTCTCAGTATCTGCTGGGGTTTGGTTCCAGGATCTCCTGTGGATACCAAAATCTGTGGATGCTCAAGTCCCATTATATACAGTTGTGTAATAAGATGGCATCCCTTATATAAAATGGTGAACAACCCAAAGGTTTGCTTTTTGGATTTTTTTAAGAAATATTTTCAAGCTGTGGTTTGTTGAATCTGTGGATATGAAGGGCTGCCTGTCTCAGTTCTATGTTCATGTAGAAACTCACTTTCCATTTGAAAGTATGTGGAGGCATACTTTGCAAATTTCACAGACAAAAACCAGGGCACATGCAGCAAAACAACCTCAGAGTGTGATCAGAGGCAGGTCTAGGGTGGGGCCACAGGGGCATATACCCTGAGCACCAATGTCAGGGGGGCACAAAAAAGAGGAACCCTCACCTGCTCCCCACCTGCCCCTCCCCTGCCCATCTGCCACTCACCCCACCCCCACATGTCCCTCCCCCACCCACTGCTGGTTGCCCCTCACCTACCTACCGCTGCTCACCCCTCCCCACCTGCCACTCGCCCAGTCCCCACCCCCTGCCACTCACCCCGCCCCCTTGCCCTGGGTGCTGTTGAGCCTCGGTATGCCACTGAGCGTGATTAAGAGATGGAAAGTTATTAATGAGGAAGAAAACATAAGCTAGCAGAGATTGTAGCAGTTTACTTTTGCCTGTGAAGGGCACGACTCCATGTCTCACTGTCCTCTCCTCCCTGTTGAGTTAACTGAGTACTCTACAAACTACTTCACACTTTGAACTCAGTCTTCAGCAACCGAAGTAAGCTAATAACAAAGAGAAAAAGTGGGAAGAGGACAGAGATACTGGGGCATTTTAAAGGCAGCTGAACAGGTGGGATGGCAGGGCACTATTGGGACCACACTTGGCCAATTGGGACAGGTGGAGGGCATGTGGAGGAGGGAGACAAATGACAGAAGGCTGAACAAAATTTCCAGTAAAATCAGTGGGCACTGTTAAGATTCCATGTTTACAACAGTACAGTCCCAAGTTTTAAAAAAATCTGCTTTTGTAAAACAAATGATTTTCTATGATTATCAGAATACTTGTAGAAGACAACAGATGATGAAATTGCAGTCCCCAGAAGGTGACTATTTGCTTGTTCCTGTTCTTGCATTTTGATGTAGATAAAGACCAGTGTTAGGCCATAATACTTCCATGTGTTTTTTGGGAGGTAACTGTATCATTTTAAAATAAACCTATTAAAAATAATGAATAGTTTCATTTTCATTCTCTTTTCTATGAGCAGATGAACATTTCAATTATTTACTTGTAAAGAAAATAAAATGGATTGAACAGGTTGTGCTTTTAATTCATCTTATTACGACAGGGACTAAAAGATTCTGGGCTTTTGGATGAATGTTTTTTAAATGTACCAATTCTAAGATTTCAATTTAACATACATAACACTTAAGTAAACACAATGCATAAGGTGCTTCTTACATTAGAGCAAAATGATTTAGAACTGTGTGAGAAGCAGCGATTTGAAATGTATCGTTCTTAGTTTGTCAAGTAGAATTATGTGCTGGCTTTGTCAATTGTAAATGATTTGTGTGAAGAGAATTGTGGGAATTCATCATAGGAAAAGGATTATTACAAGGAGAGTATTCTGCTCTGAAGAGAGAACTTGAGCTGTTAAGGATAGAGGCATAGTTTTTGGTCCAACACAGGATAATATCAATTGCTTTCAGTTGCACTTCTTTAGGATTATTAACAATAAAGTCTGGGGATTAAGGGCTGATGCTAAAGACTTTATGGAAATGATCAGGTTTAAGAACTGAAGGAAATAAGAGCAGGAGCAACACAGAGGCATTCTGGGAAGAGGTTTGATGGCTGAGGGTGGAGGTGGAAGATACTTGGAGACAGAAGAGTGGAAAGATAATAGGAGCACAGTTGTGGTGAGCTCTGAAGAAAGGAGGAAGAGAACATGTTGAGCCTTGTGGCAGTTTGTCCTATGTCACCCTGACTGCAGAGGGAATGATACCCTACAAAAGTCAGTGTGGGTGTAATGATGGAAATACATCTGAAAAAGGAATTGTGGGTAGTTCAGTAGAAACTGCCTCTCAAATACTGGGACATACTTTAGCCAAGACGGGAAGCCTCATGACCCAACACACAGGCGGCTCCCATAACAAGCTCTGTTCCATTAATACTTGCTGAATATCCATGGTTTGCCTGCCATCATTTTTCAGAACATTATGGTATACCTCTGTCTTTCCAAATACATGATCCAATGTTTGTATAATCCCCTAAGACTCTCAGTCTTTATCATTAGACATAAAGAAAATCTATCTATTGTTAATATAAAAGAGAGAGGAACATAATGTAGTACAAGTCTTGCCAGATGTTTATATTCTGTATATACCAGCACCAAATTGGGAGACGGCAGTATCTACTTTATATATTACATTTCCTGATTACTTGTTTTTTTGTTTGTTTTATGTAGAAATAGGTAGACCAAAACCTGGCTTTTACAAACTGGTACACGACGTTTAGGCAGCCACTCTCCCCTCATCCTGATACATTTCCCCCCACATTCTCTTTAAAGATACTGTATTTGCTGGCAGATAAGATTCACCCATGTATAAGACACACCAGTGTATAAGATGCACCCCATTTTCAAACAGTATTTTTCAGGGGGAAAAGTGAGTCTTATATGCCAGGAAATACAGTAACTTACCTGTTTACGGAGTAGATCCCAGCAATAATAAAAACTGGATCTTCTGAGCACAAATCATGTCCAGTACCACTGAGTGTAGGGGGCAGGAGAACTAGATGGGGACAGCCAGCACTTGGTGCTTCTCATTCTGCAGAATTTCCAAGATGTAATTTTTAAGGCACTATTATTGTGTTTGCTAGGATATAGAAAATGGCACAAAAGTACCATGAATCTGTGTACCTAGTTACTTTCACTTTTTAATATCTACTCCATGCATATATGTAAGAAACTGGTGAAATAGAAAAGGGTAGGTTTTTGTACATTCAGATTTGTGCCTAGTATTTCATTTCAGAATTATTGTCTGTCATGTCCTTATTTACAGATTTTTGTTTGAACCCTCTGGAGCTTTACACTATTAAAAATGGTGCTTATGCAAGTGTAACAACTTTTTGTAATATTACATATGGAGACCTCCCATACCTCCTCACTAAACAATTTTGCTGGTCTACAAAATGGCTGCCAGATGGTGCCAGGGCACAGCTTTGCTCGCTAACTCAAATGGCCACTAATTGGCCAGGCAGGTAAACAGAGAGAGCTCCATCATGCCGCTACCCAGCCAGCACTGTCTGGGCCTCCAAGTAAATACACTCACTGGTGGAACTTCCTGCTATGGCTTTACATTCCATAGGATCTTGGCTTTTGTGCAGTATTAAAAATGGGAAGACTGATGGGGAACACTATGGGTTTGCTTCATGTGTAGATATTGAGGTGCATGCCTGCTAGATCTGGTTACCAAATAGGGGTTTCTGGAAGAAGCTTATTGTGTCAGAAGATGCTGCACAACATGTGACTGTGTCACTGCTCAAGGAATACAAATTCTATATATTGTGATACCAGTTTCTATACTTTACAAAATTTACAGGTCATCAATGTGATATAATAAGGTTATTAAGGTAGTAGATATTGCATTTTTATAACAGGGGTTGGCAAAGTGCATTCTGTGGGTTGCATGTTGTCCTTGGGACTCCAGAATGTGATCTCTAAAGCCCTCCAAATTTCCCAGACCCCAAACTACTATTTTTTTTTAAAAAAAAAAACCCACTTCTGGGCCCCTTGAGCCCCTCAATCTCTCAAATGCCCTGAAGATCAAAGAAAATGCAAAAGAGAAAATGGTCCAAATGACAGGTGGAAGGGATGCCATGTCACTTCCAGCATCCTGAAACTTCTGGTTTCTCGATAGTTGCCCAGACCCTGATTCTTCATCATCATCACCACCACCACCACCACCACCACCACCACCACCACCATCATCTCTTCCTTCTCCTCTTCTTCTATACCCCAACATTTATGCCAAGTTTTTGAGAGTCAAGTGCTTTTCACCACACATTCTGTAAAGGGGTGTTATAAGTGCATACCCTAGTGTGCATGTATTGGACCAAGGCCTTCAGCATCTTACCTTCAATGCCACCAGCATTTTGCCCACACAGTATAGCCAAAGACAGACTTTAGTGAGCATAAAGTGGTTCAGTTTGTTAAGTTTATTATTATTAAGCTCAGAACACAAGATCATGAAGTAATACATCATTTGTGTATTACTTCAGTTGCCAAACACAAAAATAGCATTTCTTATCTTCTTTTTGACCACTACCATTCTACACTTTACAATTAGTTCTATAATCCTGATATAGCAGAGTGAGATTGGGATTGTCCACCCCTCCAGATGTTGCCATGGAAGGCTCAGCAGCCCTAGCCAACACAAGCCAACAGCAGAAAGTGTTGATCATCACAAATCAACAACATCTGGAGGGTGTCATGATTCCCACTCATATATAAAAATATTGTTTGCCAAGCCTAATTTTTAAATATGTACAGTTTATTTTTTAAAAAACCTGATTAAATCATAGCACCATCACAACTACAGGAAACAAATGGACTTTTATTGTTCTTTCTGTTGTTCTGATACAGTCAGTGTGGTATTACACTAAGACCTTAGAGACCAAGATTTGAATCAAAATTTGGCCGTCAAAACCCACCAACTGACCTGGGCCAAGTCACACTCTGTCAGTCTCAGGTGAAAGCAATGGCAAAACCTCCTCTGAACAAATCTTGCTAGGAAAAACCTGTGATAGCTTTGCCTTCGGGTCTCCCTAAGTTGGAAACGATTTGAAGGCACACAACAACAGTATTGGTCTGATGCTAAATATATTTAGTTTGGGAATGAGCACCATTTTGTTGTAAGAATGGCTGATACAGATAAAACAATAAAATAGGAATGTTTAATCATATACTTATCTGCCTGGCCACCAAATGACTACAAAATATTTTTATTTTTATTTTTTTCTAAATATATTGCAGAGAAATGGATGTATATCTTCACTGATTTTATTCTCGCATGTGAAGTTGAAAAATCTCAAAAAAAAAAAAAAAATTGCCTGCTTGGTGAGATGACAGTTTTTGTTGGTTTTTTCAAAGAGTTTTCCACCTTAATGAGATTCCTTTTGTGAAATGATTTTTGTACAAAGTACAGAACTTCTTGTGCAAATTATAATTGCTGCTTCCTCAGTACATGGACACTTTAAAGTAGACAGACTGTGTGGGTTCATTGCATTTCTTGAACCATACAGTGTGCCCTTTGCTGGCACAACCTCCACACACATGAATACTCAATGGAAATGCCAGGTGCGCAGCTGCACCAGCACGGGTGTATGCACATTGTGTCCATTGACATTAACAGGACAAAGTATTTACATTTTTGTTTTCTGTGAAGATTCTTGGAACTACTTCTACTTCTGTGGTTTAGGTAATTGTCAGAAACAGACTCATTTTGGATAGAGCGTTTTAACATGTATTTTAATTTTCAGCGAATTACCCATTTTAATGGGCCTAAATACTCTAAAAGCACCAGATTCCATCTGATCTTGTGAGCTAAGCAGAGTCAGCTCTGGTTAGACCGCCAACAAATACCAGATGCTATAGACTATATTTCTGAGGAAGGAACTAGCAAAAACAACTTCTGTGTAAGAAAACCCTATGAAATTCACACATCCATTTTAGTGTGCAGTACCAAAAACAACAAAAAGTAATGTGGGATCATAAGGATCAAGAAATTTATTATGGTATAAACTTTCATGGATGCAGTAAGCTTCATGAAATGTTGATGAAATGAACTATAGCTACAAAAACTGACGCTGTAATAAATTTGTTACCCTTTAAGGTGCCGTAAGACACAACAAAATGCAGCTCCTAACTGTAAAGAAAAAATAACCTTCCCCCCTCTGTAATGTATGGAAAAGATCATATGGACAAGGTGAGGTGGGGAAAAAGGAGAGAGACTGCAGAAGGACTCATTGCTTTTCTGTCAATTTCTATCAATTGCTTTTTTATCAGTTTATAATTTGCATCAGTTAACACTTGCAGAATTCATCCATTACTGTCTCTTGAATATATCATCACCATCATATACCCACAACTCTGCATGATCAGTTATTTCTTTTCCCCCAGGTGATCAACTTTT